>OY755241.1:83231645-83831645 GCA_963576725.1 Azorinus chamasolen
AAGGGTTAATTATGGAATTATATAGATCTCATTCTATAGTTTCTGCCATGGCCAAAACATATGTGCTCATTGTCAAAATTCAGTTAACCCTTTTCCCCATAAATACGCTATTCTACGCCTTTGCAAACAGAGCAGACCCAGATCAGATGACTCCTAGAGGAGCCGTCTGATCAGGGTCTGCTCTGTTTACCAATGATATAATGTAGATATGATTCTACAGTTTCCGCATGAGCCAGAATGTCCTATGTCTATGTACTACTATAACAGTTAATCTAATTAATATTAATGACGTCATATTATTTCTTACATGAATAGTCATGGAGTAAAGGGTTAATAAATATTCATGATATCATTATTTGTCAACTGAATATTTATCAAGTCGGTAAAGTGTTCATGCTTTGCATGCTAAGTAAAATGTCGTCAATTTTAGTTTTTCTTCAATTTTTCCTCAAAAGAACAATCAAAGTGGCAGGTTTGAAGCTGATGGGATGCCAAGTAAATTGACATCTCATCTGAATCCAAACTGTTGACATAGGCTGTCTTGAATGTCTTGAAGGAGTTACAATAGTTTTGCACCAAGCCCTCGATATGCTATTATAAAAGAATTCTAATTGACATTCATATCATTATTTCTGACCACGGGTGTCTGTATCGCTTCATGGGGGTCTTTCTGTACTACAAAGCGGTATAGACCCCTGTGTTTCTGACATGAGTATTTATTGAGTAAAAGGTAAAATAATTTCAGTACAGAATAAATTAATGAGGGCTTGGTGCAAAACTATTCTAACTCCTTCACTTTGTAAAGGAGTTAGAATAGTTTTGCACCAAGCCCTCGAAATTTAGTCTGATAGTCTATGATTATTTTTCTTATTTCAGTTCCTTCTGGCCAGATCACAGACATTGAAATAACCTTGACAGACAAAATATTTGGGGGTCTGGTCACGTGGTCGGAACTTCCGTGTTCAGAACGAGGTGGAGTGTTGCTGTATTATCGCGTCAATGTTTACAAAAATCTTACTTCACGAGAACTGGTTCTAAATGTGTCAACAGACCAGACCAGCTACACCATTGACACCTTAAAGCCCTACACAGAGTATGGGCTTTCTGTTGTGTATGTCAATAAAGCGGGCTCGGGCCCTGAACCAACAAATCTGACAATATTCCAGACAAGGCAAGACGGTAAGAATTTTGTCATAGTCATACATGTACTATATTTACAATAGAACCTGTCCTAGCCCTTTCCTCCATATAAACATATTTTGGTTGCTGGCCGTTCCAAAGCGGTATTCCTGCTTTCAGCCTACGGTCAATTTTGTTGTTTAATATGCTTAATGTTTAATGTTTTTCGTCTTGATATGCGTCCTGTTATGTTTTGTCTTGTGGCATTACCGTTTCTTGTTTGATGGTGCTTGGTGCGGTGTCATTTCATGTGCGGCTCTCCCTGTTTGACTATTTTTCCATATTCACATATTTGCAAACAGAGTAGACCCAGATCTGACAGCTCCTATAGGAGCCGTCTGATCAGAGTCTGGAATTTGATAGATCTGTGTATTTACTTTCTAAAATGGCTACAATGTTCCAACTTTCATATATTTCATTATAACTATTTTGTCCATGAATATGCAGTTGATATAGAATTTTGGAATAAGTATGGAACAGGGAAAGGCTTAAGCGATCATTGAAAAGAAATCTAAATCTGGATCATTAAGACAAGTGGTATCTTAATGCAGTTTGACAGTAATGCTTTTTGCGCTTTCTGCAGTACTTTTGCCATGTATTAACCCTTTGCTTGCTATTCACGTCAATATACCTACCTGTAAATAATGAAGACCCAGATGAGACAGCTCCTGTAGGAGCTGTCTCATCAGGGTCTGCACTATTTACAAGTTGATTGCGCAACCAGTGCACTCCACAGCAGTGATTGCACAGCGAAATACTTGTACACAGTCAAGATATATGTAATTATACAACAGGACATGGGTGAAAAAGGAGAAATGTATTTTAAAATTCAGCAAGAGAAAGGTTAACCCTTTATGCCATAAATACACATTTGCAAACAGAATAGACCCAGCTCAGATGGCTTATAATTAGGAGCCATTTGATCAGGGTCTGATCTGTTTGCTTATGAAATGATATGGATGATTGTCATTCTACACCTTCTGCCATTGCCAACTATTCTTGTATTCATTTGGCATTAAAACAATTAATTTAATTAATATTCATAACGTCATTATATCTTACATGAATATTTATGGTGTAAAGGGTTAAGCAACCACCCGCGGTTTAACCCATTACCTCATAGGCTAAATTTAGATACAACCTCTTTGAATTAATCTACCGAAAAGGAGCATTAATTAGAGAAAAGGAAAAAATTAGAATTTTGTAGTTTGAAACCATTTTGATAAATAGAGCATTTGCTCCTATAGGAGCAAATGCTCTATTTATCAAAATGGTTTCATAAAGTGACTTTTTACAGAGTTGTCAAAAGTCGTCAATATGAGGGAATGGGTTTAGGCTACTGTGATCAATAAATGAATTTTGCAGATGACAATTAATTTTTTAAAAAGAGTTATAATTGTAAATTTTGTCTCTTTCTAGTGCCTGGACCACCAAATATTACAAATGTAATATCAGACCAGACAACACTGACCGTTACCCTGACACCTCCAGAAGTAACAAATGGAATCTTGTTAGAACACTCTGTCTGGGTGTCCGATAATGACACGTTCACAAATTCCATTTCGAAGACTCAAGCAGTTGCAGTTGGAACGTCCATCACAGTGTCGAATTTGAATCATGATACATTGTATTACATCAAGGTAATTATTTTTAACCCTTTCCCTGTTCAGTACTTATGTAAAAAATAATGATATCAAGAATATTTATTAACTGAATGTTTATAATGGAACATCAACACATGAAAGTTTTTACTATATTCATATCTATATTATTCCATATGCAAACAGAGCAGACCCTGGTCAGATGGCTCTTACAGAAGCCATCTGATCTAGGACTACTCTGTTTGCAAATGTGTTAAAAGGCATTATTATACCTCAATATATCCTACAATGCAAAACTCCCATAGACCTAAAATGTGATCTTATGATATATCACTCTCAGAATGAACTTTCAGGTGAATATATCAGGATATATCACCCCCCAGAATGAGCTTCCAGGTGAATATATCCGTTTCAAAACCACAAATCTAACAGACTCCAAAATGTCTGTTTATAGGATTCTCTCTCTCTCATGTCTTAAATCACTCAAATATTCTTTCATTCTCTCCCGAATTTCTCTCAGTTTCACCAACATACATAATTCTATCGCACTTGTTTCATTTTTATTGCATATAATATATTTGGGAGAATGCATGCACGCTTATGCATGCATGATGTCGTTGCGCTCATGATGTCATCTGATGACGTCATTACTTTTGAAATAACAACTCAATGCTACATGATGCTGGATCAACATTATTCTCTTTGATTTTATGGCTGAATGCATACATGTACCAAAAATGTGGCATGTATTTTGACATGATTATCTTTGATAAAGGCTAGTGGCAGTCGAAATATTAGATAAGAGCTATTTCAGTATTTCTATATGATCTCAATTCCTGTTTTTTTAAAAAATATTATCTGCATTGATTATTTCTTTTAATTTTACTTCTCAAGTTTTCCAGTATAATGAAAAAATTAACACATAGCTGTCGGGATGATAGGGGATATTGTCAGCCTATGAAATGGCATATTTACCCCTCGGTTACGCCTCGGGGTAAATATACCAATTCTCGGGCTGACATTGATATACCAATTCTCGGGCTTTATCATCTCGACAGCCATGTGTTAATTATATATTATATATTAAGGAAAGGGTTTAACCCATTCCTCCATAGGCTATTTTTAGACCCAACCTCTTTGAATAAATTTACCTAAAAGGAGCATTTTAGAATTGTGTTGTTTTGAAAACATTGTGATAAATGGAGCATTTGCTCCTAAGGAGCAAATGCTCTGTTTATCACAATGGTTTCAAAAAGTGCCCTTTACAGAGGCATAGAAAGGCATATTTATGGAGGAAAGGGTTAACATCCCATTATAGTTTCATGTGAATTAAATTTTCTTTGATTAGTTAGCAGATACTGCTTTTCCATTCAGGTTTTAGGTTTTATCTGTCAGTTTTTTCTTATATTGATCGTAAAATCGTCTCTGATTTCCAGGCTCGCAGCAGCACAGTCATTGGCTTTGGAAATTTCAGTCGGGTTGTCACATTTGCCACAAAGCCAAATACGCCACCTCCTCCCAGTGGTGGGGCTGCTATCAGTGAAGACAGGAACGAGACCTGTGTTGGCATCAGTTGGAAAGCTCCTAATATAATCACTGGAACCATAGTGGGTTATAATGTGAGTAAAATGTATTGACTCTTAGCAGGCTGAGATGAGATTCTGCGTTGTTCAGCATTTCATCAGGATCCAATTAAACTACTCGACACTACTTAGGATCAAGAAAAAAATTAACTTTCAGGATTTACTTTAACCCATTCCCGCATATTGAAGCCTTTTGATGCTTCTGTAAAAGTCACTTTGTGAAACCATTGTGATAAATAGCAAATGCTCTATTTATCACAATGGTTTAAATACTACACAATTCTGAAAATTTCCTTTTCTCTAGTTAATGCTCCTTTTTGGTAGATTTAATCAAAGAGGTTGGATCTAAAAATAGCCTATGCGGGAACAAATTTGGTAGACAACAATTACTTAGCATGCAAAAAGCTAATTGTCAATTATCCAATATTCTCTCATTAATCTTCTACCCCATGATATCTGTGTAAAAAGTAATGACATCATGCATATTAATTAGCTTCATTTTTTAAAGTATTAATCCTTGTCTTGCTGAATTTTAAAATACATTTCTCCTTCTTTACCCATGCCCTGTGGTATAATTACATATATCTTCACTGTGTACAACTATATCGCTGTGCAATCACTGCTGTGGAGTGCACTGGTTGCACAATCAACTTGTAAATAGTGCAGACCCTGATGAGACAGCTCCTGCAGGAGCTGTCTCATCTGGGTCTTCACTATTTACAGGTAGGTATATTGACGTGAATAGCAAGCGATGGGTTAAGACATGTATAAAGACCCAAATATTTAACCAAGACAGAAAGTGTAGAATTAGATCTATATCATGTCATAAGCAAACAGAGCAGACCCTGATCAGATGGCTCCTACAGGAGCCATCTGATCTGGGTCTACTCTGTTTGCAAAGGCATAGAAAAGCATGTGACCACTTTATTGAATTGTCTCAAAGAGATGATTCTGAAGAATCCTCATATCATAGCATTTGTGGAGTAATAAAGCAGATATTCTTTAAAAAAAAATTCAATTAACCCTTTCCCTAATATAAATGCTTTTTCACACATTTGCAGATCTAAAACCAGATCAGATGGCTCCTATAGGAGCTGTCTGATCAGGGTCTGCTCTGTTTGCTATTGAAATTTGATTGATCTGAGATCTGTTTCTTTGGTTTCTAAAATGACTACAATGTTTCACCTTACACATTTCATTATAACTATTTTGTCCATGAATATTTAATAGGTATTGAAATATGGAATAAACATAGAATAGGGAAAAAATTAAAACATAGAGCTGTTGATAAGACACATATTAACGCTTTACTCCATGAATATTCATCTATGAAACAATGACATCATGAATATTAATTAGATTAATTGTTATAATAGCATATGGACACAGGAAGTTTTGGCTAGTCAGAAACTGAAGAATCATATCTATATTATATCACCAGACCCTGATCAGACGGATCCTACAGGAGCCATATGATCTGGGTCTACTCTGATTGCAAAGGCGTAAAAAGGCATATTTATGTAGTAAAGGGTTAAAATGCGTTTTTTAAATATTTTTCCATCAAGCCCAATCTTGCTTATTTTAACCATCTGATCTGGGTCTACACTGTTTGCAAATGTGTAGAAAACCGTATTTATGGACTAAAGAGTTATAGGAGCTATCTAATCAGGGTCTACCCTGTTTGCTTATGAAATAATATAGATATACTACATTGTCTTCCTTGGCCAATAATTCCTGTGTTCATCATGTCATTAGTAAAAGTAATTAATATTCATGGTGCTATTAATATCTTACATGAATATTCATGAAGTATAGGATTAAACCTTTCCCTGCTCTATGTTTATTCCAATTTTCAATACCTACTGAATACTCATGGGCAGAATAGTTAAAACTCAAATATTAGAAGGTACTTGGAACATTGTAGCAATTTCAGAAAGTAAAGAAACAGAACTATCGAATTCCATCAGCAAACAGACCAGACCAGACCAGACCGCAGATCAGATGGCTCCTATAGGAACCATCTGATCTGGGTCTACTCTGTTTACAATTTGCATGAAAACATGTTTATATGAAGGAAAGGGTTAAACATTTACAGAGATGCTCTCAATTTACTTCTTTCCAGATATCTTACCAAAAAGCTGGAACAGATGAGCTGAGTTACATGTTTACCAATGAAACCACTGCACTTGTCTGCGATCTTGATCCTGGCTCATACTACGAATTTCAAGTCTTTGCTGCAAATGACATTGGATATGGGTTGCCGCATGAATTCCGTGTGTCCACCGAGCAAACCGATCCTCCAATCCCGCCTCTTCCAGAACTTGTGAATACAACTGCAACCACTATAGCTGTGGCGCTGGATCCTATAGTGATGATGTTATCAAGTCATACTTATGGGTATTTACTGTTTATAGACGAGGTAAAAGCTAGAACTGAACGTGCAGTAAGTGTGAGTAATACAACCTGTCCTGGGGAGGATGAGCTGCCAGGGAATATTGTGAAAAACTTCACGCAGGCAGAAATTCCGAGCAGGATTCATTTTGTTATTGGCAACGGGAAAACGTATGGGGATTACAACAACACTGCCTTAACGGAAAACCATCTGTATGATATATATTATGTGATAATAAGTAATTTTGAAGGAATATGTAAATACAGCTACGTTAAAACTCAAGAGCCAATCAAAGCCATGACTCCACTCCCTATTGTTCTTCCAAAAGATGGTTCAGATTCGACAAATACAGGGCTAATTATCGCCATTGTTGTTATAGTGGTTGTGATTATTATAGTAATTATAGTTGTTATAATAATTTGCCTTGTTCGAAGAAGACGGGCGCAGCAACGTTATGTGCCATACTTTAACGAGAAAGATGAATATGATTTGAAGGTTTACACTGTTGTTGATGACTACGACCCTCAGAAATGGTGGAACACTATCTACTCTCTTAGGGAGAGTCGCTACATTATAGCTGGGAGAGATTACCATCCAGATGGAAAACTGATGAATGGAAATGTGGGTATCGTCGGCAAAGGTTCTCCAATAACTTTCCAGGATGAATTTTCCAGTTTGCCACATGGTCGTCAGTCCTCTACCAATGCTGCAGCACAGAGGGACAATGAACTGAAGAATCGATTCAGTCATCTACTTCCTTATGATCACAGTCGAGTGATCCTAGACCCTGATGACAGTGGTGAGGAGGACTACATTAACGCGAGCTTCATAAAAGGATACAAGCATCAGCGGGCTTTCATAGCTGCCCAGAGCCCATTTGAAGAGGATACAGTATTGGATTTCTGGCGAATGATCTACCAGTATGAGGTCAGTGTAATTGTCATGATGTCGAATCTAGTTGAGGATAATATCGTCAAGTGTACACAGTACTGGCCCAACTCTGGACGAGTACTGTATGGTCATTTCATACTAGACTTGATCGATGAGCAAGAATACGCTGATTATGTTATCAGAACTGTGCACCTCAGGACTAAACTGGATACTGATTGGCAAGTGGTTCGTATTTTTGAACTTACCTACTGGCCAGAACATGGTGTTCCAGATGACCCAATTCCTCTGCTTGAGATGAGACATAAGGTCAATGTTTACCACACCGGACACAGCTCTCCTATAGTTGTACATTGTGGGACTGGTGTTAGTCGTACTGGTGTATACATTGCCATTGATTCATTGCTGGAACAGTATGAGGCTGAAGGCAGAATAAGTGTGTTGTCTTTTGTAAGAAAGATGAGGAAAGACAGACCAGCTATGGTTAGAACAGCTAAGCAGTATACATTTATCTATGAGGCCATTTTTGAAAATATGGTTGCTGGAGATACTTGGGTAGGGCATGAAGAATTTAAAGAACAATATCAGGCTTTAACAAAAAAGAATCCAAACAACGGACACTCCTACTTACATTGTCAGTTCAGATCAGCTCAAGACTTCACCCGTAAATTGTTTCCCTCAATGTGTTCTAATGCCTTGGTTCCCGCCAACGTGAACAAGAACAGATTCTGTGAGATAGTTCCACCAGACATCTACCGACCAATTCTCATCACCCCAGGTGGTACTGGAAGAACCGATTACATAAATGCAGTGTTCCTGGACAGTCACCGCCAGAAAAACCATTACTTGATTACTCAGACACCACTTCACACAACTGTCATCGATTTCTGGAAGCTTGTTTATGACCATGATGTACACACCATCGTCATGATGGAGCCAATGATGTATGATGATGACACTTCAGCTGAATACTGGCCAGAAGACAACATGAAACAATACGAACCATTCTTTGTAGAAACTACCGATGTGTACCAACAAGAAAACATCACCATTCGCAATCTCAAAGTAGTTTGTATGCAAAATCCTCGAAATCCACATATGGTTCGCCAGTTTCAGTTCAATGCCTGGTCAGATTCTGAGTTCATTCCAAAGTCAAAGTCCATGCTTCTAGATGTTGTGGATCTTGTCAACAGTTGGCAAGTATCTGCAAGCAACAATACGACCCCAATTCTTGTCCACTGCAAAGATGGCGCCACTCACAGCGGGTTATTTATAGCTATCAGCATCCTGTGTGAAAAGGTTCTGGATGAAGGGGAGGTGGATATATACCATACAGTGAAGCATCTGAAGCGACGAAGAAACCAGATTATAGACATGCTGGTAAGTGTGCTTTCCATATCTTTGGAATTACAGTTGAACTTCGATAACTAGAACTTTAAGGCACCATAAAATTATTTCGAGATAACAGAAGTTTGAGTCATCCGATATATCTAATCTCTCAAGAACACAACTTAAAACAGGTGTAAAGTAACACTGAAAGCTCCTGTAGGAGCTTTCAGCATTACTTTACTCCTGTATTAAGCTGTCACAGGTGTTTCTAGGTATCTGCAGTGATACACTTTAGAGCAATTGTGTATTGTAATGCCAAATTTAAATGATAAAGATATATTAGTAAACATTTGTTTTTAAAAACCTGTATGCTTGGGCTAAAATAATACAGAAAACAGTGAAGTTCCAGGTCAGATGCCGCTTTGAAAAGGTGGCATCTGAACTGGGACTGCACTGTTTTCAATGGTGCCAACAGGCGACATTGGCACCGAAAGAGTCAAAAAGAGAACCCTTTCCTTGTTGAGTATTACAAATAGATCATTCTAAAATTGAAAATGGTCAAGGTTGCCATGAATATTCAGGGAGCATTCTTTTCAGGGTCTACACAGTGACTCATTTACTACATTAAATTATTTATTTCGATTTTGCCGTCTATTTCAGGACCAGTATAGATTTTGTTACAAAGCATTGTGGGATTTCATCAACATGCGAATGCCAAATGGGACGCTGACATCACAGATGAGTAGAACAAGATCAAACATTCCATACAACAGCCTCAGTCTGACGTCTTATGCTTCAAAGCATGAATATATGCCATACTAATAGACATATGAAGAAATGTTAGCATTGTGATCTGGCTCTGAGAGTATAAAACTTTTTGCTTGAGTCTGAGATCATTCTCAAGCATCTGATTGGTCAGATTTTGAGCTTGCTCAGAATCTGACCAATCAGATACTTGAGAATGATCTCAGACTCAGACTCAGAAGTTTTATAACCTCGGGCCCTGATACATGAATGGTGCTAAGTGCTTTTACGGTACAATCCTCCATTTCTGCACTGAGTAATGTTTATTTGTAGAACTTGTTGATAGCTTAACCCTTTCCATCATATAAACACATTTTCATGCATTTGCAAACAGAGTAGACCCAGATCAGATGGCTCCTATGGGAGCTGTCTGATCATGGTCTGCTGTTTTTGCTTATGAAATAATATAGATATGATTCTACAGTTTCTACTATGGATAGAAATTTCAAATGTCCTATGCCATTATAAGAATTAATCTAATTAATATTCATGATGTCATTATTTCCCACATAAATATTCACGGAGTTAAGGATTTAAAATAATGACTGTATGAATATTTCTTGACATATATATTTTTTATAATGCCATTAGTTTTGACCATGGGACAAACTATAGAATCATATTATCTGTTTGTTTCATTACCAATCAAAGTAGACCCTGATCAAATGGTTTCCACTGGACCCATCTGACCTTAGTCTGCCCTGTTTGCAAAGCAATAAAAAGGTAATTGGTTAGACTTTCACATTACATTTTCTTCCATTTCTTTTGAAAAGTAGGAACCATCTAATCAGGGTCTGCTTTGGTCGCTAATGAAATGATATACAGTAAAACCCCTCTAATGCGACCACCAAAAAGGGGCATACTTCTGGGTGGAGGAGGCAGGTGGTAGCTTAATGCAGGACGAAAGTCTTTCGTTCTGCATTAAGCAACCGCCTTCTTATTAAGACAGCTATGGTAATTAGAGGGGTTCTACTGTAGATCTGATTCTACAGTTTCTACTTTGGCCAAGCATTCCATTATAAATATCGATCTTATTGTCATTTGAATATTGGACACGCACAAGCGTCCTAGCAAGTTTAACCCTTTCCTTGTTCTGTATTTGGGCCAAATTTTAATATCAATTGATATTCATTCACAAAATAGTTTTTAAGAAATATGGAGGGTTGAACATGGTAGACGTTTTAGAAAGCAATGAAATATATCTATCAAATTCTATTAGCAAACAGAGCAGACCCTGATCAGATGGCTCATCTAGGACCCATCTGATCTGGGTCTGTTCTGTTTGCAAATGCGTGAAAACATGTTTTTTATAAGGGAAAGGTTTAAGCCTTTCATACTGAGTAGATAACTGCAGATATGTTAATCCTTTCTGATAATTCATTGTTTCCTGAGATGATTAAAGGAACAGCTACTCTATATAATGAAGACATGATATATATTATCCTGTACCAGGTAATTTTTGCATTTGTATTAGAGATTTCCTTGTTACATTTTGTAGTAAACCCTAATTATCTCAAATACTCAGACATCCAAACTCCACACTCCGTCATTTCGTTAACCAATTTCTGCATATAGAAGCCTTTTGACGATTCTATAAAAAATCACTTTGTGAAACCATTGTGATAAATAGAGCATTTGCTCCTATTTTTCACAATGGTTTCAACGCTAAACAATTCTAAAATTTTCCTTTTTAGTAGTAAATGCTCCTTTTCTGTAGATTTGTTCAAAGAGGTTGGATCTAAAAATAGTCTATACGGGAATGGGTTAAAGAACAGTTTGATATAAGTCTGCACTATATGTCAATATTTTTCTGTCTGAATAATTAGGATAATTATTGTCCATGTTATTATTTGTATTACGAGGCCTTTGGGCAAAACTATTGTAACTCCTTTATGAAGGAGTAACAATAGTTTTGCACCAAGCCCTCGATTTGTTTTGATATTTTCATAGCCATTATGTGATATGTTTTTGCTTTTATCAGTCAACATGCCACAAACACGCGTTGTTGAGGGTTTGAAGTATATGAACCTTAGTCAGGCAGCTGCATTGAAAATATCCTGCAGTCTGATCAGGGTCGACAATTATTTAGAATAATGCATTTATCATCAGTTGCATTTGATGTGCTTCCCCGATAGTGACTATTGTGTCACCTTTGCAAAGTATATCCAGATCAGACAGGCTGTTTTGACACCTTTGCTAAAATGGTAGACCTTGATCAGACAAATGTCATCTCCTGCAGGAGCTGTCTGATCTGAGTCTATTCTGTTTTGCAATGGTGTCAAAAGGTGTCTCAAGTAAAAGGATAACAGTGTTTTTCATATTTTCTTAGTACTAGCTCTGATTCCATATTCTTTGAATGTTTTTATTTTCAGCATACAGTAAAACCTCTCTATAACAAACACTAAATTACATCAAGTATTTTATATTAAAGGCTGGTGACTGCTTAAAGCAAGGTGAATGTAAAACAGAACACTCCTATAGGAGCATTCTGTTTTACTTTCACCTTGCTTTAAGCAGCCACCTGCCCTAGATACCAACTAATTAACACAATTTAGTGGCTGTTATAGAGAGGTTTTACTGTAGCTCTGATTCCATTCTTTGAATGTTTTTATTTTCAGCATATCAATATATATTCAGATACATGTAATTGTATAATATAACTATATTTTTATTACAGTAGAAGGATGATTTTTGCATTGTTACATTGCTGTTTATAGCTATAACTGTGATATATTGATTGAGTTTGAAGGAAACGGTCCACCCTGGTTATATCTTGTATTTATCCCAACTCTGATCTAGAATAATGTTTACTAAACATGTGATCTAGAATAATGTTTACTAAACATGCTTTTAAGAAGCTATTGATCAAATGTCAAACAGTTTTGATCCAGATGAGATGCCAAACTGTTTGCAACTGTCAGTAAGGTATTACATAATACCAGTTAACTCAGTCCCTCATAATAACGACTTTTGACAACTCTGTTAAAGTCACTTTGTAAAACCATTGTGATAAATAGAGCATTTGCTCCTATAGGAGCAAATGCTCTATTTATCACAATGGTTTCCAACTACAAAAATTCTAAAAGTTTCTTTTTCTCTAGTTAATGCTCCTTTTTGGTAGATTTATTCAAAAAGGTTGTATCTAAAAATAGCCTATGAGGTAATGGGTAAATATTTCTTTTAGAGACAGTAAAAGAACATATTTATATATGTTAGTTTTGTATTAAATGAAAAACATTTAAAGGTGCTGTTAACGAGATTTTGTTTGTGCTTCAGTAATACATGTTGTAACTGTACATAATATACATGTTTTTGGTATCAATTGGTATGAACTGTAGTCAGAGCTATTATAATCTCATAAGCAGACCCTGATCAGACAGCTCTTTATAAGGAGCCATCTGATCTGGGTCTACTTTGTTTACCCTTCACTCCATTACATTGATTTAAGAACAACTTACATTATAAATAGTAATTGAGTGAATTTGTTTTCGTGTGAGATGTGAAATGGTTATATTATAGGTAAACACTGAGAAAACCCAGATTTGATAGCTCCTGTAGAAGCCATCTGATCTGGGTCTGCTGTTTGCAAAGATGCAGAAAGGCGTATTTATGGAGAAGAAGGTTAAATCTACCCTACTTATAAATGTAGTAATACAAGCTTTTTGCAATTACCAGTAATCATAGCATAATAATAGTTAACCCTTTCCCTCATATAAATGCATTTTCACGTATATGCAAACGGAGTAGATCCAGATCAGATGGCTCCTATAGGAGCCATCTGATCAGGGTCTGCTCTGTTTGCATATGAAATTTGAAAGATCTGTTTCTTTACTTTCTAAAATGGCTACAATGTTCTACCTTCCATATTTCATTATAACTAATTTGTCTAATAATATTCAGTAGGTATTGAAATTTGGAATAAACTTGGAACAGGGAAAGGGTTAAGATTTCTTTAAGAAATGGCAAAATACCTAGTTTATGTAGATTTACAAATGTGATGAAAAACATTAAAAGGTGCTGTTAAGAAGTGTTTGTGTACTTCAATAATACATATTATAACTATATCTAATATACATGTAGTTAAAGCCTTGCTAATCGGTCTTTGACCTTTTCCCTATTGAATAGCCATGTAAGAAAAAATGACATCATGGATATTACCTTGATTACCTGGTAATTTTCATAATGGCCAATGAGAGGAAACAGAAATGTTTGACCACAGTAGAAACCATCAAATCATATCATTGTTATTTCATAATCCAATAGAGCAGACCTTGATCAGGAGATATTTAATCAGAGTCTACTTTGTTTGCAAAGGTGTAGAAAGGTGTATTTATGGAGTAAAGGTTTAACCCTTTCCCTGTTCTGCATTTAGGCCAAATTTCAATATCTACTGAATATTCATTAGCAAAATAGTAATAAAGAAATATTGGAAGTGACCCATTGCATACACTTTAGAAAGCATAGAAACAGATCTATTAAGTCAAACAAAGCAGACCCTGATCAGACGGAGCCATCTGATTTGGGTCTACTCTGTTTGCAAATGCGTGAAAACACGTTTATATGAAGGAAAGGGTTAAGACAGGTGGCACTTTAATACAGGGTGAAAGTCTTGCCTGACTAGACTAGAACCTGTCTTAAGTGGTCATCAAAAAGAGGTCAAAATATTGGTCTGTAAGGCAGGTGGTAGGTTAATTAATGCAGGTCAAAAGTAATGCAGAAAGCTCCTAGAGGAGCTTTCTGCATTACTTATTCCCTGCATTAAGCAACCATCTGCATTTAACACTCCTGTGTTCAACAAGGGAATGGCAACTAAAGGCAAGATTTGACAGTATGCAACAAGCAGGCACTTGCTTAAAATGTTCTCACTTCTTCTTTTCTAAAAATTCAGATTAGCGAGATTTTTCTGTAGTTTTTTTTAAAATTATGTGGCACAAGGATTACTGATATTCTAAACAATGTTTATAACGCAGTACTATTTTCTTTATGTAACTTTTTAATGCTTTTAGTAAAACTCCTTTTTTTCAACACCATTAAAATACAGCTCATAAATATTCATGATGTTACTATTTCATGAGTATTCATGGGGAGGGGGAGTTAAAGGCACAGCTTAAAAACCGATAAAATGACAGACTGTGTTTGGTAAATTGAATAATGTATATTACAGTAAAACCTCTCCATAACAGCCACTAAATTACATCAAGTATTTTGTGGTAAAGGCAGGTGGCTGCTTAAAGCAAGGTGAAAGTGAAATTATAGAGTCATTCAGTTTTACTTTCACCTTGTTTTAAGCAGCCACCTGCCCTAAATACCAACTAATTAACGCAATTTAGAAGCCGTTATAGAGAGGTTTTTACTGTAATCCAATTAACTTGCAGATAGGCACAAACAGCTTTTTGAGCTGCTCAAAAAGTTTTTAGAGTGTTTGTCATTTCATCATATAACCAGACTCAAATAATTATGACTGCGAATGATTTAGCATGTGTGTAGAGAATTTTATGCATGCTTAACCCTTCACTTGCTATTCACGTTAATATACCTACCTGTAAATAGAGAAGACCCACATGAGACAGCTCCTGCAGGAGCTGTCTCATCAGGGTCTGCACTATTTACAAGTTGATTGTGTAACCAATACACTCCACAGCAGTGATTGCACAGCAAAATACTTGTGCATGGTGAAGATATATGTAATTATACAACAGGGCATGGGTAAAGAAGGAGAAATGTGTTTTAAAATTCAGCAAGAGAAGGGTTAAAAATAGGGACAGTTTACTCCATGAATATTCATAAAACAAATAATGACATCATGAATATTAATTAGATAAATTGTTACATGGACACAAGAAAGTTTGGCCACGACAGAAACTGTAGAATCATATCTATATTATACCATAAGCAAAGAGAGCAGACCCTGATCAGATGGCTCCTACAGGAGCCATCTGATCTGGGTCTACTCTGTTTGCAAAAGCAAGAAAAGGTGTATTCATGGAGAACAGGGTTCAAAAGTTCATGTAGCATGATAAGTTTGGTTTAGAATAGTATATTCCAGTGGATGTGATTCTTGGTAACTAAGAAATAGAGTGAATTTTGGTAACTAAGAGTGATTTTTGGTCACATACTAAGGAATCTTCCGTATATGTCTATTCTTCCATTAATCTTTTACCTGATGAATATTTATGAGAGAAACACTGACTTTATGAATATTTATGAGCAGAAATTTGTAATAACATATCAACAAGAGAATTTTAATCTACGAGTAGAGCAGAAACTGTAGAATCATTTATGTTTTATTCTATAAGCAACCAGGGGTGACTGTGATCAAACGGCTCATACAGACACCATCTGATCTGGGTCTACTCTGTGTGCCAAGCCAAGAAAGGGCATATCTATCAGGTAAAGGATTAGAATATAATAAAATGGACTAGCTGGCAAAGTTTGAAACAGTCCATCAGTTTTTTAACCCTTCGCTTGCTGAATTTTAAAATACATTTCTCCTTCTTTACCCATGCCCTGTGGTATAATTACATATATCTTCACTGTGTACAAGTATTTCGCTGTGCAATCACTGCTGTGAAATGCACTGGTTGCACAATCAACTTGTAAATAGTGCAGACCCTGATGAGACAGCTCCTGCAGGAGCTGTCTCATCTGGGTCTTCACTGTTTACAGGTAAGTATATTGACGTGAATAGCAAGCGAAGGGTTAATAATTTAAACCTTTAATTCATATATATGTTTTTTTACACCTTGGCAAACTGACTAGACCCAGATTAGACAGCTCCTATAGGAGCTGTCTGATCGGGGTCTGCTTTGTTTGCTTATGGAATAATTTAGATCTGATTCTACAGTTTCTGCTTTGGCTAAAATTTTATGTGTTTAATTTAAAACATAATCTAATTAATATTCATGATGTCATCATTTCTTACATGAGTATGTTTTGGGTAAAGGGTTAAACAATTCTAGCCTAAAAGCATTTAGTAGGACACATTTAGCATTTAATTGTTTCATGGTTTTGTTCAGTAAATTTGTGTTAATGTGTTGTTTTTTATTTAATTTTATTGTACATTCGTTGAACTGTTGATCCATAGCTTTGTATTCAGCCCATTCCCTTATATTGATGGCTTTTAAAGCCTCTGTCAAAATACCTTTTTCAAACCATTGTGATAAACAGAGCATTTGCTCCTATGTAATAAATTCTCTAGTTATTACCATGGTTTCATATCTACACAATTCTAACATTTACCATTTTGCTAGTAAATATTCCTCTTTTGGTAGATTTATTCCAAGAAGTTGGGTCTAAAAATAACCTATAAGGGCATGCATGGTTTAAAAATTACACATTTCTAGAATTCTCCTTTTCTATAGTTAATGCTCCTTTTCTGTAGGTTTATTCAAAGAGACTGGGTCTAAAATCGAGGGCTTGGTGGAAAACTATTCTAACTCCTTCACTTTAATAGTCTAGGAGGAAATAGTCTAGGAGGGAATGGGTTAAGTTGAGCAAAGATTGCACATGAAATCCTACATTGGGCATGTTTTTGTTCCCTTTTTTACACTGTTTTAATGTACATGTACTAATATCATTTATTATATAAGAATGATTCAAATATTAGGTTGATATTATCTGATTTACATATATGTATGTTCCAGTTCATATTATCTGTGATTATTCAGTAGCATTTATCTAATAAATTATCAGTTTTGAGCCAATATCTAGTTTGTGTCTTGTTTATTACCAGTCTTGTTTCTGTCTTGTTTATTACCAGTCCAGTCTAGTTTGTGTCTTGTTTATTACTAGTCTGGTTTGTGTCTTGTTTATTACCAGTCTAGTTTGTGTCTTGTTTATTACCAGTCTAGTTTGAGTCTTGTTTATTACCAGTCTAGTTTGTGTCTTGTTTATTACCAGTCTAGTTTGTGTGTTGTTTATTACCAGTCTAATTTGTGTCTTGTTTATTATTAGTCCAGTCTAGTTTGTGTCTTGTTTATTACCAGTCTAGTTTGTGTCTTGCTTATACCAGTATTGTTTTTGTCTTGTGTATAACCAGTCTAATTTGTGTCTTGTTTATTACCAGTCCAGCTTGTATGTTGTTTATTACCAGTCCAGTCTAGTTTGTGTCTTGTTTATTACTAGTCTAGTTTGTGTATTGTTTATTACCAGTCCAGTCTTGTTTGTGTGTTGTTTATTACCAGTCTAGTTTGTGTCTTGTTTATTACAGGTCTAGTTTGTGTCTTGTTTATTACAGGTCTAGTTTGTGTCTTGTTTATTACCTGTCTAGTTTTTGTCTTGTTTATTACCAGTCTAGTCTGTGTCTTGTTTATTACCAGTCTAGTCTGTGTCTTGTTTATTACCAGTCTAGTTTGTGTCTTGTTTATTACCAGTCTAGTTTGTGTCTTGTTTATTATCAGTCCAGTCTAGTTTGTGTCTTGTTTATTACCAATCCAGTCTAGTTTGTGTCTTGTTTATTACCAGTCTAGTTTGTGTATTGTTTAATATCAGTCTAGTTTGTGTCTTGTTTATTACCAGTCTAGTTTGTGTCTTGTTTATACCAGTCTAGTTTGTGTGTTGTTTATTACCAGTCTAGTTTGTGTCTTGTTTATTACCAGTCTAGTTTGTGTCTTGTTTATTACCATCTAGTTTGTGTCTTGTTTATTACCAGTCCAGCTTGTGTGTGTTGTTTATTACCAGTCTAGTCTAGTTTGTGTCTTGTTTATTACCAGTATAGCTTGTGTGTGTTGTTTATCACCAGTCCAGTCTAGTTTGTGTCTTGTTTATTACTAGTCTAGTTGGTGTCTTGTTTGTTACAGTGTAGCTTATTGCCTGTTTTATTACCAGTCCAGTTTGTGTCCTGTTTTTTACCAGTCTAGTCTGTGTCTTGTTTATTACCAGTCTTGTTTGTGTCTTGATTATTACCAGTCTTGTTTGTGTCTTGTTTATTACCAGTATTCACTATCCTAATTACCATCAGTTTGAATCCCAGTCTGGACATTTGATTTTTCATGTGAAGAAGCCTCCCGGCTGGCTTGCGGTAGACCGGTGGTTCTACCAAGGTGTTTTGTGCATGAATGAATGCAGTATGTTCCGTACATGGATGGATATCTTGGGCCTTCCTCCCCTGCAAGTTAACCCTGCACTCCATAAATATGTCTTTCTGTGCATTTGAAAACAGAGTAGACCAAGATCAGATGGCTACTATAGGAGCCATCTGATTAGGGTCTGTCCTGATTTCTTAAAACATATATGATTCTACAGTTTCTGCCATGGCCAAAAGTTTCTGTGTCCATATATGTCATTACAACAAATAATCTAATTAATATTCATAATGTCATTTTTTCTTACATGAATATTCACTGAGTAGATGGTTAATTGGGCATTGTGATATGACTGTGATACTGTTTAACCCTTCTCTTGCTATTCACGTCAATATACCTACCTGTAAATAGTGAAAACCCAGATGAGACAGCTCCTGCAGGAGCTGTCTCATTTGGGTCTGCACTATTTACAAGTTGATTGTGCAACTAGTGCACTCCGCAGCAGTCATTACACAGCGAAATACTTGTACACAGTGAAAATATATGTTACTATACAACAGGGCATGGGTAAAGAAGGAGAAATATATTTTAAAATTCAGCAAGCGAAGGGTTAAGTAGCGTAAAACCCAATACAAACAAACAAATAAAGGAACAGCTTCTCTACACCACAAGGGGGGGGGGGGGGGGGGGGGGGGCATTTCGGGGGTCTAGATGGTCTAAAATGTTAGAGAAAAAATGATTGGGTCGATTTAGTGTTAAAGTAAATAATATAACCCCCCCCTGTGCTCTACACAATGAAGTCATGACATAAATGTATCCCTGAAAGTGAACATTTAATTCTAGTACTCTGTGCCGGGCAATTTCTCAATAGTACTGCCCTAATTGGTACATTTTGCAAACCTTTACTATCCAAAAAATCTGGGCTCTCAATGTCCTATGTCCAAGGGTTAGTCCATATTGCCAAAGTTTTATATGGAGCATTAACTATAGAAAAAGAGAATTTTAGAATTGTGCAGTTTTGAAACCATTGTGATAAATAGAGCATTTGCTCCTAAGGAGCAAATGCTCTATTTATCACAATGGTTTCAGAAAGTGATTTTTACATAGGCGTCAAAAGGCGTCACTTGATATGAGGGAATGGGTCAAATTAGACTCACATTGTAGCAAGTAGTGTAGACCCCGACCAACTGCTCTTTCAGGAGACGTTTAATCTGGGTATGCATCATTGCCCTAAGTGTGCCTGTCTCTGAATACGTATGACGATTTGGGCATATTGAGCTATTTGGTGTCCGAGAAGTTGTGGGCGTGTGGATACAAAAGAAAGGCTCCAAATCACAGGCGTGTCAGGACGCATTTTCTCCTATTACTTTAAACCGTTATCTGATAGAAACACCATTCATACCTTGGCAAATAGAGCAGACCTGTTATTCGTTGTATCTTCTTCTTCTTCTTCTTCTTCTTCTGCGTTGCATATATCCGGTGATGCTGTGATGAACTGCACCGTATTGCGTAGGTTGTTCGCATTTCCCCAAACTTTAGTTTTGAGAGAGACTTCCGTGGCCCAAACTTGCTGCCTAAGCTCATACAGTGTCCATGCTTATAAAGTTTTTTAGTTGAGTCTGAGTTTGTTCTTAAGCTTTGATTGGTCAGATTTGAGCCAAAGGCTCAAATCTGACCAATCAAAAATTTGAGAACGAACTCAGACTCAGCTAAAATGTTTTATAAGCAGGGATACAGGTATAGACAAAACTGTAGTACTTGGAGATCCACATTGACAATCTGCTGTGTCCGCAATCCCTATCCTCCTCCTGTCTGCCCATGTATGTTTAATAGCTCTCGTAGACCGTTAGGGATAGGCAAATAGCCATCGTTCCCGTCCCTCCAGTCTGTTTTGTAGATGTTTTTTCAAAAGAGTCTTGGCTTCATCATAAGACACTGGTGTGTGGGACTGTGGTAACCAAATGTCTTCCTTTGCAAGTGTGTCTGCAGCTTCATTTCCAGCTAATTCAACATGGTGGACTGGAGTACCACAATGTTGTGTTCAGACAAAGTCCTGCAGCTGTCTGGGTGAGGGGTCAGTGGGCCCAACTGAGATAGCTTGTTGGGCTGAGAGTGAGTCTTTCAGGAAGTCAACGTTCTGTTATGTCGCCTTCTTTGCCAGAAGATCTGTTGCCGAAATTGAGGCTTGCATCTCTGCTCTGTAGTTTTAGAAGCTCCTCTCACCGACTGGAATGGACAAAGTGTACGTAGTACATTCTGAGAACTTCATGAATATTAATCATTACAATGTAGTTGAATTTTTATAAGTTGCATGCGTACTTAGCGGAAACTGTATAATCAGATATATACAGTAAAACCTCTCTATAACGGCCACTAAATTACATCAAGTATTTTGTGTTAAAGGCAGGTGGTTGCTTAAAGCAAGGTGAGAGCAAAACAGAACGCTTCTATCTTGCTCTAACCCTTTCGCTGCCAAAGTCTGTCGTCTGCTAACTTTGTCGTCTGCTACAATTTGTTTTTAATTTTTCTTCATTTTTGTTTCATTAACATAGTAACAGTAACAAACAGTTTGGATCCTGATGAGACGCCGAGTTACTCGGCGTCTCATCTGGATCCAAACTGTTTGCATAGGTAATCATAGATCCGGCATTGGCAGCGAAAGGGTTAAACAGTGGCCAGCCCTAACTACCAACTAGTTAACACAATTTAGTGGCCGTTATAGAGAGGGTTTACTGTAGTTTCCCTTTACTTCGCCTTTCTACGCAATTGAAAACAGAGTAGACCCAGACCTGATAGTTTCTATAGGAGCGTCCTGCCTGGCCAGGGTCTGCTCTGTTTGCGTTTGAATTAATATAGATATGATATTCTTGTGCCCATGTATCATTATAAACAAGAAATATCTTTTAAAAAGATATTCAGCGGCATTCAAATATTGACATAATGTACAAAACAATAGTGACATTAAATCTGTCAACTTAATTTCAATATTTTGAGATACTGTTAGTACAGGGAACTAGATCTATGAAGGGTTGCTTGTAATTATACTAGCAGAGAAGCATGCAATGGAAATGACTTGGAGTAGAATTAAGCAATTATGGAAAAAACCAAGTTACTTTTATAGGAAATCACTATTAAAATGTACAATGTCAAAGTATTTTTTTAGAACTATCTGAAGTTAGTTCTTCATTTTACCTATTATAAAAATTTACTTGAAAGCATGTATATTTATATTGATATGAAGATAACTAATTGAATACACTTTAAATAAAGCATACAGAATTTAGTTTTTGTTTGTGCAGAGGCTGTAATTACTTAAAGAAAGGTATTTATCTATAGCCTGGATCAACGCATTAATTGACGTGTGTGCATCATCATTAGTGACACCATTAACTGAATATACATGTATTTTTAAAACAATATAAAGTTAGCTATCTCAATCTACTACTCGATCCAAAGCGCCAGGTGATATGGTCGTAACAATAGCCTTCAGTAAGTAGCTTTATATCTTAGAGAGCGAATAACCAGAGCCTTAATTGGTGCTGTGGTCGGGGATAGTAATTAATACTATTAATGCCACTACTCTAATATACTAAACAACATTTCTTCTTTATTTCCTATAGCATTGCCTGTGAATTATGGTGGTTTCGGCAAACTACCAGTTCGTCAAAGTCGATGAGATCAAATGTGGTATTAAATTGATAGCAGAATGATAATAAATGTTTAAAAGTTTAATAGTTGTTTTGGCAAACTGGCAATAATGCTCAGCAATCATTACCACGAGGTGATAAGTACGATACTGGGTTAGGAACTGATATAAAGTATGACACACCAAAAATTGAATAGTCAAAATTGATTCACACCTTTTGAGGATAATAGATCTATATAGTTTTATTCAGTAATATTGTTTATGTATTAAATACTCTAGTTTTGATAATGACCAAAGTAATAAATAATTCATATTGTTTTACCGGTCATGGTAATAAACAACTATGTGACTACAGTATTGTACATGTATTTGAAAACCACCAAAAGTTGAACTAAACAACATTTTGACTGAAAACAAAAAGCATAAAGTGAGTGGCAAACAGTTTGGACCAAGACTAAAATCAAAACTGAATGGGATAGTAAATCATTAGTAATGTGTTACGTGGTCTGGGGCTGTTTTAATGACTAAACAATGTGACTATAGTATTTGAAAGCACCTCTTTATCACTCATTGTACCCAAGGTTGAGTAAGTGTGAATATGTCACCTGCTTAGCTAATATCCTGATCTGTATAAACCAAAAA
This sequence comes from Azorinus chamasolen, assembly GCA_963576725.1. Lineage (NCBI taxonomy): Eukaryota > Metazoa > Mollusca > Bivalvia > Cardiida > Solecurtidae > Azorinus > Azorinus chamasolen. The sequence continues at coordinate 83,254,733 of OY755241.1, forward strand.
ATGGACCACATATCAATATTTAACATATAGATAGTTATTTAATGATTTTGATTATTCAATTTTTGCTTGTTAATACAAATTTTCAATTTTTGCCGAAACGTCCTAGGCCGAATAAATAGATGGCCAAAACGTCCTGGGTCGAAACATCCGGGGCGAAACTTCCTATGCCGAAACGTCCTACATTCAGTTTGGCCATGTGTAGAGGCATTATAAAAAGGCTGTATGCCAGTCAAGGGATTCACTAATGAAAATGCGGTTTACTAGAAAATACTATTAGGTCATATGCAAATTACAATGTAACATAGTTTCTGATTGGTGGAAAACTAGAACAAAAGTGAAAATAGACAGCTAACCGCTGAACGAGTAACTCGGCGTCTCATCAGGATCCAAACTGTTTGACACTCTGTTTACTGTTTTAAAAAGAAAATGGAAGAAATGCACACACTTACACTAAAAATAAACGAAACTATGCCCAGCAGACGACAATGCTGGCGCTGAAAGGGTTATTAGTCATTGAGTTAAGGGTTATATCAGAAGCAAACTGGCTAGGCCAGTAAGAAAGCGTCTTAAATCGTTACTAGTATTCTACACAGGGTCCGGTTTCATATACATGGATATTAAGTTACGGAGACCCTTTCTTTCTCTTTGTTGATTTCTCCTTTCAATACGGAAAACAGAGTAACATTTTATTTTGCAAACCATGTCGTTTGCTGCAATTTTTAAAGAACATTTTTCATTTCCGAAACAAAATTAGTGTCAGTTTGGATCCAGATAAGACACCGAGCTACTCGGCGTCTTATCTGGGTCCAAACTACTTTAATACTCCCAAATTCGCGCAGAGTTCACTATTCGCTTCATTGCAGCAGTTCTTAACACTTCGCTTGCTGAATTTTAAAATACATTTCTCCTTCTTTACACGTGCCCTGTTGTATATTTACATATATCTTCACTGTGTACAAGTATTTCGCTGTGCAATCACTGCTGTGGAGTGCGCTGGTTGCACAATCAACTTGTAAATAGTGCAGACCCCGATGAGACAGCTCCTTGCAGGAGCTGTCTCATCTGGGTCTTCACTATTTACAGGTACGTATATTGACGTGAATAGCAAGCGAAGGGTTAACCCTTTCCCTGCTCTATATGTATTCCAAATTTCAATACCTACTGAACATTCATGGGCAAAATAGTTAAAAAGAAGTATGGAAGTTGGAAAATTGTACTCAGTTTAGAAAGTAAAGAAACAGATCTGTCGAATTCCATTAGCAAACAGAGCAAGCTGGATCGCCCCTGTTTGCAAATGCGTGAAAATGCGTTTATATGAAAGCAGACGACAAATTTGCAGACAATAATACATTGCAGCGTAAACGTTAACCCTTTCCCTCATAGAAAACGCATTTTCGTGCATTTGCAAACAGAGTAGACCCAGATCAGACGGCTCCTATAGGAGCCGTCTGATCAGGATCTACTCTGTTTGCTATTGGAATTTGATAGCTCTGTTTCCTTATTTTCTAAAAATGTCTAACTATTTTGTTAATGAATTTCCAGTAGGTACCGAAAACTGGACTAAAGATTGAACAAGGAAAGGGTTAAAGACTGTTCAAAAAGTAAATTCACAGTTAACCCTTTCGCTGCCAATGCCGGTGTAACGAAGTAAAGTGACCCCCATAGAATACTGACCCCCCGGTCAGTATTTTTTAAAAAATAGTGACCCCCCGGTCATAGTATTTTGACCCCCCGGTCATAATATTACGACCCCTGCACACGAAGAAAACTGACCCCTTACGAAGAATTGCGACCCCCCATAGAATAGTGACTCCCTGTCTTTGTTTCAACAAAACATACGCCCGCACGCACGCACGCACGCACACACACACAACACGCATGTACATACACAATTACACACACGAACGCATGTACGCACACATACCGGTACACATATGAACGCACGCACGCACATATACCGATACTTACACATACACTTCGAAACACTCTCATACATGCAAACACACAAAAACTCACGCACACACTTACACGCACGTAGGAACACATGTATATATGAAGAGATCACTTAATGAATTGTAAAATGTTGTATTGACTTCTATCTGACACTTTACAAAACGTAAATAGCTGTTAAAATTTCAATAATCTAAGTTCTAACTTAAAATTTCTTGGATGGAACATTGTGTCAGTCACTGTAAAACTAAACAAAACTTCATTTGGCAGTGGATTTTTGTATGGTCAATACTGTGTGCAATGCCATATATCATATCCATATTTTGAATACATTTGTAATTTATCACCTATTGAAATTAATTGAAATAAGTCTCATCGAAGTGAGGCAACATAAGTGTTCGACATCATGCCGTTTGAATTATTTTAGCGAAGTGGGAAATAATTTTTGTTGTTGTTGTTGTGTTTGCTTCGTCTACCACCACCACCACCACCGTCACTACCACTACTACTACTACTACTACTATAATTACCGCTACTACTACTACTACCACTACTACAACAACTACTACTACTATTAATCCCACAACTACACATACTACTCCTCCTACTACTACTCCTATACCTCCTATTACCTACCTACCTTCACACATACCCAATAAAAAACCCACCCACCCAAAACCCAGCCACCCACTCAAGCACAAACCCAACCACCCACAAACCCATCCACCTACTACTGCTGCTGCTGCTGCTACAACTGCTACTACTACTATTCCTACTTCCTAGTACTACTTCTGCTATTGCCTACTACATTCCACCTATACTACTTCCACTACCTATACTACTGCTACTACTACCTATACTACTACTACTTTAAATACTACTATATACCTACCTACCTACCTACCTACCTACCCTACCCTACCCTACATACCTACCTAGTGACCGCACGGTCATAGCATTTTGAGCCCTTTTTATCACTGACCAATGTGCACAACGTTCATTAGAACAAATGTATTATTTAGAAAGGGGGCACTTTTACTGAAGAATATCGACCCTGGTCAATATTCTTAAAAAAGGGCAACCCCCGGTCATAGTGCTTTTTAATCTATCTCCAGTATAATTAAAGAAAGTTAAACTTTACTCGAAAAAAATTAACCTTGGTCATTATTATTATAGATGAAGTGACCCCCGGTCATAGCAATTTGAGCAGCGTTTATTATATCATGACTAAAGCGCGCACTGCTAATTGAACCCAAGTATTTTGTTCATAGGGGTCACATTTTCTGAAAGAAAATCGACCCCCGGTCAGTATCTTATAAAAAAAATATCGACCCCCGGTCATAGTGCTTTGACACACGTTCGTGATATGTTGAACAACTCCCGCGAACTTAATCTACCGCCAGTATAATTTAGGAAAGAGTTTAACTTTACTCGATTTTATTTAACGTTGGTCATAATTCTTACAGATGTAGTGACCTCCGGTCATAGCAATTTCAGCCGTGTTTATACTGTAATGACTAAAGCGCAATCCTAATTGAACCCAAGTATTTTGTGCATAGGGGGTCACATTTTCTGAAGAATATCGACCCCCGGTCAGTATTTTAAAAAAAATAGCGACCCCCAGTCATAGTACTTTGACACACGTTCATGATATGTTGAACAGTTCCCGCGACTTTAATCTACCTCCTGTATAATTTAAAGAAAGGGTTTAACTTTACTCGTAAACTATATAACTTTGGTCATAATTACAGATGTCATGATCCCCGGTCAGAGCAATTTCAGCCCTGTTTGTCATATCATGGCTAATGCGCGCCTTGCTAACTGAACCCAAGTATTTTGTACACAGGGGGTCACATTTTCTGAAGAATATCGACCCCCGGTCAGTATTTTTTTTAAAAAATAGCGACCCGGTCATAGTACTTTGATACACGTTCATGATATGTTGACCAACTCCTGCCAACTTAATCTACCTCTGGTATAATTTAAGACAGAATTTAACCTTAATCGATTTTATTTAACCTGTGTCATAATTTTTACAGATGTAGTGACCCCCGGTCATAGCAATTTCAGCCGTGTTTATCCTGTAATGACTCAAGCGCGCAATACTGATTGAACCCAAGTATTTTGTGCATAGGGGGTCACATTTTCTTAAGAATATCGACCCCCGGTCAGTATTTTTTTAAAAAATAGCGACCCCCGGTCATAGTACTTTGACAAACGTTCATGATATGTTGAACAGTTCCCGCGACTTTAATCTACCTCCTGTATAATTTAAAGAAAGGGTTTAACTTTACTCGTAAACTATTTAACTTTGGTCATAATTACAGATGTCATGATCCCCGGTCAGAGCAATTTCAGCCCTGTTTGTCATATCATGGCTAATGCGCGCCTTGCTAACTGAATCCAAGTATTTTGTACACAGGGGGTCACATTTTCTGAAGAATATCGACCCCCGGTCAGTATTTTTTAAAAACTAGCGACCCCGGTCATAGTACTTTGACACATGTTCATGATATGTTGACCAACTCCTGCCAACTTAATCTACCTCTGGTATAATTTAAGACAGAATTTAACTTTACTCGATTTTATTTAACCTGTGTCATAATTCTTACAGATGTAGTGACCCCCGGTCATAGCAATTTCAGCCGTGTTTATCCTGTAATGACTCAAGCGCGCAATACTGATTGAACCCAAGTATTTTGTGCATAGGGGGTCACATTTTCTTAAGAATATCGACCCCCGGTCAGTATTTTTTAAAAAATAGCGACCCCCGGTCATAGTACTTTGACACACGTTCATGATATGTTGAACAGTTCCCGCGACTTTAATCTACCTCCTGTATAATTTAAAGAAAGGGTTTAACTTTACTCGTAAACTATATAACTTTGGTCATAATTACAGATGTCATGATCCCCGGTCAGAGCAATTTCAGCCCTGTTTGTCATATCATGGCTAATGCGCGCCTTGCTAACTGAACCCAAGTATTTTGTACACAGGGGGTCACATTTTCTGAAGAATATCGACCCCCGGTCAGTATTTTTTAAAAAATAGCGACCCCGGTCATAGAACTTTGGCACACGTTCATGATATGTTGAACAGTTCCCGCGATTTTAATCTACCTCCTGTATAATTTAAAGAAAGGGTTTAACTTTACTCGTAAACTATTTAACTTTGGTCATAATTACAGATGTCATGATCCCCGGTCAGAGCAATTTCAGCCCTGTTTGTCATATCATGGCTAATGCGCGCCTTGCTAACTGAACCCAAGTATTTTGTACACAGGGGGTCACATTTTCTGAAGAATATCGACCCCCGGTCAGTATTTTTTAAAAAATAGCGACCCCGGTCATAGTACTTTGACACACGTTCATGATATGTTGAACAGTTCCCGCGACTTTAATCTACCTCCTGTATAATTTAAAGAAAGGGTTTGAAAGGAATGAAAGATCTGCTGTAAACAATGCAATTAAAAAATGCATGAGCTTTTCTGCAGAATTCCCAACCACAGGCCATTTAAGTCAGAAAGTAGAGAGTTAACCCTTTCCCTCATATAAAATTGATTAGGGTCTACTTAATCAGCTGATGCGGTCAATTTAAATACATGTTTTGGCCAAATGTTGACCACCAATTGTAATAATGTTTTCGCATCATAACCAGTTTTGTAATAAATATTTCTAAGTCGTTGTACTTTCATCTAGAATATCTGATGTATTACATCATACATGTACACATGCGCGCAAACGCATGCGCCCCTCCCATACAAACTACACGCATACACATACTATCAACATACTAGCACGTGCGCACATTCATACTCACATAGACACACAAATACAGACTAAATATAATTTTATTACACTTCAGGTTGTTATTACAATTCAGGTTGACCACCAATTGTAATAACGTTTTCGCATCATAACCAGTTTTGTAATAAATTTTATTACAATTCCGGCTGTTATTACAATTCAGGTTGCAACAACGCACAATGTTAATTGAACCCAAGCATTTTGTACATAGGGGGTCACATTTCCTGAAGAATACTGACCCCCGGTCAGTATTTTTTAAAAAATAGCGACACCCGGTCATATTGCTATGACACAAATTCATGATATGTTGAACAACTCCCTGAAACTCTAATCTATCTCCAGTATAATTTAAGGAAAGGGTTTAACTTTACTCGAAAAATATTTAACCTTGGTTATAATTCTTACAGATGTAGTGACCCCCTTTCATAGATTATTTTTAGCCACGTTTATTATATAATGACCAATGCGCCCAATGCTAATTGAACTCAAGTATGTTGTAGAAAGGATGGGTGTAATTTTTGTCTGAAGAATATCGAACCCCGGTCAGTATTTTTTAAACAATAATGATCCCCGGTAATAATGCTTTGGCCCACCTTCGTGATATTTTGAACAACACCAGCAACTTTAATTTGCCTCAAGTATACTTTAAAGAAAGGGTTTCACGTATTTCGAAAAAAATTTTAACCTTTGTCATAATTGTTACAGATGTGTGACCCCTAGTAATATCATTTTGAGCCCCGTTTAATATATCATGACTAATGCGCACAATGGACGCCAAGTAATACGACTTGTAATCATTGTTCGTACAGACTAGCACACACACGCACGCGCGCGCATGTACACACACACACATGCACGTAACAATCACTTATAGTAAATAAACACCCTTCCGCACGCACCCACACACCCCTACACAACATCGGAATACAATTTAATTTATAGAGAATTGTGTCAATTATTGTCGAAGAGATGCTGTTGATTTCCTTATATAAAAGGTCAAGCACGTGTGACATATACCATAGTAATATAGTGTGTACATTTGTAACAGGCCATTGTCCTCTGCAGATAATAAACATTAGATTAGTTGTTCATAATGTTTTTACTTTTGTTTTAAACGAGCTTTGTAGAAAACCACACAGCAAAGATTTGTTGCGTGTTTATTTTTGTCTGAAAGGACGAGTTTAATAGATCCAATAAATCACGAACACGAATCTTATATTCTATTCATAACATAACCTAGAGAAGATAGTTTTCCTTGTGTGTTCGTCACCTATTTGTGGCTGCCTAGTAAGTCAAATGTATGACATCGAAAGTATCAGCACCTGTTGAGTTTCAAAACAGTTTGCCAATCAGACTGAGATTAATCGTCAACTTTTATCCTTTTATATCAATTGAACTTAATTTGCGTTTGTGTTCGTTTACATTGGGAATTATTACTCAAGGGTACAAAATAAAATACACAAGTAGTAGTATTTGCCTTTATAAAAAGAACAGTTTACTTACCGTAACGATTTAAAAACATGATTTGACAAGTAAGGTCGGTCGCTATTAGAAGTATAGAACTATTTATTATTATTATTTATTATTATTATTTATCGCACAGAAAAGGTTGTTATACTCAAAATGCATTGTAAATGTCCCCTTAAAATAAGTTATATTACCACTACTTCTACTAATACAACTACTACTTCACACCCACTGTCACTCATCTGCTAGTGTCAACATTTTTCAAAATATTGACAGTTTCTAAATAATAAAGCATTTCCGTTAAATTACGTTTACCCCCCCCCCCCACACACACACACACACACACACGCGCGCGCGCTACCACACCCACACACCCACACATACCCACCCACCCGATGCTGCAGCAACAAAAAACCAAAACTGCAACCGCAACAATATTAGGTATTCAAGTATTTACAATGGTTACTAATTTGTTAGTAATAATTTGGGCGGGGGTCAATATTTTATAAATATATCGCGGAGGGGGTCACTATTTTTCAGAGGGGAGTCGATATTTTTCAGAAAGGGGGTCGCTTTTTCTGAAGAATAGTGACCGGGGGGGTCAGTATTCTATGGGGGTCACTTTACTTCGTTACACCGGATCTGTGATTACCTATGCAAACAGTTTGGATCCAGATGAGACGCCGAGTTACTCGGCGTCTCATCAGGATCCAAACTGTTTGTTACTGTTACTATGTTTTTGAAACAAAAATAAAGACAATCAAAAGAATGAAAATTTGTCGCAGGCAACAAAGTTAGCAGACGACAGAGTTTGGCAGACGACAGGGTTAATACTGACTGTGTGTAGTATTGTGTTTGGGCATTACGGACCAGACACTGTCATAGAATGGCAAGGAGGACAATGAAGAGACGCTGTTTGTTTATTTTAATAATTTCAGGCATCATAGTTTCTACACTGTTGCTTTATATGAAGACTTCGGACATTTTTAGTCACGACAACGATCGCGGTACGGTGAAATTTCGTAGAATAGCTCCAGGGAAATCTGTGTTTGGAATTCTAAAGGAACATGCCGGGTACCAGCTGCAAAATGGCGGTGGAAATGTAGTGAACAGTCAAAATTTAAGTGATGCTGAACTAGCGGCCGAAATAAGAGAGCAGCTTCTAGAAAACAATTCTGTGAGGTTTTTGAGTGAACAGGAGAAAGAAGAATATTTGTCGTTGCCAGAAAATGCGCAATATACTGATCGCGTTGCCATAGTAACGCTTATAAGGAACGCCGTTGATTATCTGGATGTGTATGCTCAAAACATCAAAAAATTATCGTACCCCAAAAATCTTGTGAACATATACTTTGGTGAGGATGGTTCTCTTGACAATACTGCAGATTTAGCGACAGAAATAGCACACGGGTTAAAGAAGGATGGTTTTCGACAGGCCAAAGTTATTAAAGTGAATTGTGTAGGGGGAGTTTTCGGCGGATTAAACATTTTACACGCAAAGGGAAACCAGCTTGCTCGGAGAGGCCATATTGCTAATGTTCGAAACCAGCTGATCATTGATGTGGTCACTGACGTCGATTGGGTCCTTTGGATGGACGTTGACGTCACATATTTACCTGAAGATCTCATTCAACAATTTCTATACGCCCGTGAAGACGTCATGGTAACGTCATGTTTAATCAGAGGCATGACATTCAACCTGATTGCCGATATGAATTCCTGGAGAGAGACAGAAAAGTCTAGAAAAATTCTGGACGGGATGTCCGAGAACGAGCTGATGTTGGAAGGATACGGTCCTACATATCGAAAATATCTACCCCATCTGAGAGATAAGAGCAGGGTTGTCGCCCTTGACGGAGTTGGGGGATGCGCTCTTATGATCGACGCCGATTGTCATAGAAACGGTTTGGGGTTTCCCGATAACATTTATAAAAACCATATTGACACCGAAGGTTTGGCCAAAATGGCGTCTGATATGGGTTTTAGTGTTTACGGTCTTCCATATGTAGAAGTCTATCAATGATTAACCCTTCTCTTGCTGACGTCATATACAACGTATGACGTCATATTAACCCTTCTCTTGCTGAATTTTAAAATACATTTCTCCTTCTTTACCCGTGCCCTGTTGTATAATTACATATATCTTCACTGTGTAGAAGTATATCGCTGTGCAATCACTGCTATGGAGTGCACTGGTTGCAAAATCAACTTGTAAATAGTGCAGACCCTGATGAAACAGCTCCTGCAGGAGCTGTCTCATCTGGGTCTTCACTATTTACAGGTAGGTATATTGACGTGAATAGCAAGAGAAGGGTTAAACAAGTGTGAAAGACACATTTACGTACGATATTAGAACAAGACAGTTTTGATATTTAACCCATTTGCTCCCAGTGGATTATTCCATGCTTATATATTGGGTTAGTCTATCTTTTATCTAAGGGCTGTCTGGTCTAAATTTTCATTTTTGTTTTGTTTTATATTGAATATTCTGTATAGAGCAAACAGTGTAGACTTTGAGCAGACGCCGCATTATGTGGTGTCTGATCAGAGTCTACAATTTTTGCCTACATCCCATATATGGGATATTGGGAGCAAATGGGTTAATTTGTCTATGTATGTATCTGTTGGTATGGTAATATATTTCTGATAAATTCAACACGTGAAAAGCACTTTTCCGCGTACAATATGCACGTACGATAGAACCTGACGTTAGTGAACATTCGTTTATTTAAAACAAGTCTTCAAATGGCGGTTGCTTAATCCAGGCTAAACGTAATGCAGACATCTTCTATAGGAGCTTTCTACATTACATTTAACCTGCATTAGTCCACCACCTACAGATCCAACTAGACCTCATTTTGATGACCGCTTGAGACCAATGGAGCCAATGCTCTATTTATTCTATTTATAACGATGGTTTCACAATGACTTTTAAAGCGTCAGCTGGAGAGAAAGGGTTAAAAGCGTGTCGTTGCTTAATGCCTGAAAAACGCAATACAGAGAGCACCCAGGAGATCAAAATACATGTACATGCATTTTTGTATTTTGCCGAGTTCACTAAAATATAGGATCATGGATTCACTCTTATCCCGCTATTCACGACATGGCTCGCATTTGCAAAAACATTGGATCCAGATCAGACACCGAGTCATTCCGCGTCTCATCAGGATCCATTCTTTTTGACACTCGGTCAATTGTTTTTTAAAAAGTTTGTTCGAATAAAAAGCAGTCAAATTTGCTTCATATGTAATTTTATGCAGATATTATGTTTTAAGCGGGGGAAGGGTAGGTGTACGCATATAGTTCACCTGGAGGTATCGGGTCAATTTAAACTGGGAGAGCTGTACAGTAGAACCTGTCTTAAGCCGTCATTCTTCTTTTGAACTTTGGAGTCTTAACATGTAGGTGGTTTCTTATAATTAATGCAGGGCAAAAGTAAAGCAGAACGCTCCTGTAAAAGTTTTTTGCATTGATTTTCAGCTGCATTAAGCTACCACCTGCCTTACAGACCCATAATGAGACCTCTTTTTGATGACCGCTTACTCCATTCCCTCATATTGACGGGGCCCTGTAAAAGTCTCTTTTTTAAACCAATGCGATAAATAGAGCATTTGCACCATAGGTGCAAATGCTCTATTTATCACAATGGTTTAAAAACTACACAATTAAAACTTTTCAGATGTCTTTAATAAATACTTCTTTTCGGAAGATTTATTCGAAGAGGTTGGGTCTAAAAATAACCTTTTATGGGAATGGGGTTAAGACAGGCTCTACTGCATGTTGAGTGTCATTTACTGCAATGCGATATCATAAGATACGCATGCGCATTGTAAACGAGACATGCACACAATGCACCACAAACATATCAATACAGTTGGCACAAAAACTCAAGGACGTTTTGCAGGGTGCGTTACTGAACCCAATTTATATCTTTAATGCTATTTCAATGGCAATATAAAGGTTCCTAAATATTCCTATTTCGTTGTTGATACAGTCGAACAGATCTTGAGCGGCCATCAATGTGAGGTCTTATTGTGGGTCTGTAAGGTAGGTGAAAGCTTAAAGCAAGTCAAAAATAATACTGAAAGCCCATTTAGGAACTTTCTGCATTACTTATGCTCTGCCTTAAGCAACCACCTGCTTTATTAGACGCATATGTTCAATAAATAAATGACCGTTTAAGACAGGTTCTACTGCACGTATAATAACATTGTCACATAGGTTGAATTCACAACGGGTAACATTAAAATATGCCGGGGTATGATTGAAGCGTACGCTGTGTCGTGTTTTAGTCCTTACCCCGCTGTGAACAAAACAAAGTTTGAACAAATTTTGATCTGGTGCAACCACTCGGAACACCTCAGCTATTTCTACGAATCCTGACGGAATACGACGAGTAGTTACGAATGCTGGTGCAATATTGACTATTTCCGATTCGATTTAACTTTTTAGGAAATATTGATCGAGTGTCAAATAAAACCAAATCATGATGAGGAGCTAAATACCGGAAACTCGTCGTCTCATCTGGATCCAAACTGTTTGTAAATGTTAGTCAGGTCGCGAAAAACAGAATAAGGGTTACGTCATGTGGTCATGAGAAACAGAACTAGGCCAACATTTGATCGAAAAGCGAGTTACACTTTAACTGGGGTTCAAGCTAATTTAAACTCATACAAAGGTGAGAATATGCAATATCTAGATAGAATATTTGGAAGGACTTAATCGTTTCACCATAAATAAACATTTCTATGCCTTTTCAAACAAAGCAGACCCTGATCAGACGGCTCCTGTAGGAGCCCTCTGCATCAGGGTCTGCTGTGTTTGCCTATGAAATAATATGGTTATCAGAGCTACAGATGATGCGTTGGCTACTCAAATACTAAAATCGTCATTTCTCCACCAAACCCTATGTTGTGACCACTCTTTAGAATCGTCTCTTCGAGACGATTCTAAAGAGTGGTCACAACATAGGGTTTGGTTGAGAAATAAGGAAGTTATACTTGAAAATATTTCAATTTACGCATCATATCTGGAGCTCTCGTTATGATTCTACAGTTTATACGATGACAAAACATTTATATCCGTTATAAACAATGGACTTCATTAACACTGATGACGTCATTATTTATGTCATAAATATTCATGGAGTAAAGAATTAACGCATATATTACAGAGGATCATATCTTAATGTGTGTGCGAATACACGTAGTTTAACCCTTCGCTTGCTGGATTTTAAAACACATTTCTCATTCTTTACCCATGCCTTGTTGTATAATTACATATATCTTCACTGTGTACACGTATTTTTCTGTGCAATGACTGCTACGGAGTTCGCTGGTTGCACAATCAATTTGTAAATAGTGCAGACCCTGATGAGACAGCTCCTGCAGGAGCTGTCTCATCTGGGTCTTCACTATTTACAGGTAGGTATATTGACGTGATTAGCAAGCGAAGGATTAAATATGTTGTTTTAGTACAGGTGATGACATTGGAAGAAATGAAGGAAGCATTTTCATACATAATGTCTCACCCCCAGTGGTGAATCTATGCGCACGTGATTTATGCATTCGTAACTACTCGTCGTATTCCGTCAGGATTCGGAATATATTCTGCTTCGTTACGTAGAAATATCTGAGATGCTCGGAGCGCTCACATATACAATCAGTTTGGACCAAGATGAGACACCGAGTAACTCGGCGTCTAGTTTGTGTAGTGCAATTATGTTTCTTAATTGAAAAGGGAAGACGTATAAAACTAATGAATGCTGTAGCAGAAGATACATTAGCAGACGACACTGCGTGACAGAGAAACATTAAAGACAATTCAGAAAATAATCATAATAAATTTGGCACAGTCAATATTCAATACAGCCAATATTGTTGTGGTTTGACATTTTTATACATGTACTCGTAGTCACTGTTACAGAATGGCAAGGCCAATAATGCAACGCTGTGTTATGTTACTCATTTCAGTATTCATAATTTCTACAATACTACATTACGTGAAGACTTTCAATATTTTTGGTCGAAACAATGATCACAGTACGGTGAAATTTCACAGACAATCGCCAGGGAGGTTTGTGTCTGAAATTCTGAAGAAATATGCCAGGGACCAGCTGCAAAACGGGAGTGCTGTAAATCCTCAGCGTTCAGGCGAATTACAACTTGATATGGAAATAAGAGATGAGCTTCTAGAAAACAACACTCTGAGTTTGAGTAAGAGAGCGAAAAGAAGGGTAGTTGGTCCTGCCTGAAAATGTGCAATGTTCTGACCGTGTTGCAAAACTAACGCTTAAAAAAGGAATTCCGTAGATTCTGGATAAATATTCGAATATTACCGGACCCTAAACTCTTACGAACACATACTTTCGCACGGATAGCTCACTCGACAATACTGCAGATTTAGCGACAGAAAAATAGCAGATGAGTTTAGTGAAGAAATATGGTTTTCGACAGACTTAAGTTGTGAAAGTGAATAGCATAGGCATAGGGACAGTTTTCGGCGGATTAACCCTTTCACCGCCACAGTCGCATAAATACACCACGACAAATAGTGCAGTCCCAGACCAGACGCCGTTTTTTCAAGGCGGCGTTTGATCAGGCACTTCACTATGTGTATCAATCTCTATTTCTATATATGTGATTTATTCCTTTGAAATTTGTCTCATTTCCTTATTTTACTGAATGATTTAACAAACTTGGATTGCAAACGACAATTAGAAATTTGGCGCCGAAAGCGTTAAACATTTTATACCATGCGCTCGGAAAAGCTAATGTTTCGATACCAGCTGATCGTTGATGTGGTCACTGATGTCCACTAGGTCCTTTGGATGGAAGTTGACGTCACATACTTTCCCAAATATCTCATCCAGTAATTTCACCACACCGATGATGACGTCATTGTGACGTTATGGTTAATCAGAGACAGACAGAAAGGTCTGAAAAAAATGGCTTCTGATTTTCGTGTTTAGGGTCTTTCGTATAATAGTAGAAAAATCTGTTAATGATAAGCAAGTATGCAAGAAGACACACTACTTATGGCATTAGAAGATGGATAAGGTACATGTCTTTTGATATTTGACAGTTTTGATATTTAACATGTCTATGTATGTGTCTGTTTAGCTTGATACTATTTTTGTCTGATAAAACCAAGATATGTGTAAAGCATTTTTGATAAGTAAATACACGACCTAATAAATAGGCCTAGACGTACCAAAGTAAGTGTACGATATATCCGAGCTCCAGATAAGATGTGTAAATTAAAACATTTTCAAAAATAACTTTTTCAGAAACTCCACCACACCCTATGCTGTGACCTCTCTTTAGAATCGTCCCGGATAGTGGTCACATTATTATTATTATTATATTGACGTTATAAACAACGTGTCATCTACAGTCAGGTGCAAGAAGTATTGGTGAAATGGCGGACATTTTTATATTTCCTGTGAACACTAAAGTCATCTTTTATGCTAATAACAGAAAGAAAAATGAAAACAACGAAGAACTTTTCAACTTTTCCTGACCTTAAGACTTTGCTAGATGTCCTTTCAGTCTAATAACACTCATAATTATTCTTGGAATTGGTAATAAAGGCTTTGTATATAGGCAGTTTGAATATCCACCCAAATCATCTGAATGTCAGTGAATAAATTGTCATGACTGTTGATTACATGATGCATCTTTCTAAGAGTTTTCGTTTGATATACAATCACACATTTTCAATGACATTAAATATCGGGTAATTGTGCAGGCCAAGAAAGAGATTTCAGGTTATTTGCAGGACTGTATTGTTGCAGCACCCTAGACCTGTGCATTGGGGCATTTTCATGTTGAAAAATATAATTGTCTCCTGGAAAATGTCTAACAATGATCACAAGTTGTCTTCTAGGTTGTCCCTATACTTTTCACAATTGATTTTTCCAATTACTTTTGCCAGTGTCCCTACACCATGCCAACAAATGCAACCCCGTAAATACATCACAATTGATCACACGTTTTGGTATTCAACTTCTTGGTCTATTTTCCACTGATCCCGTTGCTAAAAACTTCTTCACAATATTTGTCACTGTACTGTTAGTTAGTCCCAACGCCCTGCTTATTTCACTAAGTTTTATTCCGCTTTTCTATAAATTTACAGCTAGATATTTAACATCACTTGAAATTTCACAGCCTTTCCTTCCCATTATTTGTTTGTGCCCAAATGACCTTCAGATGACAGTTATGACGTCATTTGTGATGTCATTCAGAGCTAAGGGTCATGAGAGAGTTATCTGTCTCATTTTTCATTTTCATGATGTAACATTAACAACATAAACGAAGGGAGACAAACCCAACAATTGATTAAACATTACAACATGGCTGCCTTTTCACCAATACTTTTTGCACCTGACTGTACATCGGGAACTACGTCATCTGTATCTGGTACCGAGTCATCTGTTTCGGGTGAACGATGTATGTGTCGTGGGAAAAGGTCAAGTATATCGGGTACAACGTCCACTATATCGTGTACAACATTATTGTATCAGGTACACCGGCACAGCGTCATCTGTATTGAAAACAACGTCAAATTCATCTGGTATAACCTCATCTGTAATGGGTACAACGTCATATGTATCTGGTACAACGTCATATGTATCCGGTATTAAATCATCTGTAAAATAATGTATCGGACGGTATAATCCACCATTAACCCTTACATCATGAATATGCATTCAATACATATAAATATTGTTTCATTTATTTATTATGATATAAACAAAGGTCAAGGTAAGGCGTCATTTAAAATATTTTCAAGAATAATTTCTTTCTTTCTCCACCTAACCCTATGTTATAACCACTCTTTAGAATCTCAAAGAGACGATTATAAAGAGTGGTCACAACATAGGGTTGGACGGAGAAATGACGATTTTAGTATTTGAGCACGCATCTTTATGTGTTGCTGTGTATAAAGGAATGCAATTTAATGTGATGCCAAAAGCAGTTCAGTAACAAAAGCATACAGATCAGGGTCCATGCTTATAAAGCTTTTTAATTGAGTCTGAGATCGTTCTCAAGCTTTTGATTGGTCCGATTTGAGTTCTCAAGCTTTTGATTGGTCCGATTTGAGCCAATGGCTAAAATCTGACCAATCAAAAACGTGAGAACGAACTCAGACTAAACTAAAAGTTTTATAAGCATGGACCCTTACAGTTCCTGTTTCATCTGGACTAACTCCGGTTGTAAAGTCGTTAAAGGGTGGAATCAATGACAGATCGTCCTTTTTTGAAGATTCGTCATTCAACAATTACATACAGTAAATTCTTGCTGATCTGAAAACTCAATCAACAGAATACAGAGCTACAGATAAAGGTGCGCACCCAAAATCTAAAAACGTCATTTCTTCGCCAAACCCTATACTGAGACCACTCTTTAGAATCGTCTCTTTCCCCACCAAACCATACGAGTATACAGAGACCACTCTTTAGAATCGTCTCTTGAAGAAGTGGGGTGGGGATGGCGGAGCTATTGTTACAAATGTTTAACCCTTTTACCGCCGAAGTCGCAAAAATACACCACGACAAATAGTGCAGTCCTAGATCAGACGCCGGCTTTTCAAGGCGGCGTCTGATCAGGGACTTCACTTTTTGTCTCAGTCTCTATTTCCTTGAAAAGGCGACGTCTGATCTGGGACTGCACTATTTGTCGTGGCGCATTTATGCGATATCGGCGGTGAAAGGGTTAATGTATGAATTTTAATGGTGTCATGAACAAAGGACTTTTTATTGTAGCAGAAATTGTAGAATCATATTTATATATGTCTTAAGCAAACTGACCAACTGTCTTAGTGCTGTAAAACTCACGAACAAAGATCTTTAAGCCAACAGAGACGAGGCTGTAGATCAGTCGGATAAGCTATGGATAAAAATCCTGTATTAAAACGCCACAATACAGTATATTGAATACAATAGAACCTGTCTTAAGCGGCCATCAAAAAAAGTCTAAATATGGGTCTGTAAGGCAGGTTGTAGCTTGATGCATGTCAAAATTAATGTCGAAAGCTCCTGTATGAGCTTTCTGCATTACTTTTTGCCCTGTATTAAAGAACAATCTGCTTTTATTAATGACCGCTTAAGACATGTACAACTGTATTCACGAAGTCGCGAGTTCTTTACGACCACGCATCTGCAATTATTCACAAGGCGAACAATTATCTTCCTGTTAACCCTTATAAGCGCTGCCAAACGTACAGTGGCAAACATCTTGGATCCAGATTATACCCAAGTGTGACCAAACTTACAATGGCAAACAGATTGGATCCAGATTAGCCACCGATACAACCTGTTTGACACCCCGTCAATAATTTCTCAAAAGCTGGAACGAAACGATCAAAATCGCAACAAGCCAGAGATTGAGTCGGTATGAATTTTATCACTTTAATAAAGACCAATTATCAGAAGTTATGATTTATATTTCTACTTTGGTAATGTTGAGTTATATATGTGGACTTATTAATGATGTTTTCATTTGTAATATGTTACAGTAAAATCCTTCTAAGCTGGACGTCAAAATTAATCATATGAAAACGGACTTTCAGACAGGTGGCAGCTTAATGCAGGTTGAAAGTCATGGAGAAAACTCTAAAGTGAGGAGCTTTCTGCGACACTTTCATCGTGCATTAAGCAGACACCTGCGTATAAAGACCTAAATTGTTCTGTCATAAAATTCCGGTTTATATGGTTTCTGCCGAATGAGCTATGATTTTACTATTTTACCGTTCGTTTTCGCCATAAAATATTACACAGGAGCATATAACAAAAAGATGTGACTTCATTTCCACCTGACCATCTAATGCTTTAGCATGGAGGCATACACTCCAAACAGTGCCATTAAGTTACTGATTCTAACGATAGTCTTCAATGAGTATGAGGTAGGTACCTAATTACACTAAGTACTCTGACAGTTTCTCTAGTAAATGCTCCTTTTCGGTAGATTTATTGAAAGAGGTTGGTTCTAAAATAGCCTATGCGAGAATGGGTCTAAAGATAGCCTATAAGTGAATGGATTAAGGCAGGTTCCATTGTATGCCAGTCTAGTTTTGCTAATTCAGGCTTGGAGCTTTATAAACTGGTTGAGATGGGAGCTTGGGTGTTCGAATGATACATTTTATTAGTGTACAGAAAACTTCTTCAACCCGGACGTTAAATGTAGTATAAATATCGGTCTTGGAGACCGGTGGCCACTTAATTCAGGGTAAAAGTTCGTCTATGAGCTTTCTGTCTGACTTTAACTCTGCATTAACCCTTCGTTTGCTGAATTTTAAAATACATTTCTCCTTCTTTACCCAAGCCTTGTTGTATAATTACATACATCTTCACTGTGTACAAGTATTTCGCTTTGCAATCACTGCCGCGGAGTGCGCTGGTTGCACAATCAATTTGTAAATAGTGCAGACCCTGATGAGACAGCTCCTACAGGAGCTGTCTCATCTGGGTCTTCACTATTTACAGGTAGGTATATTGACGCGATTAGCAAGCGAAGGGTTAAGCTGCTACCTGCTTAAAAGTATTCAAATTCTTCTGTACTACAATTCCAGGTTAGAGACGTTTTATTGTAATCTTAAATTCTTTTTTTTACCCTGCTCATGACGGAAACAAGCAGAATGGTCTCACAGATGCAGGCATAGAACGACAATCACCTAGCACGAGTAACTGTGGCTCAAACACCGTTGTCCGTGGCGTTACCATAGTTACTAATTACCAATATCTACAAAAAATACCATTTCCAGACGTGCGAGACACCACTGATCTGCTTCTACAGCACTGTCCATACGTACGTCTGTGTAACTACTCTATGGATGAAACCCTGAACAACATAGATCGATGTTGTATCGACTGTCACTGCGAGGCTTCATGTCGCAACACAGGTTCTTGTTGTCCCCATGTTCTACATTTACGCCCCAGTCCGAACATCTTCCCCAATGAATACACCACGTGCAAGGAGGCCGTCCTGCTAGATCGTAGCAAAATCACATTCAACATAGAATATTACTTTGTGACCACATGTCCTGTAAATACAGACCCGTATTTAAAGAGGAAGTGCGAGACTGTCATGGATGATGAGAGATTCTCGTTCGAGGACGTGCTTCCCGTCACAGATGTGTCGTCAATGCGGAACTACCAGAACAGATATTGCGCTGCCTGTCATAACGTGTCCAAAGAGAACCTAGCCATGTGGTCACCAGATATCAGGTACCATTCGCTTTTGAAATTTTTGTTACCATTATACCTTTTGCCTGGTGAATAATAATGACGCCATGAATATTAAAATACGTGAAATTTATTATTGCAATGCATATCGGCATTTTGAATATGGCAAAAATATTATAATTAGAATCAGCAAACAGAGCAGATAATAATCAGACAGTTCTGCAATATTATCCCTAAGCCGCCAGATTCTGTAGATATCTGTCATTTGAAGTCATTCGCATTTGCACACAGCTTGGATCCTGATGAGACCCCGAGTTACTCGGCGTCTCCTCAGGATCCAAGCTGTTCGAAACACGGTCAATTGTTTTTCAATAGCTTAACCATAGCGGAAGTAAAACAAAATGCACCACATCAAAATTCGAGCAGAGATTATTTCACATCAGGGTCCATGCTTATAAAACTTTTAGTTGAGTCTGAGTTCGTTCTCAAGTTTTTGATTGGTCAGATTTGAGCCTCTGGCTCAAATCTGACCAATCAAAAGCTTGAGAACTCAAATCTGACCAATCAAAAGCTTGAGAACGAAAGTCAGACTCAACTAAAAGCTTTATAAGCATGGACCCAGGGTAAGACTTAATGCAGGATGAAAGTAGTGCAGAAAACTCACAAGGAAGTTTTGTAGTTAATGTCCATGGGCAGTATAGGCTACCGTGCACCCCACCCACCCCTGCAGAAAAAAACACACTTATACCAAGTTGTTTAGAGCAAACGGGTCAACATTCCAACCTGTCCTCAGAGATAAATTCAATTGAAACATATTCTAGGAAACGGTTTCTATGGCAACCGTCACTCAAAACCTGAGACTTACCATATTGGCTTTAAGTGCCATAACATTTATTTATCTCCCGTCCTTGAAACATCCTTCCAGCGTTCGTTGTTGTCATCGGACACCGCTAACCCATTGCCTCATATGCTATTTTTTACACCAAATTCCTCATAGGCAAATTTTAGATCCAACCTCTTTGGATAAATCTACCGAAAAGGAGCACTTACTAGAGAATATGAAAGTTTAAGATTTGTGTAGTTTTGAAACCACTGTGATAAATAGAGTCTTAAATTTTGCCCCATAGGAGCAAAAGCTCTATTTATTACAATGGTTTCAAAAAGTGACTTTTACAGAGGCATCACAAGGCGTCAAGGTGAAGGAATGGTCGAAAAGGCGTCAATGTGGGGGAATGAGTTATAAATGTACCATGTACAAGTTTGAACGGGTATTATTTTTTCACAGAGGATTAAACCTCAACAGTTCACGCTGGCCTCCTTGCATGTACGCCGACAAGAAGGGTTTAGTACTCTATGAAGGCGACCTCTTAAATCCAGAAATGGAAGGAGAACGTCGGATATCTGTACTATTTCGTTTTTGTCGTACCCTTTATTACTTTTCTACAGTTAGTCTGCAGCTCAATCATTGACAACACTAGCGATAGGTGAATAGAGTTTGTTCACTTAAATGTTTTCGTTATACATGTACTTTACCACTTTATTTGCCATCGCAGTTGTTGTATATTAGTCGGAGAGGGGATACGTTTATTTACACTACTTGTCTTTTAGGGTGGAGATGGAATAAGTGTGAGGTTGGTCGCCAATAAACCGGTTTAATCCCCCATAGGTTTTTGTCAATGGCCGTTCCAAGACGGTACTTCCATCTTTCCGCTATTGTGTGTTTGTTTTGTCTTTGTGCGTCTCTTGATGTTTTTATAGTTGTGTACATTTGCTGTTTCCTTGTGTTGCTGTTCGGGCGGCTGTTTGTCCTGTACGTGGTGTTTCCTGCATGACTCATTTTTGTACGTTTTCTATATTTTTAGATGCACAGAACTATCATTCAAAGTTAATGAATGGCCCACTTTTGAAGACGCTATCCTGTTTCAAGAGAGCTGTTATATTATCTCGAGGCCGCCAGTGTCTTTAAATATCAACTCAACACTATGTTCTTCTAACGTCATATCGGAATGCAACGTTACAGGTTTGTGGGCGTCACATGACCAGCAGATAGAAACCGCATGTCAGAACATGCCAATGCGGTACAGAGTTTTGGACAATAACATGACAACACTTCCTAAAACGTACGTACTCCCAATGCACTGAATTAAAGCATTTACTTCATGGGTATTTACGTAAGAAAACAATGACATCGTGAATATAAATTTGATATTTTTTATAACAGCACTTGGACATATGACTTATATTTTTATTTCATTAATTTACAACATGCATAGATATACATACAGTTGAAGTTCGATAACTCGAACTTCAAGGGACCGTAGAAATTAGTTCGACATAAGGGGGGTTCGAGTTATTCGATTTCTAATCTGAATAACCTCTCAAGGCCACAGCTTAATACAGGTCTAAAGTAATGCTGAAAGCTCCTGTAGGAGCTTTCAGCATTACTTTGGACATGCATTAAGCTGTCATATGTGTTTCTAGATACATGTAGCGATACAATTAAGAGAAATTCTGTATTGTAAATTTTGGAGGGACTGAACTTTTTGTTCGAGTTATCCCGAAGTTCGATTTATCCGATTTCGAGATATCGAAGTTCTACTGTAGTTTCTAAGAGAAAATGAAATGAAAGCGGATAGCTTATATAATTCATCTCTTTAGTATATTATACTTAACAAAAGCAGTATAACCATATTTATATTATATCACATATAAACAGACATGTTTCTACAGATTCAGCCAGAAGCGTATCTGAATCGAAATGTAATGTACACACCGTGGTTATAGGGGCCCATTGACGTGATCCGCCCAGGAAAACTTAGAACTGTGTATAATATTGAAACCATTGCGATGCTCCAATAGGAGCAATTGCTTTATTTATCACAATGGTTTTAAAAGGTGACTTTTACAGAGGCGTCAAAAGGCGGCAATATGAGGGGGTGGGTTAAAGCTCAAATGGCAAGATAGAAAGTCTACCCCCTTAGTCATAATAATGGTTTCACCTTTCAGATTGGTGTTACGCACGTGCGTAAGTGCATATCGCTAGTATGCCCCTGTCAGCCATTCATATTTTATACTATAGCTGAAACTGTAGAACCATATCTATCATTAAATTGTTCCAGGTGTTGAATTAAAGGGGAAATCCCTACATTCGACAGGTTTCAAAAGTGCCTAAAAGTACACAAAATTAATTTGTTTATACACTGTATGCTGAAATGAAGTGTATCGCAAGGAAACCAATCGAATAAACACCACATAAGACACAACTTCCATACGTTTGATATACTATTCGGCAATGTATTAGTATTTATTCGGCTCGCGCTTTAGCTTCGTTAACAGTTCGACCAAGGTCAATAATATTTTGTTGTAGAACAAAAATTATACGTGTCGATTAAAACGGCTTATTTTATATCACAGGGACATTTTTCGATATAATTTCAAATTGACAATCTTCATAATAATGATTGAACAAAACACAAATTAAGTTTTATGACAGTATTGAAAATATGCGTTCATTGTAGGGACTTCCTCCTTAAGCTTAAAGAAGCTAACAGATTTTGAATAATAGACAGGGTAAACTTTAACCATTTCGCCGCCAAATTTCTAATTATCGTCTGCAATTATTTTTAATTCGTTCTGTAATATAAGGACAGGGGATAAATAAATGCAAACTTCAAAGGAATAAAGCACATATACATGTATAGAAGTAGAGTTTGAAAGGCGGCGTTTGTTCTGGGACTGCACTATTTGTCGTGCTGCATTTATGCGACATTGGCGGTGAAAGGGTTAGTCAGAGGGGCTCTCTAAGCTGGGACTACAATATTTGCAATTGACAGTGCGTGCATGTCCTGCTTTCAAATTGTTGAACATAAATACAGTAAAACCTCTCTATAACGGCCAATAAATTGTGTTAATAAGTTGTTGTTTTAGGGCAGGTGGCTGCTAAGGGCAATGTGAAAGTAAAACAGAATGCTCATATAGGAGCGTTCTGTTTTACTATCACCTTGCTTTAAGCAGTCACCTGCCTTTGGCACAAACTATTTGATGTAATTTAGTGGTCGTTTAGAGAGGTTTTAATGTACCTCCCTGAAGAATTATGGGTACATTTATCTTATGTGGGTACTAATTAGATTCATTTTACAATGGAATATGAAGACATGGCAGATATTGTAGAATCATATCTATATTTTTTTGTCATTAATTAGCAAACAGAGCAGACCCTGGTCAGACGGCTCCAACAATCCGTCCTTTTCCCTGCATTAACCATTTACTCAATGAATATTCATATAAATTGAATTTGTAACGACAATGTGAATACTAATTACTTATAAAAAATGACCAGCAGATTAATTAATATTAAAATATGAATTAATCTGCTGGTCACGTGTCCCCCTCAAACCTGTAACGTTTCATAATGACGTAAGTATGGTGGATACAGAGTACAGATAATTATGCGTACCCAAACACTAAAATCGTCATTTCTCCACCAAACCCTATTTTGTGACCACTCTTTAGAATCGTCTCTTCGAGACGATTCTAAAGAGTGATCACAAAATAGGGTTTGGTTGAGAAATAAGGAAGTTATACTTGAAAATATTTCAATTTACGCATCTAATCTGGAGCTCTGGGATATATGCGTTTTGGCGATGGCACAAACTGTAAATGAAGAAGCATATAATTCCGGTCGCAGACAGATTAGACTTTGATGAGACGGTTCTTACAGGAACTGTCTGTTCTAGATCTACTCTGTTTGCAAATGCGTCAAAACGCCTCTTCTTAGGCAAATCATTAAGAAGCATACAATGGCTGATAGCTGATCTTCTTTTGATTGGTTGTATTACAGTGCTCCCTCCCTACAACGGCCCTCTCAGTAACGATTCCCTCCTTACAACAACGCATGTCACTGTTTCCGAAACAACACGGCTCCAGAAACAACTTTTTCCATCGTATTTTCTTTACGCCTCCATCAAACCCTATGTTGTGACCACTCTTTAGAATCGTCACTTTGTGACGATTCTAAAGAGTGGTCGCAACATAGGGTTTGATGGAGGCATAACGGTTTTAGTTCTCGAAATACACCTTATATGGGGATGGATCTGCGAACAAGCTAATTATGTTTGATTTTCCCTCTCTATAACAACTCCCTCTGAACAACACATACAATCTTCGTATCCCAAAGGGTGTCGTTGTAGAGAGGGAGCACTGTACAGAGAAGTATTGGTTGTATGTTTTAGAGTAACAGATAAATATGCATAACCACATACTAAAAGCGTTATTTCTCCACCAAACCCTATGTTGCGACCACACAGAGTAGTCGCAACGTAGGGTTTGGTGAAGAAATAAATGCGCTATTTTTGAATATGTTTTAATCATGTATCTTATCTCGACCTCTGGTAGTAACTTTAATTTCTACCTACCTACCTACCTACCTCTACCTACCTACCTACCTACCTACCCACCTACCCAACAACCCACCCACCCACCCACCCTACCTACCTACCTACCCACCTACCAAACCACCCATCCACCCACCCACCTACCTACCTACCTACCTACCTACCTACCTTTTTCTACCTGGGTTTAGAACCGTCGTGTAAGCTTGCTTGTACTGGTCTATTTTGGCAGCTTGACGAATTGTTATTCTTAGTTGTGTGTAAACTTTTATTTATTCATTTCAGATACCGCAATTTCTTCTGTGCTGTGTGTAATGGGATGGAGACTATGACTGGAAGCGAAAATAATGCTTGCGGGAGAGAGGAATACGTTGGACTATTTGTGTTATTAGTTTCAGTAACGTCACCAGGCAGTAGCGAAAAAACTGACCTTTCCTGTGCTGGGAGCCATATCTTCGACCCAATAACGGTAACACACGTGTGCATGTGAGTGTGCACGCATGCGCGCTCACGCAATTATGCCTTGTTCGTATAACTATTCATTTATTCCATAAAACCTTTCAAAGGATTTGCAAAATGAGTAGACCCAGATCAGACAGCTCCTATAGGAGCCATCTGATCAGGGTCTGTCCTATATGTGAAGGTCGGATGATAGTCTGATAACCACCTTGTTAATAATTAATTAACTTAATATGAAAACGACACGTGCAAATTTTAGATGAATGTTCGCTTTTACGCCTACCCTTTTACCATGACTACTCATTTAAAAATAATGACATCATGAATATTAATTAGATTTATGTGATTATTGCGTAGCAACACGGGACGATTGGCCATGACAGAAACTGTAAACAAAACAGAACCTCATAAGAATGCTCCTATAGGAGTCATCTGATCTGGGTCTGTTTTGTTTTCGGGAGTTGTCAAGAGTCGTCTTTATGGAATATGGGACTTTATAAACTCCCATAGTGGATAGGTAGACGAATTGGCGTTAACCACTTGTCTGCTAAGCGCGACTTGCATTTGCGAACAGTTTGGATCCAGATGAGACGCCGAGTAACTCGACGTCTCACCATGATCTAATCTGCTTGGCACTCAAATAGCTTAAACTAATCTTGAAAGTAAGTTGTTGCTGATCAGACGTTGGACAGCGTGCTAAAGGTTAGACACAACTATTCCTAACTCTATTGGCGCCAAATTTAAAAGTGTCGTCTGCAACAATAATTTCATATTAAATATAATTCTAAACTAAATAATAAAGGTATATTAGTAAAACATTTGTTTTTAAAAAACCTGTATGCTTGGGCTAAAATAATACAGAAAACAGTGAAGTCCCAGGTCAGATGCCGCCTTGAAAAGGCGGCATCTGACCTGGGACTGCGTTGTTTTCAATGGTACCAACAGGCGACATTGGCGACAAAAAAGTTAACCTATAACCTCATAGGCTATTGCTAGACCTAAACTCTTTGAATAAATCTATTAGAGAATAGCACATCTTTAGGAATTTGTAGTTTTGAAACCATTGCTCCTATGGAGAAAATGCTCTATGTATCACAATGACTTAAAAAAGTGACCTTTACAGAGGTATCAAAAGGCGTCACTACAATGGAAAGGGTTAAAAGTATTTTTTAAATATTTTCCCACAATTTTCAGGGAGAGTGCCAGATGCCCTCTTGTAGCAGACCGCTTGTGCTGGATGCGCACGGCAGCACGTGCAGTGACGTCATAGAGTACGTTAGCGGAGGTGTCTATGCAATTCCTTTCCGCATAGTACCCCAAGGAGAAAATCTACTACCACTCACCTCTGCAGTGAGACTTAAAGACGCATTTATTAACCTTCTGCACAGTAAACGGATATATATCTTATGTCCTATTCAATTTCTGTTTAAGATTAACCAGACGTATGAACAGATTATCTATGTGAGGTCCAAACTTTCTAATGACGATTATTTAATAAAGGAAGTGTTCATATTAATAAATGTGATATTCTATATTGAGAAACATCCGATTTCAAAGCGAGATGGAATCATCTCACAAATGACTGAACAAAATCTGACAATTGACTCGTACATTTTGTCCATCATGCATGGACAAATGGATGATGTCTTTCACCTTGGTATTGTAACTCAAACTCCTGATCTATCCTGGTACCCGTCCTTGTGGAACGATAGGAACATATCCGTACCTCTAAGAGTCTTTGAAGACCCGTATGACCGCATGGCCATTGTAGGAGGACTAAATATATTGTCTGATGCTGGACCCAAATGCAGCTCTGTAATAATACAGAATGTTGGATTCCTCAGCTGCTCGTCGTTTCTGTATGATGTTACCAAGGACGGGTTCGAAAGAATTCCAAGTGGATTGAGACTGAGAGGACAATACATCTTTGAGTTCGGACAGTACCAAAGCAGGAATTCAAGTCATGTTGCTATCTGCGTTGACGTCGTTGTAGGAAAGGGCATTCTTGCAAAGGGTTGTAAGATTATAGCCAATGGGGTGGCTTTAGTTATAGCATGTTTCATGACGTCGTTGGTCATTTGAAATTGTCTTTACAAATCAGAGCAAAAGAAACAGATGCGTACTCAATTACTAAGAAAATTCTAAAGATTTGTTACAACATGGGGGTTTGGTGGAGAAATAAAGGAGTTGTTTTTAAAAATGTTTTAATTTAGGCACTCTATCTGGACATCTAGTTTTGATCTAGAAGAGAGACCATGTTATCAGTCGACCCGTCTGATTCCAATCGGTGTAACCATATCCTAGTCTCTATGTTTATTCCAAATTTCAATACCTACTGAATATTCATGGACAAAATATAATTATATAAGAAAATATGACAGGTGGAACAATGTAGTCATTTCAGACAGTAAAGAAACAGCTCTATCAATTGACAACGGCAAACAGAGCAGGGTCCATGCTTATAAAACTTTTAGTTGAGTCTGAGTACGTTCTCAAGCTTTTGATTGGTCAGATTTGAGCCTCGGGCTCAAATCTGACCAATCAAAACCTTGAGAACTCAAATCTGACCAATCAAAAGCTTGAGAACGAAACTCAGACTCAACTAAAAGCTTTATAAGCATGGACCAAGATCTCGATCAAACGGCTATATAAGAGCCTATGATCTGGACCTACTCTGTTCCCAACTGCGTGGAAAAGTGTTTATATGAAATAAAACACGAAACTGAATATACAGTATGCTTCGTTAATACGACTACTGAACATAAAAATAATTGTGGAATTAAAGCACAAGTCATGACTTCATGCGTGATAAAACTCCATTCCATAATCAACTGTCTATTACAATTGCCCTGCATTAAGCAACCGCATGCGTTTACAGTGTCTTGTGTTAAACCTTTGCTCCATGAATACTCATGTAAGAAATAATGACGTCATCAATGTTGACTAGATTTATATTTATTTTATATCATAAGCAAACAGTGCAGACTTGGTCTTATAGGAGCCTCTGATATCGGTCTAATAAGTAAGCAAAGGCGTAGTAAGCCGTATGTATGGAGTTAAAATGGAGACTTTACTGTACAGTGCTCCCTCCCTACAAGGGCCCTCTCAATAACGATTCCCTCCTTACAACAACGCCTGTCACTGTTTCCGAAACAACAAGGCTCCAGACGCAACCTTTTTCCATCGTATTTTCTTTATGCCTCCATCAAACCCTATGACGATTCTAAAGAGTGGTCACAACATAGGGTTTGATGGAGGCATAACGGTTTTAGTTCTCGAAATACACCTTATCTGGGGATCTGCAAACAAGCTAATTATGTTTGATTTTCCCTCCCTATAACAACTCCCTCTGAGCAACACATACAATCTTCGTATCCCAAAGGATGTCGTTGTAGAGAGGGAGCAGTCGTTGTAGAGAGGGAGCAGTCGTTGTAGAGAGGGAGCAGTCGTTGTAGAGAGGGAGCACTGTATAAAGTACAGTTGAACTTCGATAAATCGAACTTCAAGGGACCGTACAAATAGTTCGAGATAACAGATGTTTGAGTCATCCGAATTCTAATCTGATCGATTTGTTAAGACCAAACCCACAGCTTAATACAGGTCTAAAGTAATGCTGTATGAGCTTTCAGCATTACTTTAGACCTGTATTAAGCTGCCACATGTGTTTCTAGATATCAGTAGCGATACATTTTAGAGCAATTCTGTAGTGTTAGTTTTGGTAGGACTGGACTTTTTGTTCGAGTTATCCCGAAGTTCGAGTTATCCGTGTTCGAGATATCGAAGTTCAACTGAACTTTTAACCGTTGACTCCATGAATATTAAATTAAGAAATGACAACATCATGAATACCACTTGAGTTGATTTTTACAATAGTACATGGACACAGCAATGTTTGACCATGGCAGAAACCATAGAAACATATATACATGTATATTATTTCTTAAGCAAACAGAACTGTATCCATGCTTATAAAACTTTTTAGTTGAGTCTGAGTTCGTTCTCAAGTTTTGGATTGGCCAGATTTGAGCCTAAGGCTCAAATAAAAAGCTTGAGAACGAACTCAGACTCAACTAAAAGCTTTATCAGCATGGACCCTCTGATCCTCCAGGAGTCGTCGTATCTGGGTCTGCTCTGTTCGCAAAGACATAGAAATGCGTATTAATGGAGTGAAGACAGCGGGCTAAAATATGTGCAAACAAAACTGTTCAATGTGCTATAGATTAGAGTAGACAAAAGGAGTCGCCTGACCATTCATGAAACCATTTACTCCATAGCGACGTCTCTTGGCGCCTTTGCAAATGAGGAAAGGGTCTGCTTTGTTTGCCTATGAAATGATATACATGTAGATTTGACACGACATTTTCTGTCGTGGTTAATATTTCCTAGGACATGATACAATTGTACACATTAACCCGCACACTGCTTTAACCCTTTCCCTCATATAAACGTGTTTTCACGCATTTGTAAACAGGGTAGACCCAGATTAGACGGCTCCTAGAGGAGCCGTCTGATCAGGGTCTGCAATGTTTGCTAATAAAATTTGATAGATCTATGTCTCTGTTTTCTAAAATGTCTACAATGTTCCCCCTTCCACATTTCTTTATAACTACTTTGTTAACTAGAGGTTTGTTTGTGTCACAAAAACAGATGTCTCCCCTCCCATCCTCTTTCCAATACACAAGTGTAATGTCTGTAACTCCAAACTTATCAGGGTCTAATTTTTAAGTCATCAGGGGCAATAACTCCAACATTGTCAGGGAGAGACAATTCAAAAGTCCCAGGTACACAAAAGCACATGCTAGTCAACATTCTTGTGAAGGTTGGTGACTCTAGTACTAATGGTTTCAGAGATACATATGACACAAAGTAAAGGTTCTCTTAATTTAAGTCATAAGGGGCAGTAACTCCAAAGTTATCAGGGGAGACAATTAAAAAATCCAGATGCACAACTCATGCTGGTGAACATTCCTGTGAAGTTTGGTGACTCTAGCCCTACTGGTTTCAGAGATACGTGCAGCACAAAATTTCTCTAATTTTAAGTTAACATATCAGGGCAGTAACTCAATAATTATCTGGGGGAGACAATTGCCAGGTGCACAACAACTCATGCTAGTGAACATTCCTGTGAAGTTTGGTGACTCTAGCCCTAGTGGTTTTAAAGATATGCATGACACAAAGTTTCTGTAATTTTAAGTAATCATATCAGGGGCAATAACTCCAAAATTATCAAGGGGAGACAATTAAAAAAAACCAGGTGCACAACAACTTATGCTGGTCAACATTCCTGTGAAGTTTGGTGACTATAGTACAAGTGGTTTCAGAGATATGCACGACACTAAGTAAAGTTTGTCTAATTTTAAGTCATCAGGGGCAGTAACTCCAAAGTTAACAGGGGGAGACAATTAAAAAAACCAAGAGCAAAACAACTCATGCTTGTGAACAATCCTGTGAAGTTTGGTGACTCTAGCCCTACTGGTTTCAGAGATACGCGCGACACAAAGTTTGTATAAATTTAAGTATTCATATCAGGAGCAATAACTCTAGAATTAGCAGGGGAGACATAGGTG
This sequence comes from Azorinus chamasolen, assembly GCA_963576725.1. Classification (NCBI taxonomy): domain Eukaryota; kingdom Metazoa; phylum Mollusca; class Bivalvia; order Cardiida; family Solecurtidae; genus Azorinus; species Azorinus chamasolen. Next base: position 83,285,556 of record OY755241.1, read on the forward strand.
CACAACAACTCATGCTGGTGAACATGCCTGTGAAGTTTGGTGACTCTAGTACTAGCGGTTTCAGAGATACGCGCGACACAAAGCTTTTCTAATTTTAAGTCATCATGGGCAATAACTCCAAAGTTATCAGGGGGAGACAATTCAAAAAACCCAGGTGCTCAACAACTCATGCTGGTGAACATTCCTGTGAAGTTTGGTGACTCTAACCCAACTGGTTTCAGAGATACGCGCGACACAAGTTTGTGACGGACAGACAGACAGACGGACGGACGGACAGACGGACGGACAGACAGACAACTCTGGCAAAAACAATATATCTCCCCATAAATGGGGGAGATACATAATGAATATTCAGTCGGTATTGAAATTTGGAATACACATAGAACAGGGAGAGGGTTAAACAAGTAATTAATTTCCTTTTCAGACAGTGTAGCCCCAGTGTAGAAATAGAGAGGCCCTCTCAACTCAGCGTCGTAAGGGTTAAACTAATGAACCATTTACCTTATGGATACATTAAAATCCCCCTATAACGACAACTAAATTACATCAAGTATTTTGTGTTAAAGGCAGGTTGATATGAGCGTTCTGTTTTATTTTAACCTTGCTTTAAGCAACAACCTGCCCACAATACATTACTGATTAACACAAACATAGTAGTCGTTGTAGAGGGGTTTTATTGTATATTTACATGGGTCCTTATTTTCTTGAATGTTCATTAATGATTATACATATTAACCTTTTCACCGCCGCAGTCGCATACATGCACCACGACAAATAGTGCAGTCCCAGATCAGGGACTTCACTTTTTGTCTCAATCTCTATTTCTATATATGTGCTTTATTCCTTTGAAATTTGCATTTATTTATCTCATTTCCTTATTTTACTGAATGATTTAACAATCTTGGATTGCAGACGACAATTAGAAATTTGGCGCTGAAAGGGTTAGCCCGTACACTGCTTTAAACAAGTCATTAATTTCTTTTTCAAACAGTGTGGACCCAGTGAAGAAACAGAGAAACCCTCTCAGCTCATCGTCGTAAGGGTTAAACTAATGAACCCTTTACCTTATGAATACATTAAAACCTCTCTATAACGACCACTAAATTACATCAAGTATTTTGTGTTAAAGACAGGTGGATGCTTAAAGAAAGGTGAAAGTAAAACAGAACGCTCCTATATGAGCGTTCTGATTTACTTTCACCTTGCTTTAAGCAACCACCTGCCCACAATACCTACTGATTAACACAAACTTAGTGGTCGTTGTAGAGAGGTTTTACTGTACATTTACATGGGTCCTTATAATTTTCTTGAATGTTCATTAACTGTTTTGTTTACAGTGGATACTAAACAAAGGAAGTGTGGGGGCATTTCAGAAACGGGAAAATCATATTTATATAATTCAAGACACCAGACCCTGTGTAGGAGCCGACTGATGTTGATCTTCTCTGTAGGGGGGGGGGGGGGGGGGTGTGAAAATTCACCTCTGTCAGGTAAAATATTAATATTCAATTACAATTATTATATCTGATATAAATATTCATTGGATAAAAGCTTACATGAATACTTATGGTTTCGTAGATGTCACGTGACTTTCTTCACTAGTGTGTTGGATAACTGAATCAGCGCAGCAATCGTTTGGTCAGACTACGGCCCGAATAACTCTTACTTCAGTGTACCCGAGCTGTACCTGGACACAAGTGACATCGAATCAGGATCAACGCAGTTTGTCAGGCTGAATAATACAAACCTGTAGATGATGTTATTCATTAAAAATTGTGGCAGTTTGAATACCACGTTTGATCAGCCCCAAACCCACTCCTCCTCCACCATTACTTTCACCACAACCATGATGTCAATCCCTGAATCGCCTTTACACCACCATCACCTCCATCCCCATCCCAACTCCACCCACCCAACATAACCTCCACCTCATCACATTCACTCCATCATCACCTCTATCCCACAACCTTCACCCCACCATCACTTCCACTTCAACCATCCATCACCTCTATCCTTCCTCCACCTTCACCCCACCACCATCACCTCTACATAACTACCACATCCACTCTCTTTATCACACCATCCTCATATCCATCGACAGCCTCATCTTCACTCCTCCCACCGTCACCTCTATCCCCACAATCACCTCCACACCACCATCACCTCCACCCAAAACATCATTTTCATATGACACCGCACCAAACGGCGACAACTAACAACAAAATATAGTTAAATCCGATACCTGACAGAGTTTCCTACTCACGCTTTTGCAAACATAGTGGAGCCAGATCAGACAGCACCAGTAGGATTACTTATGGAATTACGCAGAACAGATCACCTGACTCTATAGAAGTGTCTGCTATCCAACGCCTCAGAGACAAATACTTATGATGTCATTAATGCTTATTTTCATCAGGAATAACACTTGCACGCGCTGAAATTTATTTAATGAATCAATCTAATTTTCTTTTAATGAGATTCCTTTGTCGGTATGGCTTTTGGGAAACAATGTATTTTAGGGGCCGTCTGATCAATGTCTGCTCTGTTTGCTTACGAAATTATACAGATCTGATTCTACAGTGCCCAAAATGTCAGTGTCAATGTGCTATCATTACAAATTAATGTCGTTGATATTCATGACGTCATTATTTCTTACATGAATACTCATGGACGAAATGTTTAACCATTTAAATGAGGATAGGCCCCTGGTCCCGATTTATGTTACGTGCATGCTCCTTGACCGATTCTTTAATCTGCCTTCATTTACAACAAAACCGCAATAACAGATCATGGAACCAGAATGAAGCTTGTGGTAGACTGGAAAGAGAGGACAGCCTGAAGACAAAGCAGGTGAGGGACCAGGGGGTGGGGGCTGCACCCTTAGTTGGGCATAACCAGTCCAGTAGGGAACCAGTCCAGTAGTGACGACACCAAGGGTCAAAGTCTGATAATGAACATCGCCGATAGTTGAAACAGTCACAAGATAAAACTAGAAAAGTGTGTCTGTAAGACATAGCGATGCCCCCGTGGTGGTGCTTGCTTAGCTGCACATAAAATTCCTAAGGCATTTGACCTTGACCTTGAGCTTGCGGCAGCATGTACTGGGTGCGTAAGGAAAGTATGGATGGTGTTTAATGTGTATATGGAATTCCATGCCAATAGCTATAGTGGTTAGTGAGATATAAGACGATGAAAAACCTGTGACAACCAACTGCACGTAAAATTCCTAAGTCATTTGACCTTGACAATTGGCTTGCGAACAGCATGGGCTGGGTGAGCAGTGAAAGGATGGATGGTGTTTAATGTGTATATGCAATTCCATGGCAATAGCTACAGTGGTTAGGGAGATATAAGACTATGAAAAACGTGTGACAACCAAGTGCAAATAATATTCCTAAGTCATTTGACCTTGACACTGGGTTCGCAGGCAGCATTGGTTAGGTGTGCAATGAAAGGATAGTATTTAATTTGTATATGCAATTCCATGTGAATAGCTACAGTGGGTAGGGAGGTAAAAGACATATGCTCCATACAAAATTGCTTCTGCAAATACACTAAGGGAATAACTCCCTCAAAAATATTGTTAGAGTTAAAACCCTTGTTGACTGAACATCGTCTCATCACCCTCTATCCATATATAAAGTTTCATAGTTGTGCCTAAAATACTTGACAAGTTATGCTCCAGACAAAACGAAAATTAACTCGGGAGGATATTTCCCTCAAACATGAATTTAGAGTTACAACCCTTGTTGACTAAACATCCTCTTATCACCATCTATTTATATATAAAGTTTCACAGTTGTGCCTACATTAGTTGAGAAATTATGCTCCAGATAAAACATTGCTTCTAAAAACTAACTCAGGGGAATAAGTTCCCAATAACATCCTTAAAATGAATTTAGAGTTACAACCGTTGTTGACTGCACATCCTCTATCCATATATAACGTTTCACAGTGGTGCCTACACTACTTGAGAAGTTATGCTCCGAACAAAAGTTGCTTCTGAAAAGTAACTAAAGGAAATAACTCCCACAAGAATGACTTTAGCGTTACTTACAACCCTTGTTGATTGACCATCCTCTCATCACCCTCTATCCATATATAAAGTTTCACAGTTGTGCATTAATAAGTAATGCGGACGGACGGGTGGACGGAATGACGGAAGGACTGAAGGACGGACGGACACGCGACCAATTGCGATTCCAATATAGCCCCACTTCTTTAGAATTTACCAAAAAAAGGAGCATTTACTGAAGGAAAGGCCTTTTTTAGAATTGTGTAGTGTTGATACCATTGTGATAAAAACTTAAAAGTACAATGTATATTTTACAGAGGCCCTTAATATGGGGGAATGGGTTAACCCTTCGCTTGCTGGTGAAGACATAGATGAGACAGCTCCTGCAGGAGCTGTCTCATCAGGGTCTGCACTATTTACAAATTGATTGTGCAACCAGTGCACTCCACAGCAGTGATTGCACAGAGAAATAATTGTAGACAGTGGAGATATATGCAATTATACAACAGGGCATGGGTAAATGTATTTTAAAATTCAGCAAGAGAAGGGTTAAAACAGGTTCTGCTGTATTCATAAAGTCCTGACTTCTTTACGATCACACTTCTCCAATTATTCACAAGGCGATTAATTATCTTCATTTCAACCCTTAACCTGAAATGTTAAGTTAGACCTAACTTACAATGGCGAACAGCTTGGCTCCAGATGAGACCTAAGTGCGACCTAATGTACAACGGCGAACAGCTTGGCTCCAGATGAGACCTAAGTGCGACCTAATGTACAACGGCAAACAGCTTGGACCCCGATGATCTGCTCATACAATCTGTTTGACACTCTGTCAATAGTTTCTCAAAAGCTGGAACGAATCAAATCAATCAAACTCGCAACTTATATCAGAGATCGAGTCGACATGATTCTTATCACCTTGAAAAGGATTAACTGTCAGGGGTAATAATTGATAGCTCTACTTTGATTGTATGTTTAATTGTGTGGACAATTGATTTATCATTGGCAATATTTTATTAACTTCGTCTATACTGATTTACTGTTCGTTTTCTCCATAAAAAATTAGACAGGAACATCGTACAAATAGCTGTAACTTCATTTCCATCTGACCATTAAATGCTTTGGCATGGAAGCATACACTTCAAACAGTGTCATGAAATTAATGATTCTAGCGATCGTCTTCACTGAGCTGGGGGTAGGTACCTAATTACTGTTTTAACCCTTCTCTTGCTGAATTGTAAAATGCATTTCTCCTTCTTTACTCATGCCCTGTTGTATAATTACATATATCTTCACTATGTACAAGTTTTTCGCTGTGATATCACTGCTGTGGAGTGCACTGGTTGCACAATCAACTTGTATATAGTGCAGACCCTGATGAGACGGCTCCAGCAGGAGCTGTCTCATCTGGGTCTTCACTATTTACAGGTAGGTATATTGACGTGAATAGCAAGCGAAGGGTGAAGTATTTGGACCAACAAGTATTCGGACAAACAGTGCAGTCTCAGATCAAGCGGAACCTTCAGGAGTTGTTTGACCAGGGTCTTCTATATTTGCTTCCTAATTAAAGTCTAATGCGACCACATAATTCATTAACACAGGAATCTGTAAAAGCAAGTGGTTGAATTATGCATAGAAACAGTAATGCAGAAACATCCTACAGAAACTTTGTGTATAACCTTTGTACAGCATTACGCTACCTACTACTCCAAAAATCTAAACATCTCTAAAAATCTTTTGAGTGGTTGTATTAGCTAGACCTTGCTGTAAGTTAGTCCATTTAAATTTAGTTATGAGGCTTTACAATCCGGTTGAGATGGGAGATTGGGTTTCCGAAATATAAGAGTAATTAGTGTAACTAGGGGAGATATGGTGTCCGAATAATAATATTAATTAGTGTACAGTAAACCCTCTAAACCGGGCGTTAAATTTAGTATAAACATCGGTCTTGGAGACGGGTGGCAGCTTAATGCAGAGTGAGTCTTTCTGTATGACTTTACACTGAATTAAGCAGACACCTGCCTGAAAGTATTTAATTCTTCTTTACTATGATTCCGATTTAGAAAGGTTTTAATCTTTTTTACTCTGCCCATGTCGGAAATAAGCGGACTGGTCTCACAGATGCAGCCACAGAACGAGAGCCACCTAACACGGGTAACTCAAAACAAGTTGTCCGTGGCTTTACCATAGTAACAACAGCAGAATACCTACAACAAATACAGATTCTAGACGTGCGAGACACGACTGATCTGCTTCTACAGCACTGTCCATACGTACGTCTGTGTAACTATTCCATGGATGAAACCTTGAACAAAATAGACCGATGTTGCATCGACTGTCACTGCGATGCTTCATGTCGCAGCACAGGTTCTTGTTGTCCCCATGTTCTACATTTACGCCCCAGTCCGAACATCTTCCCCAATGAATACACCACGTGCAAGGAGGCCGTCCTGCTAGATCGTAGCAAGATCACCTTCAACATAGAATATTACTTTGTGACCACATGTCCTGCGAATGCAGATCCGTCTTTAAAGCGGAAGTGCGAGACTGTCATAGACGATGAGAAATTCTCGTTCGAGGACGTGCTTCCCGTCACAGATGTGTCTTCAATGCGGAACTACCAGAACAGATATTGCGCTGCCTGTCATAATGTATCCAAAGGGAACCTAGCGATGTGGTCGCCAGATATCAGGTACCATTCGCTTTTGACCTTTTTGTTACTAATATATATTATGCCTTTTGCCTGATGGATATTCATGCAAACAGCAATACTGCCATGAATATTAAAATACGTGAAATTTATTGGAGCAAAAATGCTACAATTAGATCTATATAAGTTCATAAGCAAACAGAGTAGAACATGACCAGGTGGCTCTGCTGGAGTATCCTCAGACCTCCAGATTCTATACATATCTGACATATGAAGGCACTACAGTGCTCCCTCCCTACAACGGCCCTCTCAATAACGATTTCCTCCTTACAACAACGCATGTCACTGTTTCCGAAACAACAAGGCTCCAGACGCAACTTTTTCCACCGTATTTTCTTAGGCATAACGGTTTTAGTTCTCGAAATACACTTATCTGGGGATCTGCAAACAAGCTAATTATGTTTGATTTTTCCTCCCTATAACAACTCCCTCTGAGCAACACATACAATCTTCGTATCCCAAAGGATGTCCTTGTAGAAAGGGAGCACTGTATATTGTTATCTTGTATTATATACCTTACGTAATATCTACATGATGTAATTATATATTGTCTTCATGTATGTATGTGTATTGTTGACAATTTACAATAAAATATGATTAAACTAAAATCTGAAGCCACTCGCATTTGCAAACAGCTTGGATCCAGATGCACTAAATCACCATTTGTGCATACAATTGTTTCACGACATAACGAAAAGCTTTAATACAGAAAACTCACAAGGAAGATATTTGCTTATCTTCCGCCTTCATGAAGCTGTAAACTGTCTGAAAACACAAACGAGAATGAGACATCCTTTGCGCGTTCGTTGTTTTCATCAGACGTTGTTAACCAATTATAGCATAGACTATTTTAAGATCCAACCTATTTGAATAAATCTACAGAAAAGGAGTATTTACTAAAGAAAAAGAAACGTTGAGATTTGTGCAGTTTTAAAACCATTGTGATAAATAGAGCATTCGCTCTATATGAGCAAATGCAGTATTTATCACAATGATTTCAAAAAGAGACTTTTACAGAGGCGTCAAAAGGTTTCAATATGAGGGAATGCACTAAAGATGTAGCAATTTATATGGATATTATTTTTTCACAGCGGATTAAAGCTTAAACGTTTCTGTATTTTAGATGCACAAAACTATCATTCAAAGTTAATGACTGGCCCACTATTGAAGACGCTATCCTGTTTCAAGAGAGCTGCTATATTATCCCGAGGCCGCCAGTGTCTTTAAATATCAACTCAACACTATGTTCTAACGTCATATCGGAATGCAACGTTACAGGTTTGTGGCTGACACGTGACCAGCAGATAGAAACCGCATGTCAGAACATGCCAATGCGGTACAGAATTTTGGACAATCAAAGGACAGAACTTCCCAAAACGTACGTATTCCCAGTTTACTGCATTTAACCCTTTACTCTCAGAATATTCACTTACGAAATAATGACATCTGACTATTAATTTGATAATTTTTATAATAGAACATGGACACAGGGGTTAATCATAAAATTGTAATTTACAATATGCATAAATATTCATAGATACGTACTGCGGGGTATCCCCGCAGCACAAAGTATGTAATGGTTTGGTATGACCTACGTTTTTGGCACGGGAGTAACAGTTTTACCTTCTGCTTGGAAGAGCCTATTGGTTATGAACGATTCGGTCCCAACCCGTTTCGGGCTTTGTCGTTTCGGGCCCGTTATAAAATGCAGCCATTTTATTCGCAAAATTTAGTCCAACCGATTTGCATTCAAAGTATATAATTGGCAATTGTGATATAATTGAACGGAAAGTACCAATTTACGCGGAGATTGCCTTTGAGATTGAATTAATGTGTGCCCACAAGTTTTGTTGTGCACAATCTATGTCTTGATGTTATAAGCTTAATGAAGGCTACGGGATTTCCGACCTCAGTTGCTATCCAGACATACCCGAACCCTAAATGGAATAAGAAGCGTTTTACATAGGTTGCCCACGTGGTCCTTCCACATTAATTATTAATACGTCTCAACATCATGTAACACTGTGTTAAGCGCTCATCTGGCAAGGATAACAGATGTATCCAGTACTTAACACACATAATCATATAGGCCGTAGATAAGGGCCATCTTCCACACTCACGAAGGGGGGGGGGGGGTGCAACATTTAGGTTAAGACATGCAAGTCTTTTGCAAATTTGAATATGGAATTTTTTTAATTTCGATACACGGTTGATAGCCCTATAGCGGAGAAAATATATACCAAAATTGGTTTAACCATTGTGTCAAACCATTTGAAGGCATCTACATTTGTAAAGAACCCAAAATGGTTTGCTGTAATGGTACATAGCATTAACTGCTTTTTGAGTCTGAGCAGTAAGCAGTTTTAGTCCAAGACAGCTGTGATGTGAAGAAGGCCCCTGAGTACTTGTAATATGGCACACCGTCAATTTGCCTCCCTTTATAAAGCCATCTTTCATAATGTCTAAGGGGGCACCATTTCTGAAAACTATGATTTTTGCCTTATCAATATTTAGTTTCATGCATGTAAACTCGCAGAACTTTTCTACAGCATAAATCTTATTTTGTAGATTAACTACAGTCTCAGCAAAAGTAGAAACATCGTCTGCAAACATAAATGCATGTGCGTCTTCTACACTCTGACTTATAAATATACCCTGAGTAGTGTACATTTTAATGCATGTTAACAAGTAATTTATGAATATAGAGATTTGAGTACTGCTAAGAGTTTGCAATCTTGGCGTATTCTAACCAAACTGTTGATGGTCACAACTATCAGACGCCTTGTAAAAGTCAATGAAATAACATAGAATATACCATTTCTCCTAGACAAATATGTCTGTGTCAGGGCGCTTAACCCTTTCGCTGCCAAACTCTGTCGTCTGCTAACTTTGTCGTCTGCCATAATTTTTCATATTTTTATTTTCTTCATTTTTGTTTCAAACACATAGTAACAGTAACAAACAGTTTGGATCCTGATGAGACGACGAGTTACTCGGCGTCTCATCTGGATCCAAACTGTTTGCATAGGTAATCACAGATCCGGCATTGGCAGCGAAAGGGTTAAATTGAATATGTTGTCTATCGTAGAATAACCAGCGCGAAACCAAGCTTGAGATTCGTCAACGAGTTTGTTTCGGCCCAACGAGTCAACCTATTACTTAAAATCTTACTTACTGTTTACAACTGGGATAGTCCTATAATTGTTAGGGTTATCTCGTGGTCCTTTCTTGTGAATTGGTATAATTAAACTTATGCACCAATATTATGAAGGATAACCCCTGCAGCCAAAGCACTATTAAATAATTTATACAAGTACGGAAGAGTTACATTAAGAGTGGCTTTAAACATTTCCATACATGTACCATCAACTCCGGCGGCACACGAGCCTTCAAGTGATTACATTAAAACACTGTCTCATATTTCATTATTTGTAATTTCTGCATCCAATGTATCATCATTGAAAACGGGGGAGTCATACTTTTCGAATAAATCGCCATGAGCATTTGCTTCAGGTATGGGAGTTGCATATAAATGGAAAAGTAGTAAAGTCAAGCAGGCAAAGCCACATGCAAGACGCAACCACCACCAAAACACCGATAGACAGCATGACACACACACACACACAACCACACACCCAAACACACACACACACACACACACGAAATGAACACAGACAACACCAAAAGACACACAAGAACCAGGGACAAACGTTCCACACATGAACAAATCACAAGCACAAAGACGCAAGGCAAACAAAAAGAAGGGTGACAAAGAGAGTACCGCCTTGGCACGGTCAGTAGCAAAAACACCACTGGGGGTTTAAACCGGTTTACGGACGTCCTAACCTCACACTTCTCTCAAAGTCACCCTAGCTTTACAAATATTGTAAATAAAGGTATCCCCGCTGGACTTACCCACAACATAGACGACGGTGAACACAGGACAACATGTAAAACATAGCATAATAACTGTGACAATCCGTCAAATATGTACTCAATGACTTTGCTGAAGTCAGAGCACCTGCAGGTAAGCCGTTAAGGGCACGACAGGGAAAAAGTAATACATGAGTCTGGTAAGCTCATCCTGTATCCAAGTTTAAGAGTATACCATCATAGAGTACTACCCTCGGCCTGTCATCGCGCAAGCAAAGATGGAAGCGTAGCTACCGACTGTAAAAGGGTCGATAACCAAACATGCAGTGCGTTGCAATATAATAGGATCATAACCTTTCTTTTTAAATGTTTTAATGCGTTTAATAAACAAATCGTGAAAAAGGATATGACCCCGAATTTTCCTATTGTAGATTTGTAGATAACATCCCCATAAAATTATAAGCCTTAATTAAGGTAGTCAAACCAGTCATCGTACTATATACTCCCAAGTCGCAATGAAGTATTTGGGTATTCAGTTCCCGATGCTTTCAGCAAAGCAGGTCTGAACATCATTAATGGAAAAGTAGTAAAGTCAAGCAGGCAAAGCCACATACAAGACGCAACCACCACCAAAACACCGATAGACAGCATGACACACACACACACAACCACACACGCACACGCACACACACACACACACGAAATGAACACAGAAAACACCAAAAGACACACAAGAACCAGAGACAAACGTTCCACACATGAACAAAATCACAAGCACAAAGACGCTAGGCAAACAAAAGGAAGGGTGACAAAGAGAGTACCGCCTTGGCACGGTCAGTAGCAAAAACACCACTGGGGGTTTAAACCGGTTTACGGACGTCCTAACCTCACACTTCTCTCAAAGTCACCCTAGCTTTACAAATATTGTAAATAAAGGTATCCCCGCTGGACTTACCCACAACATAGACGACGATGAACACAAGACAACATGTAAAACATAGCATAATAACTGTGACAATCCGTCAAATATGTACTCAATGACTTTGCTGAAGTCAGAGCACCTGCAGGTAAGCCGTTAAGGGCACGACAGGGAAAAAGTAATACATGAGTCTGGTAAGCTCATCCTGTATCCAAGTTTAAGAGTATACCATCATAGAGTACTACACTCGGCCTGTCATCGCGCAAGCAAAGAGGGAAGCGTAGCTACCGACTGTAAAAGGGTCGATAACCAAACATGCAGTGCGTTGCAATATAATAGGATCATAACCTTTCTTTTTAAATGTTTTAATGCGTTTTATAAACAAATCATGAAAATGGATATGACCCCGAATTTTCCTAAGTTTGTAGATAACATCCCCATAAAATTCTGGTTGAGAAATGCCTTGTCGCAGTAACGTCCGTAGATTGCAATTATATTTACTAATGAGAGGTAAATTTCGATAATAAACTTTTGAAAAAGTTTTCCGAAGTTTGTGATATCTGTAGCCTTGCTTAAGAAGTTTATCAGTTATAACTAAATTACGTCTGTTAAAATCTTCAAGCAAAGAACAGGCTCGGGCAAACCTAATAAGTTGAGAAATATAAACCCCATAAGATGTAGTACGTGGCACATCTCCATCTAGAAAAGGATAATTAACAATTTTAAAATTAAAATCTTCTCTTTTATCGTATACTTTGGACAAAACTTTATCATTTGTAATTGAAAGATTCAAATCTAAAAATGAAGCATTAATGTCAGATTGATTAGCTTTGTTTAAAGATAGTTCTTTTGGGTAAATTGAAGAAATCATAGTATCAAAATAAGGATTATCTAAATTCAAAATATCGGCTAAATACCTTGAATGGAAAAGTAGTAAAGTCAAGCAGGCAAAGCCACATGCAAGACGCAACCACCACCAAAACACCGACAGACAGCATGACACACACACACACACAACCACACACCAAAACGCACACTCACACACACGAAATGAACACAGAAAACACCAAAAGACACAAGATACAGGGACACACGTTCCACAACATGAACAAACCACAAACACAAAGACGCAAGGCAAACAAAAGGAAGGGTGACAAAGAGAGTACCGCCTTGGCACGGTCAGCAGCAAAAACACCACTGGGGGTTTAAACCGGTTTACGGACGTCCTAACCTCACACTTCTCTCAAAGTCACCCTAGCTTTACAAATATTGTAAATAAAGGTATCCCCGCTGGACTTACCCACAACATAGACGACGGTGAACACAGGACAACATGTAAAACATAGCATAATAACTGTGACAAACCGTCAAATATGTACTCAATGACTTTGCTGAAGTCAGAGCACCTGCAGGTAAGCCGTTAAGGGCACGACAGGGAAAAAGTTATACATGAGTCTGGTAAGCTCCTCCTGTATCCAAGTTTAAGAGTATACCATCATAGAGTACTACCCTCGGCCTGTCATCGCGCAAGCAAAGAGGGAAGCGTAGCTACCGACTGTAAAAGGGTCGATAACCAAACATGCAGTGTGTTGCAATATAATAGGATCATAACCTTTCTTTTTAAAAGTTTTAATGCGTTTTATAAACAAATCATGAAAATGGATATGACCCCGAATTTTCCTAAGTTTGTAGATAACATCCCCATAAATTCTGGTTGAGAAATGCCTTGTCGCAGTAACGTCCGTAGATTGCAATTATATTTACTAATGAGAGGTAAATTTCGATAATAAAATTTAGAAAAGGTTTTCCGAAGTTTGTGATATCTGTAACCTTGCTTAAGAAGTTTATCAGTTATAACTAAATTACGTCTGTTAAAATCTTCAAGCAAAGAACAGGCTCGGGCAAACCTAATAAGTTGAGAAATATAAACCCCATAAGATGTAGAACGTGGCACATCCCCATCTAGAAAAGGATAATTAACAATTTTAAAATTAAAATCTTCTCTTTTATCGTATACTTTGGACGAAACTTTATCATTTGTAATTCAAAGATTCAAATCTAAAAATGAAGCATTAATGTCAGATTGATTAGCTTTGTTTAAAGACAGTTCTTTTGGGTAGATTGAAGAAACCATAGTATCAAAATAAGGATTATCTAAATTCAAAATATCGTCTAAATACCTTGAAGTTTTATTAAAAGCATTAACAATATCGGTCTGTGTATCAGGTTTTAAGCTAAGCATAAAATCCCTCTCGTAGCAATACAAAAACAAATCTGCAACAAGAGGGGCACAATTTGTACCCATGGGTATACCAACAACTTGACGATATATGGTATCCCCATAACGCACAAATATATTATCTAAAAGAAAGGTAAGAGATCTACAAACATCAAGGCAAGTCCACATTGTGTAATGTTCAACTTCTGAATTCGAAAAGAATGAACGTTGAACATTACAAGCAATGAACATTTTGTTTTCTCTGGCAAAGGTTTTTTCTATTAATTTAATAAGTTTATCCTTTATAAGATGGTGAGGTAGAGTAGTATAGAGTGTAGAGAAATCATAAGAGCTCAGTAAAGAAATGTTATACTGTTCATTTTCAAGTTTTGTTAAAACATCATTTGAATTTTTTATGGACCAAAAAACATTAATACCAGAATTTTCATATATTTTATCGCAGTAGCGTTTAACATGTTCTTTGATCGTAGAAAGACAGGACGTCAAAAGTATAGATAATTTAGTAGTGGTACAACAGCTAGAGTTGGCAATAAAACGAGACTTATAAGGGTTTTTATGTAGTTTCGGAATCCAGTACAAAGTAGAAAGTTTATGTTGTTTTATGTTAGGACCAGACTTAAAATTATTGCACATTTTTACATGTTCCGAGACTATATCTTTTTCAGGTGTTTGAACTGTTATATAAGTTTTTGAATCAGTTAGCTCCTTCTTTAAAACATCAACATAATACAATCTTCAAATAATGATTACATTGTTTGATGCCTTGTCAGCAGGAACAAGAACATAATCTGAATGAAAATTAGAAATATTTTTCTTCAAGTAGCGAAATGTAACTCTAGGTCGAGGTGGTAAAAGATGGTAATTAGATTTGTAAAAAGTTATTCGCGTATCAATAATATCGAAAATACATTTCTTCCAATCCGAAAGGGCATTAACATCAGCATGTTCTCGTCGACACCATTTGATGCAGAATTCTTGAATAGCTTCTGCAATATGAGTTCGACAAGCGTCAAAATCAATAAGGGAAGGTAATCTATATTTAGGTCCTTTAGTTAGGAGTGTCCTGAGACGTTTATCCTTAATGATATCAAAATTACCAGTAATGACATGACCAACTGGTTTATAGCAAAAGCTAGAAATGCTACATTCTCAAGAAATAGGGGTATTAACATCAATAATTAAGTTGAAGTTTTATTAAAAGCATTAACAATATCTGTCTGTGTATCAGGTTTTAAGCTAAGCATAAAATCCCTCTCATAGCAATACAAAAACAAATCTGCAACAAGAGGGGCACAATTTGTACCCATGGGTATACCAACAACTTGACGATATATGGTATCCCCATAACGCACAAATATATTATCTAAAAGAAAGGTAAGAGATCTCAAGGCAAGTCCACATTGTGTAATGTTCAACTTCTGAATTCGAAAAGAATGAACGTTGAACATTACAAGCAATGAACATTTTGTTTTCTCTGGCAAAGGTTTTTTCTATTAATTTAATAAGTTTATCCTTTATAAGATGGTGAGGTAGAACATTATTCATTAACACAGTGATTAACAGTAATTCCATTCTTGTTTTAAATTATGAGCAAAATACTGATGTTGTTCTCACGGTTTTACCTTTTATTATCCCCATCCAACTAGATCTCTGTCTGGTGATCAGTCTGTTCATCTGTCTGTCCGGTTTTGTCCGGAGAATTACCCGGTCATATTACTATGAATCTTTCCCAAGCTTTCTCATTTGTCATCATATGGCATTGTGCACCAGTGATTTTGGTCATGATCACTCGACCGATATATTAGCATTTTATGACATGTTTTCTCGGAGGAATGTGGCCTGAGCATTAGTAATACCAAATAGACAATACTTAGTCAATAGCATATTAACCTGTAATTTGTCAGTTTGGTCATGAAAGCTTGACAATAAGTTCATTAAGGCATTCTTAATTTAAGAATGAATTAATCTTTATGAGCCCTCATATCAGAATCTGCACTGTTAGCGAATTCGGAACAATATTTGTAAAATATCCGTAATTCCTAGTTAAATAATTCATATTTTGGGGTCAAAAATAATTGCATTGGAAATGAAAGTTACTCGGTGTTGAGAATATCAAATTATTCACTTATTTCTAAAGTCTCATTGGAGTTTTTTTGAGTTGTTTACTTATGGTACAAAGTCTTGTATATTGCACTATTCTTTTGTTATCACTGCATTATAAAAACATATGTTACCTGTACTTTGTGTAGATTAGATTGTTTCTGATGTTTATTTTTAATCTGTTCTCTCAAGATACAGTTAAACATCTTTGAAGAGTTAACTCAGATCTGAAAGATCCTAAAGAAGGTGATTCATTTTCGTCTGCTATATTTAAAGATAATTATATTTAAAATACTGTATGTACTCCTAATGTCAGTGAAAAATAGTTTTTTGTCTATTTGTCCAAATTATTTATTCAATAAAATATTCACCAAAAATAAATGTCTGTATAGATAAACGAAGAAAAGGTTAATTTTTCTTGATTTTGCGCATGCTGTAATGAGGAATATTAGTTGTTTATTTCCCTCTGCTACTCTTCAAAGAAGGATAGGTCCTTATTCGTTTCACATAATTAAGTTCATCCGCATAATTTATTTATTAACCCAAAGTAAACTTTTACTTGGTCGACAGGTGCATCAATGATAAAAACAAAGGTTTTCAAAAAAAGAAGAACTACTTAATAGTTTTCATTGTGTTATCAACGCCAAAAGTGTTCCTTTTCTATTGCATATTACAATGAAGATAACATTCCAAACAGGGAATTAATATGATACATAAATACTCGAATAGCTCTGGTCTAATATTTTTCTGACAATTTCTATCAGTTTTAAAGACGAAATATACTCTGACATGATAATCTTTGAAACAGGCCCTTGGTGGTCGAAATATTAGATCAGAGCTATTCAAGTATTTATGTATTGTATATTATTTAGAAGCATTTTTGAAATAAACTTAGCATTACCTCTGTTGTTCCCTTTCTTCTATACCCGACGTTTGCTCGTCTTATTACTTCCTTCATCATAATTAATTCATATCAGCGTCAGAAGACTAGCCTTTCGTATACTAGTATACTCGAAATAAAATGGTATTTTACCAGTGTCTATACTGTTTAAAACGACTTTTCTTTCAATGCTCAAGTAATAAACACTATACACTTCAGTCAAAATAGCATTTCATACTTATTAAGCAAATTATTAGGTTTACATAATGGTAAGCTTTGTTTTGCCACAGCACTTACTCATTTTGCGGTACATGTACACTTTTTACTTGTTTCTTTACAGATATCGCAATTTCTTCTGTGCTATGTGTAATGGGGTTGAGACTATTACTCAAAGCGAAAGTAATTCTTGCGGGAGAGAGGATAACGTTGGACTATTTGCGTTATTAGTTTCAGTAACGTTACCGGACAGTAGCGAAAAAACTGACCTTTCCTGTGCTGGGAGCCATATCTTCGACCCAATAACGGTAACACACACGCGCGTGCATGTGGGCACGCATGTGCGCTTAAGCATTTACGCATTGTTCGTATACATGTAGTTCATCCTTTAATTTTATTTCTGTATTGTCGCTAAACAAGCCGGCTCAATATCTCGATACTGTTTTTCTTTTTTTTTTCTCAAACATATTGTGCGGAACATGATATTACACCGACATCTTCCTACCGGGACCGGAAACCAGCCCTGGCAGAGTAACAAGTAAACCACACATTCTCGACAAGGTAACAATTAAATGCACAGCTAGGGAAAGGCGACAATTTAACCCACGGTCACGGTCTGGTAAAATTTAAACCCATAACCACAGTAATATAAACATTACACTCTCAACCACAGCAATGAAACAATTAAACCCACAGCCACGGCAAACTAACAACTAAACCCACAGTCACGGCAAGCTAACAATTAAACCCAGAGCAACAGCAATGCGTAAGGTTACAATTATACCCCAAACCACAGCAATGTAACAATGAAACCCATATCAACAGGAATACCACAATTAAACCCCTACAATCATGGCAAGCTAACAAGTAACCCATCAACACCAGCAAGGCAACAATAAACCCCTAAGCCACGGGAGGTAATTATTAAACCCCACAACCACGGCAATGTTGTAATTTTACCCCACAAACACGGCAAGGTAACAATTAAACACAACAACGCCATTTAAATGCCACAACCACGACAAGGTAACAATTAAACCCAAAACCACGACAAGGTAACAAATAACAACAAAAACCATGGCAATGTACAGATACTAACACAACAACCATGACAAGGTACATATACCAAGCGGCGTTGATATTTAACTTTTAGAATCTGGATTGCTAAGTCGGAATACGATCATATGTCCAATGGGGACCGGATGATAGTCTGATTACAACCTTGTTCACAAATAATTGACTGAACACTTTCATTCATGTACAAGTGTTTTCACGCAATTGCAAACAGAGTAGATCCAGGCCAGACGGCTTCTGTAGGAGCCGCCTGCTCAGGGTCTGCTCTGCTTGTTGATGTAAATTGATAGATTTAATTATTTACTTTATAAAATGGCTACAATGTTCCAGCTTCTTTATTTTATTATAACCTTTTTGATAATGGATATTCAGTAGGTATTGAAATTAGGAATAAACATAGAACAGGGAAGGGATTACAGTAAAACCTCTCTATTACGACCACTAAATTACATAAAGTATTTTGTGTTAAAGGCAGGTGGATGCTTAAAGCAAGGTGAAAGTAAAACAGAACGCTCCTATGGGAGCGTTCTGTTTTACTTGCACCTTGCTTTAAGCAACCACCTGCCCAAAATATCAACTAATTAACATAATATAATGGTCGTTATAGAGAGGATTTACTGTACTATGAAAACAACACGAGCAAATGTTAGATGAATGTTCTCATTTAGGTTATCATCGTGAATATTTATGTGCACAATAATGAATATGTATAATGACATCATGCATATTTATGTGCACAATAATGAGTATGTATAATGACATCATGAATATTAATCAGATTAATTTGATAATGGCATATCAACACAGGGTGTTTGGGCCATAACAGAAACTATAGACAAAGCAGAACCTGATAAGATAGCTCCTACAGGAGCCATCTGATCTGGGTCTATTCTGTTTTCAGATGTGTCAAGAGTCGTTTCTATGATATGTAGGGTTGCATAAATGACCGCAGGGGATAAGCAGGCGAATCAACATCAACCATTTGTCTCTTAAGTTTGACATTACTCTCATTAGCAAACAGCTTGGATCCAGATGAGACGCCGAGTAACTCGACGTCTCATCAGGATCCAAGATGTTTAACTCTCAGTTATTTGTTTCAAAAGCTTGAACAAATCTGATAAGTTGTTGCTAAGCAGAGGCTGAGCATCATGCTAAATGCCACCAACAACCTCTACGAATGTGACCCTGTGGAAATGAGACTAATTTTGGGACCCTGTGTAAATGAAACTAATTTTGGGACCCTATGTAAATGAAAACAATTATCTCTGAGGAGTTGGATGTTTTAAAAAAAAGTACAGTTTCAATATTTGCCCACACTTTTCAGGGACAGTGCCAGATGCCCTCTTGTAGCAGACTTCTTGAGCTGGATGCGCACGGCAGCACGTGCCTTGATGTCATAGACTACGTCAGCGGAGGTGTCTATGCAATTCCTTTCCGCATAGTACTCCACGGAGCAAACCTTCTACCACTGACCTCAGCAGAGAGACTAATAGACGCATTTATTAACCTTCTGCACAGTAAACGGATATATTTATTATGTCCCATTCAATTTCTGTTTAAGATTAATCAGGCGTATGAACAGTTTATCCATGTGCGGTCCAACATTTCTAACGACGATTATTTCATAAAGGAAGTGTTCATATTGACAAATATGATGTTCTATTTGGAGAAAAATCCGATTTCAAGGCGAGATAGAATCATCTCACAAGTGACTGCAGACAATCTGACAATTGACTCGAACATTTTGTCCATCATGCATGGACAAATGGATGATGTCTTTCACCTCGGTATTGTAACACAAGCTCCTGATCTATCCTGGTACCCGTACTTATGGAACGATAGGAACATATCCGTACCTCTAAGAGTCTTTGAAGACCCGTATGACCGCATGGCCATTGTTGGAGGACTAAATATATTGTCTGAAGCTGGACCCAAATGTAGCTCTGTAATAATACAGAATGTTGGATACCTCAGCTGCTCGTCGTTTCTGTATGATGTTACTAAGGACGGGTTCGAAAGATTTCCAAGTGGATTGAGACTGAGAGGACAATACATCTTTGAGTTCGGACAGTACCAAAGCAGGAATTCCAGTCATGTTGCTATCTGTGTTGACGTCGTTAAAGGAAAGGGTATTATTGCAAAGGGTCGTAAAATTATAGTCAATGGGACGGTTTTAGTTATAGCATGTTTCATGACGTCGTTGGTCATTTGAAAATATCTTTACAAATCAGAGCAATGGGTAAAGATGCGTACTCAAATAGTAAATTCGTCATTTCTCCACCAAACCCCATGTTGTGATCACTCTTCAGAATTGTCTCTCCGAGACGGTTCTAAAGAGTGGTCACAACATAGAGTTTTTCTTTAAAGTGTTTGTAATTACGCATCTTATCTGGACCTCTGTTTACAAATCGAGGGCTTGGTGCAAAACTATTGTAACTCCCTCACTGTGTGAAGGAGTTACAATAGTTTTGCACCAAGCCCTCGAAATAGTTTGGGCCCAAAATAGAAGCCGCGTAACTCGTCGTCTCATCAGCATCCAAACTGTGTATCCCTTTCTCTATCTAGGTTTATTCCAAATTTCACCATATTCATGGACTATAGCTTTATAATTAAATATGAAAGGTAGAACAGAATAGCCATGTTTGAAAGTACAGAATCACCATTGGTAAAGAGAGCAGACTGTTACCAGGCGGTTCCTATGCACTCCTACTATAGACTCATACCCTTTCCCTCATAAAAAACGTGTTTTCACGCATCTGCAAACAGAGTAGACCCCAGATCAGACGGCTCCTAGAGGAGCCGTCTGATCAGGGTCTGCTCTGTTTGCTAATAGAATTTGATAAAAAAAATATTTTGCTTTCTAAAATGTCTGCAATGTTTCACCTTCCATATTTCTTTAATAACTATTTTGTTAATGAATATTCAGTAGGTATTGAACTATAACTAAGTTGTTAATGAATATTCAGTAGGTATTGAACTATAATTATTTTGTTAATGAATATTCAGTAGGTATTGAAATACAGAACAGTGAAAGGGTTGAGATGAACTACAGGTCGTTAGATGAGCTGAATACATGTACTTGTATGCAGTATGTTTCGTTAATACGACTATTGAAAATAAGTATAATTGTGGAACTGTAAAACAAGTTTCAGGTTTATGCAGGACAAAACTCATATATTAGCTCTCTGCGTTATATTTTCCCTGCATAAAGCAACCGCCTGCTTTTAGAGTGTTTTGTGTTATCCCTTTACTGCATGAATATTCATGTAAGAAATAATGACGTCATGAATATTGACTAGATTATGTTTTGATTATATCGCATGTGAATACAGGAACATTTGACCACGGTAGAAACTGTAAAATCATTGGCGCCACCGCATTACCCCTTCGCTTGCTATTCACGTCAATATACCTACCTGTAAATTGTGAAGACCCAGATGAGACAGCTCCTGCAGGAGCTGTCTCATCTGGGTCTGCACTATTTACAAGTTGATTGTGCAACCAGTGCACTCCACAACAGTGATCGCACAGCGAAATACGTGTACACAGTAAAGATATATGTAATTATGCAACAGGGCATGGGTAAAGAAGAAGAAATGTATTTTAAAATTCAGCAAGAGAAGGGTTAAGCGGGGTGCCTATATCGGCTTACGAAATTTTCAGCTAAATTTCTGTAAATTTGAAGAAATGAAAGTTAGTTGTAGTTGTTGAGCAATGTAGAGTGTATTTACTGGTCGGTTAAGAGTGTGAATAATATATCACAAGCTCTGACTTCGATTAAAATCTAATCAAAATGGCGGAACGTACACTAACAGCAGAGGAGACACAATTTCAAACCATTCTAGAAATGGTTATGGAAGGTAACAGTTGAAGTAACAGTTACATTTGTATTTGCTCTCGAAGTATATATGTTCTCAACACATTTTTATTTTGTTTTATTATCATTATTTATTTTTTTTCATTGTTTTTTATTATATATTTATTATTATTATTATTATTTATTTATTTTTAGTTTTGTTATTGTCGCTGTCTAATTATTCGACAAAAATATTAGCTGCTCGACTCTGGAACTCGAAGAATTGCCAGGTACACACAATGAGTATTTTCTTTTGTGAGATAAACGTTTAAGCGGCCATGTTTATCTTAAGCCTGCTGAGAAAATTATTTTTACAGAATTATTCACCGACTACATTTTCAAATCAAAGTTATAATCAGCTTGTCTATCAAAATGCAAGTTTGTCAAACAGTTTGGATCCAGATGAGACGCCGATTTACTCGGCGTCTGATCTGGATCCAAACTGTTTACATAGGCATACACTAATCCGCCCATAGCATGCTAAAGGTTAATACAACATGTTATATCAAATTATTTTAATATCATAGCAATCATAATTAAGATTGTGTGTACATGTATAATCAAAATAATGATTTAGGAAATAAAACACCCTCGGTTACATATATTATATCATAAGCAAACGATGCAGACCCTGATCAGACGGCTCCTACTGGAACCGTCTGATCTGGGTCTACATATATTTTATTTAAACATTGATGGGCTAATCCACTATGGAAAGTCAGCGTTGAAAGGCTTATTTTATCAGACACACCCCTAATCTATGAGTGAACTCTATATTTAAACATTGATGGGCTATTCCATTCTGAAAATTCAGCGTGGAAAGTGTTAAAGACTGTCACTATCAGAGCTGAAAGTGGGAGATCCTTCGGAAGCAAAAATAGCAATGCGAAAAGAGAAAAAATGCGAAAAGAGAAAATTGCAGACTCGGTTTTATTCAGTCTGTTCATGGGCAGTTCTTAAAAGTGCAACACTACTCATGTCCCCTAGCACCGGCTTAAGTATATTCAATTTTCAAAACTTATAACATCTAAATCATCCCGAATGACCAGAAAATATAACAACACTGAGAATGATGAACGGGGCGACGTTTTACGGCCGCCACACAAGCACCTAATACCTATTGTTGTGAACTACATATATTTTGAAAGTGGGAGATCCTTGGAAAGAAAAAGTAGCACAGGAAAAGAGAAAATTGCAGACTGTTTTATTGAGTATGTTCATGAGGAACGGCAGCAATAAATACATGTTTCGCGTAACTTCATTTCACCTGCCCATTCTTAGACTGAAAACGCAATGACATATTTTTAATGAATCTTGTTTGGTACCTACTTACAACCAGCTCGATAGAAGCTGGGAACCAAACACAACATGCATGATATTGCTGGAAATCGAACCCAAACGTTTACTCGATCATCGGCACGTTTTCGCGATCGATCATTGACTGAAAGTCACGATTATAATTAATATGGCGGGTTAATTTGAGTTTGGGTAAAGGCTAAATATGGGTTGTAGGTTTGCAATCAATGTATATACAGACCAGTCTCCTTAGACAAATACAGTGAAACCCCTCTAAACCGGACGCTAAATTTAGCATAAATATCGGTCTTGGAGACAGTTTTCAGCTTAATGCAGAGTGAAAGTCATACAAAAAGCTCCTCTAGGAGCTTTCTGTATGACTTTCACCCTGCAGTAAGCAGCGAACTGCCTAAAAGTATCCAAATTCTTCTCTACTAGAATTCCGGTTTACAGGGGTTTTACTGTATTGACATTTGATAAGGGTATTTTTTGTTTTAAGTCTTATATAACGAACTTATTATATTCAGTAAAAACAATGTGATTAACAATAAGTAAAACCCTTATCTATGGAATGCGGGTCGGGACATGTCAACTGCCATTTGCTGAACTGCCATTTGCCAAATGAAAAAGATACGGACGTGTTCTTCTCGCGTACAGATGTACATAAATTGGGTATATTATTGTTTGGATAATGATGCAAAACATATTGTAGAATGAAGCCCGCCGATCTGTCTAATCCATGGATCCGCCAAGCACTTTTCAGAGAAAAGAAAGTAGAATTAATGACAATATGGCAATTAGCAATTGGCATTTGGCAAATTAGCAATTAGCATTTGGCAAATTGGCATTAAGCAACTGGAAAATTAGCAATTGGCATTTAGTAATTGGCATGGTCCGATCCGCATTCCATGCGGTACCGACGAGGATCTTACTTCTATAAAATGTCTGGACAATATCATTCATAAAGAACACAAAATATATTGCGGAACGAAGCCCGCCGATCTGGATCCCGAAAAGGCAATACGGTGGCGGTACTTGACCAATTAAACTGGCAAATTAGCAATTGGCATTTAGCAATTAACAAAAAAGCAATTAGCATTTGGCAACTGGCAAAGTAGCAATTGGCATGTCCCGATCCGCATTCCATACTTATCAGATGTTTAACCTTGTCTGCCTTTTACTGTTTGCTAAACTGTATGGTCTCCATGAGATTATACATGTATATAAATCGTCGACGATGGCCTGTCCTTCGTCGTCGACCATCACGTCGGAACGTTCATGACGTGATCGCCGAGTACTTCGATTACTCGGCGCATCACTAAATGTCTGAGAATATATCTAAGGCTAAAGTTTGAGAATACAACAGTAATCAATTTCATTTACTCTCACCATTTATCACCTATGCAAACAGTCTGTATCTAGATTAGACGCCATCTAGATTGGGGTCTGATCTGAGATTCAAACTGTTTGTCACTCAAGCTCAACTTCTGCCAACAATCAGACAGAAATTTAATAGTTTTGAAAGTAATGCAGACAACAATTAAGCAGACATTTCTTTACATGCAAAACGGTACATGAATTCATAAATACTTGAATAGGTCTGATCTAATATTTCGACCAGTAAGGGCCTTTTTCAAAGATTATCATGTCAAAATACAGTAACACCTCTCTGTAAATTGTTTTAATTAGTTGGCATTTAGGGCAGGTGGTTGCTTCAAGCAAGGTGAAAGTAAAAGAGAACGCTCCAATAGGAGCGTTCTGTTTTACTTTAACCTTGCTTTAAGCAGCCAACTGCCTTTAACTCGAAACACTTGATGCTATTTAGTTTAAAATTCAGCAAGAGAAGGGTTAAGCATCGACTGCAGTAGAAGCTGTCTTAACCCTTCTCTTGCTGAATTTTAAACTAAAAAGCATCAAGTGTTTCGAGTTAAAGGCAGTTGGCTGCTTAAACACATTTCCCCTTCTTTACCAATGCCCTGTTGTATAATTACATATATCTTCTCTGTGTACAAGTATTTTGCTGTGCAATCACTGCTGTGGAGTGCACTGTTTGCACAATCAACTTGTAAATAGTGCAGACCCTGATGAGACAGCTCACTATTTACAGGTAGGTATATTGACGTGAATAGCAAGCGAAGGGTTAAGCGCTGCCATCAAACGGAAGTCTGATTATTGGTCTGTAAGGCAGGTGGTAGCTTAATTCAGGTCAGAAGTAATGCGGAAAGCTCCTATATAAACCACCTGCTTTTTAAGACTCCCATATTCAATAAATGAATGATCTCTTAGGACAGGTTCTACTGCATACATAATGTTTCCTTTAACTCTTTCCCTGATGAATATTCATGTAGGAAGTAATGCCGTCATGAATATTAATAAGATTATTTTTTATAATAGCATATGAACACATGACATTTTGGCTCAGACAGAAGCTGTAGAGTCAGATCTATATTACAATATAAGCCAACAGAGCAGACCCTGATCAGACGCCTCCTATAGGAGCCGTCTGATCTGTTTCTATTTTGTTTGCAGATGCGTCAGAATTCGCTTACATAATGGAAATTGTGCATTATTAACCCTTCGCTTGCTAATCGCGTAAATATACCTACCTGTAAATAGTAAAGACCCAGATGAGACAGCTCCTACAGGAGCTGTCTCATCAGGGTCTGCACTATTTACAAGTTGATTGTGCAACCAGTGCACTCCACATCAGTGATTGCACAGCGACATACTTGTACACACTGAAGATATATGTAATTATACAACAGGACATAGGTAAAGAAGGAGAAATGTATTTTAAAATTCAGCAAGCGAAGGGTTAACTCTTTACATGGTCTATGTTTATTTCGTAGAGCTATTGGGTTTGAGGGTTCTCAAGACGACCCGACCGGCCTTCCGCCGCGGCTGGGTGAAATCGGGCGTTTGAAGAATAACAAGTCTTCCGAAACGTTTTATATTTTGTCGTATTTCAGATGATCAGTAGTCAAATCTACAATACAATTAAACAATCATAAGTATCAAGCATGTACATTACAAACTATCATGATGTAAACAGATACATGTACACACAAAGGTGTAAACAACTAACTTGCATAGCATTAAAAGTTGAATGAATACATCGTCAAATTATAGGCAATACTACTAATAAATAAACCTAATTACACAAATAGCTAAAGGATAAACTTAGTTACCTGGCTAATTCAATAATATCCAGATTAACAATATTATGCTTTGCTGCAAAACCAAGATGGAGTTAGTCGACGTCTGATCAGGATCGAAACTGTTTGCAAATGCGAGTCAGATCGCATTTAGAATGCGAAGGGTTACCACATAACTCAAAACTGTTACGGTTTGTCATTTTAACCCATTCCCTCATATTGACGACTTTTGACGACTCTGTAAAAGTCACTTTGTAAAACCATTGTGATAAATAGAGCATTTGCGCCTATAGGAGCAAATGCTCTATTTATCACAATGGTTTCAAACTACAAAATTGAAAACACTTTCATTTTCTCTACTTAATGCTCCTTTTCGGTAGATTTATTCAAAGAGATTGTTATATTTCTAACTATGTTTTATTAAATCTAGGCAAATTAACCCGCCCATATTTGTATTATAAAACAAGACTCGACCAGATTTGTGATTTGGACAAAATAGCAAATATGGTGTCATACATAGATAACGTACACGGTATTGTGCAATGCAAAGATACCATGCGCATAACGGTACAATATATGGATACCATGCATGTCCATGGTGTCATACCTAGATACTATGGAGGTATACATATACATATAGTATCATAAATGGATATCGTGCAATACATAGATAATATGCATGTTATTATGCAATACATAGACAACATGCACTTTATTATGAAGTACATAGACAACTAGCACGATAATGCGCAAAACAAAGGTAACAGACATGCACGCCATGGTGCCATGCACAGATACCATACACATAATGGTGTCATACTTAGATACCATGTACATTATAAGGTGTCATACAGATATTGCATGCACGTCATCGTGTCAATACTTAGATACCATGCACATGATAGATAACACGCACGTCATGGTGCGATACGTAGATACTATACAGGCAATTGTGCCATACTTCAGTATCAGGGTGCATTATGGTGCCATGCACGTACTGATACTTCGATACCGTGTACAATATGATGTCATACATAGACACCATGCACGTTGTAGTGCCATATTTCGATAACATGCAAATTATGACGATTTTAGTATTTTGGTACGCACCTTTATCAGTACAGCCTTAGATAATATTAGTTACACGGCTAACGCCTCAGGAAATACGGGATCTAACCCGGCCATACCAGCACGTACACCCTGCCAAATTACCGTGTAACGAATTTATTACCAGTCAGAGATCCGATTTACCTAATTAATAAGAAACGAACAGCTCTTATTTTGCTGACATTAGATCTCTAATTGTATGACGACATGACAAAGAAAACATGACGTCATCACAGAGCAAATATGACGTCGTCTCAGAGCAATTTCGAAAGAGGAATTGAAACTTCACTTGCAAACATTAACGGTAACACGTTGTACTGATAAGTTGATAGTGTTAAATTGAGGAACGTATGAGGTACAGTTTTTTTACGTTTATTATCAATTATTTGGTCGTAATCCATCCAGAATTATTGGGGTAAGGACGATATGAAATTTCGAATCGACGCTAAAAATAAAAACAAAACGAATAACGTCACGCGTCAAATTTGAATAATTCTGTATTCTCCGTGGAAGCCGCTGAATACGGTACTGTACACCCCGGCAGTTTTGGGTAAACTGACCAATCAAATTCCAAGGATTTACTCTGACTGGTAATAAAGATGCATACAAAATATTTAAATCGTCATTTCTGCACAAAAACCTTTACTGTGACCACTCTTTAGAATCGTTTCGAAGAGACGATTCTAAAGAGTGGTCACAGCATAGGGTTTGGTGGAAAAATAAAGGAGTTAGATCTATTCTTGAAGTAGGTTTACGGTTTGTAAATGCGTGAAAATGTATCTCTATCATGTGCAAAGTGGATAGTTTTACTCTTGTTTAATCCCTTTACCTGACAGAAGCGGCTTTTAGCGTGTTTGATTTATTCCTCCGCTGAAGAAAATAGTTCAAATTCATACAGTCATTAACATATTGCATAATAAATATTTTCTATATGCTAGTAGGTGGTAGCTTAAAGCAGGCTGAAAGTAAAGCAGAATGCGCCTTAAGGCGCATTCTGCTTTACTTTCAACCTGCTTTAAGTGGTCATATGTCTTCAAAACTAGAAACAGGCTATTGGGTAAAGGGTTAAAGGGTTATCCATCTTGCCAACCAACACCATACACGACTAGCACGTATTTCGCGGGTTAGTTTCATGCATGTATACAAATGTGTAAGTTAGCTAGAGCTAGAGAAGTTATCACATGCCAAGGTTGGACGTATGGGTGAACAATTGCACCAAACTTCAGGTAATGTAAATTTGTTGAACAGTACGTTATCTCTATAGCAATTTAAACCTTTTCTCCATGAATATTCAGACAATATATATTATATCATCATGACTATTAATTTGCTGAGATATTGATAGGGTGTGTTTGTTTATAGTTACAATCAAATTAAAACCTTTTCTCCATTAATAGTCAGACAAGATAAAATGACATCGTGAATATTTAATTAACTGATTTTTTAAAACATAACTATAAGCAAAAGCATTATTACCATGACAGAAACCGTAGAATCATATATTTATTTATATCATAAGCAACCAGAGCAGACCCTGATCAGACGGCTCCTATATTCATGAGGTAAATGATACCCCTTTACACATACTCACTCTACACTGTATCACTTCTGAGGTCTAACCCAATCAGAATGCACGAGAACTAACTTACAATCTAAAGTAAACCGTTTTCTATTTTTCTTTAGAACAAGTTATTTCCCTTTCAATGATGCCTTACCCCTGCTAGTTTCCGGTTATCCTCGTGTCCAGATGGAAATCCTAAATGGAGTTGGCCTGCCACACCTTAGAGATGTCATGGCGCAGTTCTTGCACGGGGTGGGCCACAGGAACCACATTGGAGGCGGATCAAATAACCATTTGGGATAGCCTTCGAAAACAATGATTATGTAGTATAATAATTTATATTGTAATGGATTCAAGTAGAACCTCTCGTATGTGACCGTTTCATAAACAAAGAAAAATGTTTGGTTTTAAAAGCAGAGGGTTAATTAATGCATTACGGAAATAGTACAGACAGCTTGTCTGTATAACTGTCTGTCTGTATTAAACTATTACCTGCCTTTAACTCCTTTCCTCATAAACGCGTTTTCACGCATTTACAAACGGAGAAGACCCAGATCAGACGGCTCTTATAGGAGCCGTCTGATTAGGGTCTGGTCCGTTTGCTAGTGGAATTTAATAGATACAGAGAAACCTCTTTACAACGACTATTAAATTGTGTTCATTAGTTAGAATTTGGGGCAGGTGGTTGCTTAAAGCAAGGTGAAAGTAAAACAGAACGCTCCTATAGGAGCGTTCTGTTTTACTTTCACCTTGCTTTAAGCATCCACCTGCCTTCAACATAAAATACTTGATGTAATTTAGTGGTCGTTATAGAGAGATTTTGCTGTATGTTTCTTTAGTTTCTAAACTGGCTACATTGTTTAAACTTTCATATTTAATTACAATGAATTTGGTCATGAATATTCAGTAGGTTTTGAAATTTGGAATAAATATAGAACAGGGAAATATTTAACAAACATATCCATACCCCTTTCTTAACCCATTCCTCTATAGGTTATTTTTAGACCCAACCTCTTTGAATGAATCTACCCAAAAGGAGCATGTTCTAGAGAAAAGGAAAATGTTAAAATTGTTTAGTATAGAAACCATTGCGATAAATAGAGCATTTGCTTCTATGGAGCAAATGCTCTATTTATCACAATGGTTTCAAGAAGTGACTATTACAGAGGCGTAGAAAGGCGTATGAATGGATGAAAGGGTTAACCCTGTACTCCGTAAATCAGACGGCTTCTATATGTCAGCTCTGTTTGCTTATTATGGCGTTATACATAGATACCATACACGTAGCGGTGTGTGGAGCCTGATGCGTGCCAAATTCCAGACATGTAAACGTGTAAACGTGCAGTCGTAGACGATGAAATGTTGAAATGAACTTTACGACTGTAAATAGTCGACCGGAACTTTGCAAACCAAACTGTGCATTTGTCATTTCGTATTTGTACTTACGTTTTTGCTATAGTTAAGCTGTACTTTGTTAATATTAAAATTGACTGTGTGATTCACTGTTTAATATTAAATTATTTTTTAACGAAAATACATGTATGATGAATTACATCAGCAGATATGTTTCAGACAAGTCCCAGGTTAAGTTTGTACACTGCCGTATTTCTCACTGCGAATAGCAATTACGCATACACTCTGACAAACCTCGGATTACAAAACTCGGAATACCAATCGTAACTACTCGCCGTATTCCGTCAGAGGTCTTATTTCGATAGAAATAGCCGAGGTGTTCCGAGTGTCGGAATACAAAACTACATGATTTCGTACTTCCTTATAAGGAGAAATTACGGACTTTTACGAAGTGAAATGGGCGGGTTCAGCTCGTTTCCATTTTTAAAGACATAACGTCAAAATCTAAAAATAGACGAACTCTCGTTTTTTGTTCAGCAAACCGGAAGGTGTAGGTCGAAATTTAAAAAAAACCATGACTTTGTCTTTAACCTTTTATTATACTCATAGAAATAATAACATCATGAATATTGATTAGATCAAAATTTATAATGACACATATAGATTTTTTCGGCCGTGGCAGAAACTGTAGGATCATATCTATATCATTTCATAATCAAACAGAGCAGACCCTGATCTGACGGCTCCTATAGAAGTTATCTGATCTGGGTCCACTCTGTTTGCATAGGCGTAGAAAGGCGTATCTATGGAGTAACGGCTTATTCTTTTACCTCATGAAACTTCGTGTAAGAAATATTGACATCATAAATATGTATTAGCTGAATAATAACGGGACATTAACCCTTCGCTTGCTGAATCTTAAAATACCTTTCTCCTTCTTTACCCATGCCCTGTTGTATAATTACATATATCTTCACTGTGTACAAGTATTTCGCTGTGCCATCACTACTGTGGAGTGCATTGGTTGCACAATCAACTTGTAAATAGTGCAGACCCAGATGAGACAGCTCCTGCAGGAGCTGTCTCATCTGGGTCTTCACTATTTACAGGTAGGTGTATTGACGTGTATAGCAAGCGAAGGGTTAACACAGGGTGGTTGGATTTTATAGAATTCGTTATAATCTCATAATAAACAGAACAGACTCAGACACAGGGTGTTGGGATTTTATAGAATCTGTTATAATTTCATAAGCAAAAAGAGCAGACCCTGATCAGGAGCCATCTGATCTGGGTCTGCTTTGTTTGCAAAGGCATAAAACGGCATAACAATGGAGTGAAGCGTTAACACCTAAGACTTGTTAAAGCTATTGTCAAATAATATATTTGCCGCCTGAAACTTTGAAAACATCTCCAACAAACAGGAGCTTAGCAAGACAAAGACTTAGTCTCCTTAACCCTTTACTCCATAAATGCGCTTTCTATGCCTTTGTAAACAGAGTAGACTCAGATCAGACGGTTCCTATAGGAGCCGTCTAATCAGGGTCTGCTCTGTTTGCTTCTCATATTTTTATTCTAAAAATGCTGGCATAGTAAAAAATTACTGTATCGATCCATGTGTTATTATAACAATTTAATTCTTCGCTTGCTGAATTTTAAAATGCATGTCTTCTTCTTTACCCATGCCCTGTGGTATAATTACATATATAGTCACTGTGTGCACGTATTTCGCTGTGCAATCACTGCTGTGGGGTGCACTGGTTGCACAATCAATGTGTAAATAGTGCAGACCCTGATGAGACAGCTCATGCAGGAGCTGTCTCATCTTGGTCTTCACTATTTACAGGTAGGTATATAGACGTGAATAGCAAGCGAAGGGTTAATCTAATTAATATTCATGATGTCAATGTTGCTTACATGAATATTCATGGAGAAAAGGGTTTAAACCTTTACTCATTGAATATTCATGTCAGGAATAATGAAATCATAAATATTAATTATATGAATTATTATAACTGCATATGGACACAGGAAGTTTTGGCCAGAACAAAATCTGTAGAATTATATCTACATGCAAACAGAGTAACTGTAGAAAAGAAATAAAGGGTACGACAAAAACGAAATAGGACAGATATCCTACGTCCTCCTTCCGTTTCCGGATTTAAGAGGTCGCTTTCATAGAGTACTAAACTTTTTTTGTCAGTGTACATGCAAAGAGGCCAGCGTGATTGTCAACTGTAAAAGGGTTGACAACCAGACATGCAGTATGTTGTAGTACTATAGGATAATTTCCCTTTTTAATGAATATTTAACATATTTGATGAACAAAGTGAGAAAATGGGTATTTCCAATAATCTTACGAAGTTTATATATCACATCACCATAAGATTCAGGATATGAAATACCTTGTCGCAGAAGCGCCTGGAGATTACATTTGTACTTGCCAATAAGTATTAAAATTAAAATAAGTAAATGAAATTTAGAGAAAGTTTTTCTTTTATGGTATCTATATCCTTGCTTAAGCAGCTTTTCAGCTGAAATGAGAATTCGACTGTTAAAATCGTTAACAGATGAACAAGCTATAGCAAAACGAATAAGTTGGGATATATAAACCCCGTAAGATGGGCACGGGGAACATCTCCGTCAAGATGAGGGAAATTTACAATAATAAAATCAAAATAATCTCGTTTGTCATATATCTTAGAAGAAATCATTCCGTTGTCAATTTTAAGGACCAGATCAGGAAAAGCTGCATAAGTGTCGGGAGGGTTAGCTTTATTCAGATTGAGTTATTTTGGGTAAATTGTAGGAATCAGAACATCAAAGAAAGGGTTTAAGGTAAAAATACAAAAATGAGTCATGCAGGAAACACCACATACAGAACAAACAGTCGCCGAACAGCAACACAAGGAAACAGCAAATGTACATAACTATAAAAACAACAAGAGACGCACAAAGAAAAACATACATACAATAGGAGGAAGATGGAAGTACCGCCTTGGAACGGTCAGTGACAAACGTCACTGGGGTTGAACCGGTTTATGGGCGCCCAACCTCACACTTATTCCATCCCCACCCTAAAAGACAAACAGTGTAAATAAACGTATCCCCTGTCCGACTAATCTACAACAACCGCGACGGCAAAGTTTAAAGTATCATCCAAATATCATGAAGGTTCATTGAAGGCTTTTATAACATCTTCTTGTGATTGTGGATTCAAACGGAACTTAGTTTGACCATTTCGTTATTCCAAGGTTGAACTGCGAAATATTTCGTTATTCGAATAATTAACTGCGAAATTGCTCCGGATTTAACCCTTCGCTTGCTGAATTTTAGAAAAACATTTCTCCTTCTTTACCTTTGCCCTGTTGTATAACTACATATATCTTCACTGTGTACACGTCTTTCGCTGTGCAATCACTGCTGTGGAGTGCACTGGTTGCACAATCAACTTGTAAATAGTGCAGACCCAGGAGCTGTCTCACCTGGGTCTTCACCTTTTACAGGTAGGTATATTGACGCAAATAGCAAGCGACGGGTTAATTTATAATCAATAAGCGCAGTATGACTGGTGTCTGCAGTGTCTAAAATGTCATCTCTGTTCAGTTATTAGTTGTTTTGACCTTTGCGTTATTCGGACGCTGAACCGCGAGCTATAATATTTCGTTATTCGAATGTCGAACTGCAAAATGGTTCTTAATTTTCAAAAAAATAAGACTTGGTTCCACTATGATGTTGGTCTATAGTGTTTGAAATATCATCATTACGCATTTATAACTTGTTTTGACCATTTCGTTATTCGGAGGTTGAACTGCGAAAGATTTCGTTATTCGAATAATGAACAGCGACGTTGCTCCAAATGTGATATATAAATCATGGGGTCTATTATGGCTGGAATCTGCAGTGTCTAAAATATTATCTCTGCTCATTGTTTATTTACTTATTTTGACAATGTCGTTATTAAGAAGTTGAACTGCGAACTAGTTCGTTATTCAAATGACGATATGCGAAACATTTCGTTATATGAATGTCGAACTGCGAAATGTTCCTCAAAAAGAAGCTTTGAATCTATTATGACGTGTGTCAACATTGATTAACCAATTTCATCATAGGCTATTTTCAAAGGTGCCCGACGTATGCTTGGACTCATCCATGCCCCCCCCCCCCCCAAAAAAAAGAAAAAGAAAAAATAGTGAACGAAGTATGTTCAACTGGCCTAAAACTATCTATTTGAACCTTAAACCACTCCGAAAAACGAGAAAAACACGACCCGGAAAAAAATTCCTATCGGGTCTATATATGTATTGAAAGGTATCTAACTACGACAGATCAGCGGCGGAAAATACAACAGTCATGTTTTTCAAAGTCTTACAGCAAAGCCAATTCAACACCGATTTCAATCAGTTTGGTCTTGATCCGTTCCAAATTCCATATGCTAAGCGGCACAATTAGTGCTTTCTTTAAATATTGCTCCGTCTTGTCGCTGCAAGACCGCGAATTTGAAAAAACGCTAGAGCGAAACGATGTGACTCCCGCTAGGATGCGTAGACGTATATAGGGGGATCTGTATTCTTTAATATTTTCAACAAAAACGCGAATTATGGTTAAACACTATCTAAAAGCATTAAACTCACCGCAATTAAAACGGTGCTTACTATTTCCAGTCAGCTACGAGGCGCCAGTTTTCTTTCTCCAACTTTCCTTTTGAACGGATGCGACCATTTTGCTGTGACCCGGCTCATAAACTATTCGATATGCAAATTGACTACTACTTCCGAGCCACAGCGATTTGGCCACCTCCGTTCAAAACGAAAGTAGGAGAAAGAAAATTGGCGTCTCATAGCAGACTACAAATAGCCAGCACCGTTTTAACTGCGGTAAGTTGAATGTTTTTCGAATGTGTTTCAGCATAATTCGCGTTTTTGCTGAAAAGTTTAACGAATACTTCTATGCATCCTGGAGGGAGTCACATCGTTTCGCTCTAGCGTATTTTCAAATTCGCGGTCTTGCAGCGACAAGACGGGGAAATATTTAAAGAAAGCACTAACAGTACCGCTTAGCATATGGAATTTGGAACGGATCAAGACCAAAATGAATCATTAAAATCGGTGTTGAATTGGCTTTGCTGTAAGACTTTGAAAAACATGACTGTTGTATTTCCGCAGCTGATCTGTCGTAGTTAGATACCTTTCAATACATAATGATTTATTTTTTTTTTTTTTTTTTTGGGGGGGGGGGGGTCCCATGGGTGAGTCCAAGCATGCGTCGAGCACCTTTGGCTATTTTTAGATCCAACCACTTCGAATAAATCTACCGAAAAGGAGCATTAACTAGAGAAAAGGAAAAGGTTAGAATTTTGTAGTTTGAAACCATCGTGATAAATAGAGCATTTGCTACTATCTGAGCAAATACTATATTTATCACAATGGTTTCGGCAGGTGATTTTTACAGAGGCGTAGAAAGGTAAGGGTTAAAATATCATCATTGTGCATTTATAACTTATTTTGACCATTTCGTTATTAGGAGGTTGATCTGCGAAATATTTCGAATAACAAACTGGGTCTGTACTCTTTCTTAGTTATTTTGATCATTTCGTTATTCGGGTGTTCAATTGCAAAATACGTCGTTATTTTAAAAAATTAACTACGAAATGTGTCTGGATTTAATATAACCTTTGAATCCACTGAGATTAGGTCTACAGTGTCAAAATATTATCTCTGTTTATTTAGAACTTAGTTTGACAATTTCGTTAGTCTGAGGTTGAACTAATGTGAACTAGTTCGTTATTCAAATGATGAACTTCGAACTATTTCGTTGTTCAAATATCAAACTGCAAATAGTTCTGTATTTTATATAACAGTTTGTACCCACTATCAGTGGGGTCTACGGTGTCCAGAATATCATCCCTGCTCATTTATAACTTATTTTGTTCATCTTGTTATTCGGCAATTGAACTGTGAAATGATTATATATACAATGAACCCTCGTTATACCGGCATTCGTTACAATGGCACCCTCATTATACCGGCAATATGTATTGAAACAACATCACCGTTGAAACAACCACTGAATAAATAGGTGCAATGCCAATAACACAGGTGATTGCTTAATGCAGAACAAAAGGGAGCTTTATGCACTGCTTGTGGTCTGCATTAAGCGATCACCTGTTGGTACTAGTTTAAAACTGGCCAAATAGTTCCTTTTATATCTAAATTCGTTATAACGGCAACCTGGTTATACCATCACAATGTCTGGAAACAAACACCTCCGTTGTAACGAGGGTCTACTGTATAAGACTTGATTCAGCTATGCGAAATTGGTCGAAAATGTCTAGAATATATTGGAATGTTAGACTACGAACTATTTTGTTGATGAAATAAAACTGCAAAATGGCCCGATCATCCATAATGAATCGGTTCTAAAGTATCTACAATATACATGTAATTACTGCTAATTATAGCTTTTAATGACCATTTCGTTATTCGTAAGTCGAATTGCGAATTATTTTGTTATTTGAGTGTGAATAACGAAGTGCAAAATACTCCGCAGTCCATTGTTCGAATAATGAAATGAGATCTGTGTAATGGCAGCCAACTTAACACTGTTCATTCACGCTCCCTACCACATGCTTAACCCTTTCGGCGCCAAATTTCTAATTGTCGTCTGCAATCCAAGTTTGTTAAATCATTCAGTAAAATAAGGAAATGAGATAAATAAATGCAACTTTCAAAGGAATAAAGCACATATATAGAACTAGAGATTGAGACAAATAGTGAAGTCCCTGATCAGACGCCGCCTTGACTGGGACTGAACTATTTGTCGTGGTGGATTTACGCGACTGTGGCGGTGAAAGGGTTAAGCGCTTTTTAATGTTCATTACCAAAAGCATTGAAACTGATGATCCCGAAGGACCAGGACATATTACAACACAGCACAGAATGAAGTACGCAGCGAACTTTTATGACCGGCACACAAGCTCTTAACGCCTGCTTTTGTGAAGTACAACAGTTCTGAAAGTAACATATCCTTCTAAATCAAAAGTAGCAATGCGAAGACTGGGTTTTATTGAGTCTGTTCATGAGCATTTATTAAAAGTGCAACACTACCAAGGCCCTTATCACCGGCTTAACCCTTACAGTGAGGAAACGAGTAACTATTGTACCTTGTAAACAGTGTAGACCCAGATGAGAGGGTTTCTAGAGCAGCCCTCTCACCAGGGTCTGCACTGTTTGCAATGTTACACTTCTCCTTAAAAAAGTATCTTAATATTCACCGTAGATTTGACCTGTTTGAAATTTGGAATGGTCCATTTGAAAATTCAGCATAGCAAGGGTTAAGCGGTATTCAGATTTTGTATCATACTCGTATATTGGGGAAATCTACATTCTATTAAGAGCAAGTATTCGGATCATTGCTTTTATGAAAGAAATGTTCCTACCAGTGTGATACTGATTGTGTTTTGAAATACTTTTGGAGCATGCCAAATTATACATCGCATTCGCTGAAACCATCTGCTTATAATGTATGAGTACCACATACAAAACATACAGTCATCCGAATAGCACCATGACATAAAGAACAAAAACTGTATATGTTTATCAAAAGACACACAGCAAGACACACATGCATCACAAACAAACATTAGGAAGAACATGGAACGCTGGAACGGTTAGCGACAGATGCAACAAACCTTCGGGAAATACAAGTTAAACACTGTCTCATAGTCTCTTTAACCCATTTGCTCCCAATGGATTCTTCCATGCTTATATATTCCATTAGTCCATTTTAGCACGTCTGTACGAGCTATTGTCGTAACTCCGGCGTCCGCGTTGTCGTTGTTGTCGTCGTTGTCGTCGTCGTCATCGTTATCGTCGTCCGAAATATTAACATTGACCATAACTCAAAATGTATAAGAGGTATCAACATGAAACTTCATAGGTTAGTAGATCTCAATGAGGGGAATGCTCCTACATAGGAACCATAACTCATAAAATTTTGGACTTATGTCCCTTTATATTTTTAAAAATGTTTAATTTTGCTAGACACGCACCAAATAAGACGAGCGTTGGCGCCGCACGAGGCTCTTGTTGATCTAAGGGATGCCTGGCTTAAATTTCCATTTTCGTTTTGTTATATATTGAATTTCCTATCAGCAAACAGTGTAGACTCTGAGCAGACGCCGCATTATTGTTTGCCTATATCCCATATATGGGATCGTGGGCAAAATAGGTTAATGTTTTCTGATAACCAAGTAGCTTCTGCAATGATGCTATCGTAGTGTGGATTTTATTTAATACATGTATATCCAAATAATAAACTCAAAGCTAAAAGTGCGTTCGAGTTGGGGGTTCGGCGAACGTTCGACGAACTTTGTAAATATCACCAGATTATAAAGATACGGCATGAGTGGAGTTAATGACTGTCAGTTTATATGGTTCTCCCAGATATGGTTCTCATAAAC
Organism: Azorinus chamasolen; assembly: GCA_963576725.1. NCBI lineage: Eukaryota > Metazoa > Mollusca > Bivalvia > Cardiida > Solecurtidae > Azorinus > Azorinus chamasolen. The sequence continues at coordinate 83,324,371 of OY755241.1, forward strand.
CTCAAATTTTCATTTCCTCCCCATTATCATCGTATATTACACGCTGTTTAAGCAATTTGACTGCTATGTATAGCGTTCACTTATAAAGTTCTAAAAGCTATTTACTACTATCTATCCACCCACCTTACAAGAAAAGCATATATCTAAACATCAAAGGTCGCCGTTAGAAGAGAAAACAGGAGAGTGATACTTAAAACCCTGAGATATACAATTAATGAAAACCAAAAGTTGTAAATCCCCTTAAACTAACTCTTTCAATGTCCTGTATTTGTTTCAAATTTCAATACCTACTGAATATTCATGGACAAAATACTTTTGATGAACTATGGAAGGTAAAACGAGTGTAGCCATTTAATAAAGTAAAGAAATTCCATAAGCAAACAGAACAGACCCTGATTTGACCGCTCCTACATGTATAGGGGCCCCTCTGATCTGTGTCTACTCCGTTAGCATATGCGTTGACAAGCGTTTATATGAAGGAAAGGGTAAGCATAACTAGCCCTGGAAAACTATCATGAATAAACATCATTGCTTGTTTCTAACTTAAAAAGCGGTACAGTGCTCCCTCCCTACAACGGCCCTCTCAATAACGATTCCCTCCTTAGAACAACGCCTGTCACTGTTTCAGAAACAACAAGGCTCCAGACACAACTTTTTCCATCGTATTTTCTTTATGCCTCCATCAAACCCTATTTTGTGACCACTCTTTAGAATCGTCACTTTGTGACGATTCTAATGAGTGGTCACAACAAAGGGTTTGATGGAGGCATAACGGTTTTAGTTCTCTAAATACACCTTATCTGGGGATCTACAAACAAACTAATTATGTTTGATTTTCCCTCCCTATAAGTTGCTATAACAACTCCCTCTGAACAACACATACAATCTTCGTATCCCAAAGGGTGTCGTTGTAGAGAGGGAGTATTGTATTTCTATAGTGTTTTTTTTTTTTACAGAAATGCGATCTGCGTGTCAAGCCGTTTGGGTACTGATGGGTCACCGAGCTAATCGGTGTCTAATCTTGATCCATACTATTTGCAATTATTATTGCAAACTTCGTCGCCAGGACTGAGTTATCACATAGGTACAGGTATGCGTTTATATGAAGAAAAGGGTCAAATGCTGAATTTCCAATGTGGAATGGTTGATCACTGTTTACTGATTGGGTTCATTCAGTATGAAATATTTGGGCTACACAATTTGCAAATTCCAGTACAGTCATCGGGATCAAAACTGTTTGCCACCCGGCCAATAGTTTCTCAAAAATAGTTAACCCATTCCCTCATATTGACGACTTTTGACGACTCTGTAAAAGTCACTTTGCGAAACCATTGTGATAAATAGAGCATTTGCTCCTACAAGAGCATTTAGGAGCAAATGCTCTATTTATCACAATGGTTTCAAACTACAAAATTCTAAAAATAATCCCTTTGTCTAGTTAATGCTCATTTTCGGTAGACTTATTCAAAGAGGCTGTATCTAAAAATAGACTATGAGGGAATGGGTTAAGCCAACTGGATACTTGATTTTAAGATGATTCAGTAAATATTTCAGCTGACATCATTTTTGATAGCTTGAAAAGGTTTACGCAGCAGAAACAATATGCTCCGGACCCGACAATAATTAACCAGCGTGTCACTTTTTTCTCATAATGAGACTGTTTTATACGTTTCGTATTCTTTTATCATGATCAAAGAATACCTGAAATGGGAAATATGTATGTTAAATTTGAAAATAGTTCTCTAATGAACTGTTTAAATGAAAGGCCACCAAGCGGTCAATGGGGTTACGCAGAGTTAAAACATTCGTCGTATGCAAGGTTTATCAACCTCTTAATTGTCAACTGGTATATTCGTCAATTCCGCTTCTACGGATCCGTTAGTACAAGCCCTTGTATTAGTCCATCTGATGTGAACAAGCCTCATGTCCATGAATCAAACCTTATATCCATTAACCTATCCGGTCATACAAACAAATACAGCTAGGTCCATGCTTATAAAGCTTTTAGTTGAGTCTGAGTTTCGTTCTCAAGCTTTTGATTGATCAGATTTGAGTTCTCAAGCTTTTGATTGGTCAAATCTCACCAATCAAAAACTCGAGAACCAGATATTTGATACCTCGAACTCCGGCATAGTTCAAATTTACAATACAATACAGCATTTTTCCAAAATGTATCACTACGCATATCTAGAAACACATTTGACAGCTTAATTCGAATAGAAACTAGAATTTTGTTGTTTGAAACCATTGTTCTCTCGAAGTACTTTGCGTGGTCCCTTGTTCGATATCTAAGTTTAACTGTACACGTTTCCAAGCATCTGGTTCCCCTGGTTACAGAGATAAAAGTGCTGAAATCGTTTAAATAATATTTTGAGATATAAACATCATTTTAGAAATTTTGGAAGAGGTTTATCAGAGGACTATTCTGTCAAGAATCATTTCAAATCTGACACCTTGGTTTGGATAGGGTTTCTTCAGGTTTTTCTTTTTGTTTCCATAGCAACTAGACTTCTTTGAGGGCCTCGGTGGAGATTAGACTTTTGACTAACCAAGCTCTCCTCGTAAAATAGTCTTTCTTTCATGGATCCGGAGTCATTTAGCAATTTTGAGCTTAATATCAAGATAATTTATCTGAGGTTTGGTTACGTCCAGAGGTGATTTCGTTTAACCCTTTCACCGCCGATGTCGCATAAATGAACCACGACAAAGCGTGGTCTGACCAGGGACTTCCATATCTGAAACTATATTTCTATATATGCGCTTTATTCTTTTGAAATTTGCATTTATTTATCTCATTTCCTTATTTTACCAAATGATTTTACAAAAGTTGTTTTCAGACGACAATTAGAAAATTGGCGCCGAAATTGATAACATCAGCATGGCAACTGCAACACATTTCATGCCACAATTTGCAATATAATTGCACAGAAAAAATGTATGCTATGTAAAAGTTACTGGCCCTTACAGCAGAACATGGCTGAAGCGACCATTAATTTATCGAACATAGGAACCTTAAAAGCGGGTGGTTGCTTAATACAGGGCAACAGTAATGCAGAAAGCTCCTATATGAGCTTTTTGCATTACGTTTGACCTTAATTAAGCTACCACCTGCCTTATAGGTCCATAGTTACACCTTTTTGAGGGTCGCTTAATACAGGTTCAACTGTACTTATATTTATCTGGAAATATCTGCAACCGAAAGAATTTAAAAAAACAACAGCATTTGCAAACAGAGAAGACCCACATTTGACGGCTCCTATATCAGGGTCTTCTCAGTTTGCTAATGGAATTTGACAGATCTGTTTGAATGTTCCGCCTTCCATATTTCATTGCAACTTTTTGACCATGAATATTCAGTAGTTATTGAAATTTGGAATAAACGTAGTTCAGGGAAAGGGTTACTTTTTCACAGAATGTCCTTATTTGGATAAAAGGCGACCAACGTGAATCACGTGATCGGTCACGAATCATGTGACGGGCGTGACTACTGGAATATGTATAAAAAAGATAGACCTGTGCATGTTTAGTTATTAATCTGTCAAGAGTTGGACATCGATTGGAAACATGTACAGCTGCAACATAATACGTTTGCTTAGCGAGTGAGTTCTTAACGGTGCCTCTTTGAAATGGACAACATGCTCAAGTAAGTACTTTGTTAAGTCATTTTACATATCGAGGGCTTGGTGCAAAACTATTCTAACTCCTTCACTTTGTGAAGGAGTTAGAATAGTTTTGCACCAAGCCCTCGATATATCGTCACTGTACTGACAAAACCTCGTATAATGAAAATCATTACTTTTCAGGAGAAGCAAAAATTTGTTGTTGTTTTATGAATTCGTCTTTATGTGACAAATAAGGTCTATATTCTGGTACCATATTAAAAGACAAATTAATTGATAAAACGTTATTTATTCTATCATTGATAAAACTTTATTTGTTCTATATTTTGGTATGATGCGTTTTTTAATGTACGATATTTTTGTACCAAGTTTTGTTCACCTTATGTATATACGAGCTTTCACCACTTATACGCTATTTCGTCGTTTATTTTTTATTCGGCGATCATGATATACGACAATTTACATTTCACTTGAGTCTAAGCTTTGTACCTTGACACACCCAGAAAAGGACAGACCTATGTTCTATGTACCACCATGCACTGACCTAATCTGTGTGTGTTTTGATATGTTTAATGTCATTGCTCTGCATGCCTGAAGAGTAAACTTTATACGAGGTTTTGATATTGAAAAATTCAGACCAATAAATATACAAGGTTTAGTCACGGACGAGTTTTGACACTTTTCATTGGTCGATTGAGCTGAGATTTTGACAGGATGTGGGCATTGTACATTTAAATCAGACATCGTGAAGAAACGATTTTAAGCCAAAATGGATATACGAGGTTTTGTCAGCACAGCGACGATATAATAATCGTAGTATCTAGAGTGACAGCTTTCAAAAACGATTTGTGTTCCTCGTGATATTTGGTCTAGATCTACTTGTATATTTATAAGTACATGTTGATAAATATTTATTTAACTAGAAATGTATTTCCCAGTATATATTTATTAGCCGATAGTTATATTATATGTACACAGGAATGTTTGATATTTGAAGGATCTTTAGGGACGGATTTATTATAATTTAATCAAGAATATCTATTAACTAAATGTTTATACATTGTAATGGTATATGAAACAGCAATTTTGGGAACGGCATTACCTATAAAAATCATATATACACTTGTATAGAACGGAACAGAACATATCTTTATTCAACTTGTACAAGCATGTACATTGTTGTTATAAATACATATACATAGCATATGCTATATAGGCCAAATGATCTTTCAGACAAATAGAGCTGACCTTGATTAATACAGTTCTGTTTTACTTTCACCTTGTTTTAAGCAACTACCTGCCACACAATACTTGCTGTAATTTAGTGACCGTTATGAGGCTTTACAGTTTGCAGATTCTACAGTAGCAATCTAACATGAATCTATTATGTTTGCAAAGTCGCAAAAACATGTTTATGTGAAATAAATGGTTAACCCTTTCCCTCATACACACGTGTTTTCACGCACCTGCAAACAGAGCAGGCCCAGATAAGACGGCTCCTAGAGGAACCGTCTGATCAGGGTCTGCTCTGTTTGCTAATGGAATTTGATAGACCTGTTGCTTTTGTTCCTAAAATGGCTACAATGTTCCACCTTCCATATTACATTATAACTATTTTCTCCATTAATATTCAGTAGGTATTGAAAATTGTAATAAACATAGAGCATGGAATAACAACGAAACATGTACATGTATATCACTATTTGAATAAGAAATATTTATGATAAGTTGATTCACTATGAGTTGAATAGAATTCCTGGAGTATATTAATTCATTGTGCGTTTAGCAGGATCGATCAGTCTTCCGGATGCATAAGTATACAGAAAGATAATTTCTAATGTTAGTCATCTATTCTTAATTTGTAATAAAATACTAAGCAGCTTTTCTAAATCAACATTTTTGTTGATAAATAACTTTTTACTATCACGAGACATATAAATGAAATTCCATCTGCTATAAATGCACCCACTCACCTATACATGTGTTGAGAAAGTTTCATTCGATTCCTACAAGAATTTCTAATTCGAGATGCACGTGCATTTCATGTTTTTTTTCGCTTTTATACACGTGTATCAACTAAATTTGCAATGAAACCGACACGATGTCAGACAAGAACATTTGACACAACGGAAAAACATAGGGACTTACTTTTGAGTGCTAAAATATGCGTAGAATAACCAATATTTAGAGACGTCTTGCGATTGGGATGCTTGAAAGCGGACAATTCCACCAGTGTTTCAGTGTTTTCTCCGTTCAAAGTTCTACCGGAAGCTAACAGCATTAGAAATCTACCACGGTGTGCTAAATCTCCCAGCCTTAATGCCATCTAGCACTTGTGGGGCGAGCTGGAGTGTAGAATCCGACAGCTTCTCCACCTACAAAGGACACTTCCTTGACTTGAATATGCTCTGATTAACGTATGGGATGCTATTCCAAAGACATTTATTGTCAATTTTAAAATGTCTATGCGTTCGATGTGAGTGGCTCTACACGAAGCATAGGGCGGACACACCAATTATTGAAACGAGCATTTTCCGAATTGTGATAACGAGGGTGATGTTACTACTGACATTACCAATCCATTGCAATAAGTGATATTGTTGTTGTTTGAAATATCTAATGAAATTAACCCTTTCGCTGCCAGATTTTGTCGTCTGCAACATTTGTCGTCTGCTACAATTTTCGTTTTTGGATCCAAACTGTTTGCATAGGTAATCACAGACCCGGCATTGGCAGCCAAAGGGATAAATGATGATTCGACAATCTCCATTCTGTTGCTTCATTGTATGTGCAATTTTTGACGAGTTATGGTCCGAAATTTAAGTGTGGAGTTAGAAAAGTTGTTAAGTGTATTTTAGGATATAAAAATATTGACTGTTTTTTAGAATGTATTTAATTTTCTGTTAATGAATAATGAACCTGAGAAGCAGACTCACAGTAAGAGTGTCCCCATATTAGCCCTTCGCTTGCTATTCACGTCAATATACCTACCTGTAAATATTGAAGACCCAGATGAGAGAGCTCCTGCAGCAGACAATCATTTTTCCAACAACGAGAAGGCTGGACATATTACAGAAAGGCTTTATCAAAACGTTCTCTTTCCATTGTACTTATGCAACGCATATGTTTTGTCAATGGTATCCCCCTAAATTCGGCAGGTCCGGAAACCGGAGGAGTTAAGAGGACAAGATATATCCCTAAAACTAAGACTGGTTAGAGTTAACCCATTCCCCCAAATTGACGACTTTTGATGACTGTAAAAGTCACTTTGTGAAACCATTGTGATAAATAGAGCATTTGCTCCGATAGGAGCAAATACTCTATTTACCACAATGGTTTCAAGCTACAAAATTCAAAAATTTTCCTTTTCTCTAGTTATGCTCCTTTTCGATAGATTTATTCAAAGAAGTTGTATCTAAAATTAGCCAATGACGTAATGGGTTAAACAATCAGGTCAAGAATGGGGCTTCTGATATTGGTCCCGTAACGAGAAAATGCGCCTTTTGTTCGTGAGGAATTTATCATTTTGGGAACAGAGAAAACAACCATCAGAGACAAGATGTTTAAACTGGTTCTACACTGATGATCATGACCACTGATATATATTTGACATTAGTTCTTATCCAGCTAAACACGGCCAAGTTGTAATTTGCATATGACCTGTATGCAAATTAAACGTCGAGTAAATTGGCGTCTCGGTTCACTAATCTGACTCCTGCTCGGCCAATACACATTATTTTTAACAGCGGGATAAGAGCTAACCATTTACACCATGAATATTCATGATAATAAATCATAACATCATACATATTTAATCAGACTTATTCTTATAATTTAGCGCATTGGTACAGCAAGTTTGGGCCATGGCAGAAATTGATCATATCAACATTATACGGTAAGCAAACAGCAGTCCCTGATCAGACGGCTCCTATAGGAGCCTCAGATCTTGGTCTACTCTGTTTGCAAATGAGTAGAAAGGCGTATTTATTGAGTAAAGGGTTAATAATTTCTTATGTTATTGCACAGAAGTCGCATTAACAGACAGATTGTTACATATTGCAGTTCTATTGACATGTGCTTCACGCTGATACTACGCCTACTTTAGCTTGATAAAGTCCTGCAATACTATAGAACATGTCCTAAGCGGTCATTCATTTATTGAACATACAGTCTTTGTAATAGTCTTTAAAAATCATTTGGTTGCTTTTTTATTATCAAAAGACAGTCCGTTTATACAAATATTAATACATAGCAGTCACAAATAAACAATGTATAAACCGACACGTTTTTAGTAGCGGTATTAAGTATTAAGCATCAGTATATTACTTTAATAAATTTTTAACTGCTTTGTAAATTTGCCAATTGTTGGATTATATGTACAGGCTGTCCCAAAAAAACAGAACCCTGGATCAAATACATATTTATGTAACCGAACATTATAAAACATAAATATCCACCGTTGTACATGTGTGCATGTGTCTTTAAAATATGCATTGGTTTTAAAGATATGAGTATTTTAATGAATGCACCTAATATCTGTTTTAACGTGATATTCGTACAGTTCATAGTCCATGCCTATAAAATATTTAAAACGGAGTTTTGGGTGATTTCGTTCAAATGCTGATATCTTAAAAACCAATGAGCATGTTTAGAAAAACTTTAGACAATATACGGCAAAATGTCTCTAGTTGTCTCTACTAAGCTACATGTACATACTTTTAATTTAAGTAAGCAATATTGACATAAATGGGATAACTTGCTGGTCGTAATCCAGTGTTCCGTTTTTTGGAACACCCTGTATTTAGTGTTTCGAAACATTTTCTGACGGCAACAAGTCATTAAGGATTTCAAGCATGTTTGTTCCTTTGCATCTCTCGCTTTTCATGTTGCGTTTTAATATGGTGTGAACGATTTGAATTAAACTACCTCCGTTCAGAATTTATATCAGTGTAATATTTAACCCTTTCGCTGCCAAACTCTCTCGTCTGCTAACTTTGTCGTCTGCTACAAATTTTCATTCTTTTGATTTTTTTTTTTGATTTTTTTTTCTTCAAAAAACATAGTAACAAACAGTTTGGATCCTGAGTTACTCGGCGTCTCATCTGGATCCAAACTGTTTGCATAGGTAATCACATATCCGGCATTGGCAGCGAAAGGGTTAAATTATTCAATTCCACCAAATGCTTTAAGGTATCTTTGTAGCATTGGGTATATTTCATCTTAATAAGAGATTTTATAGAATACAAAATCATTTTGAGTATAAAAGGTTTTCTGCATACTGATTAAAACTTCAGTATACCTTTTGAGTTTGTATCATCCTCCAAGCTAAGCCAGTTTAACCATTTAAGTTTTCTGGTCCTTCGGGTTCATTAGTTTTGATAGTATAAGTTTTGAAAATTGAATACTGCTTAAGCTGAACATAGGGGGCGTGAGTAGTGTTGGACTTTTAATGACTACTCATGAACAGACTCAATAAAACCGAGTCTGCAATTTTCTTTTTTGGCATTGCTACTGTTGCTTTCGCCCACTTTTAGAATAATGCTTTTTGACCATATTTTGATATCAGGCAATTCAATTCCATCGTCCAGTTTGTTTCCAATTAATGTTGCTCTCTTAATGTGTTTCTTGTTCTTTTCCCATAAGAAGTTAAACACATAGCAATTATGTGTTAAATAATTATAGTAGTGATGGGCTTTGTTTGAGACAAGTATATCCATTTCGGTAAAACAATATATTTATTTCGGTACCTTTTCCAAACATTAGTTCGAATTAACAGAAGTTTGAGTTATCCGATTTCTAATCTGGACACTTTCTCAAGTTCACTGCTTAATGCAGGTCTACAGTAATGCTGAAAGCTCCTTTAGGAGCTTTCAACATTACTGTAAATCTGCATTAAGCTGCGAAATGTGTTTCTAGATATGCGTAGTGATTCATTTTAGAGCAATTCTGTATTGTAAATTTTGGAAGGACCGGCCTTTTAATTCGAGTTATCTCGTAGTTCGAGTTGTCCGAGTTCGAGATATCGAAGTTTAACTGTATTTGATGACAAGTCTCAATTTTGTCTGACCATTTCAATCTTTCACATTCCTGTTTGTTTGCGCCAAAATATGTTCTAACGCTGTTACTTTTGAACCGAATTAAATAACCGCTAATAATAGACATGCTGTATATCTTTTAAATCCTACAGGTAGGAAACCCTCTCTTTTATTTTTAATTCAAGTCCGGAGAACTCTCCAAATTCTTCTATAATATGTATAGCATGTTAAATTTAAATTAACCCTTCGCTTGCTATTCATGTCAATATACGTATCTGTAACTAGCGAAGTTCCAGATGAGAAAGCCCCAGCAAGGAGCTGTCTCATCTGGGTCTGCACTATTTACAAGTCGATTGTGCAACTAGTGCACTCCACAGCCAAATACTTGTACACAGTGAAGATATATGTGATTATACAACAGGGCGTGGTAAAGAAGGAGAAATGTATTTTAAAATTCAGCAAGAGAGCGGTTAATTTCTTTAAAATAGGGCTGTATCATCTGCTAGTGGAGTTTAGAAATTCTTTAAAACGGTTACCATAAAATCCCAAACACTTCTATTAAATGTTTTCTTGAAATCGAGGAAAAGTATTACACAATAGGTTTTTAATATTTCTGTAAAATCCTGTATTTGTCTAATGTTAACCCCTTCCGTGCCACAATGACGGGTTGATGATATCACATGCAAACAGTTTGGATCCACACCGATCCAAGTTACTCGGCGTCTCATCAGGATCCAAACTGTTTGACACCATGTTTACTGTTTTATAAAGAAAATGGAAGAAATGCACACACTTACACTAAAAATAAACGAAACTATGCCCAGCAGACGACAATGCTGGCACCGAAAGGGTTAAAACCGACATACATGTATCTCTTTAGTATGTAAATCCGCAAACGGAAGGAGGACGTCGGATATCTGTACTATTTCGTTTCTGTCGTATCTTTTACCGTATTACTGTTCTACAATAACTCAGTATGCAGCTCAATCACTGAATACACTAGCGATAAGTGGATACAGTTTGTTTCACTTAAATGTTTTCGGTTTACATTCACTTTATCACTGTATTTGCCACCGCGGTTGTGGTAGTTTAGTCGGAGAGGGGATACTTTTACTTGTCTTTTAGGGTGGGGAAGGAATAAGTGTGAGGTTGGGCGCCCCTAAACCGGTTTAAATCCCCCCTCAGTGACTTTTATAACTGACCGTTCCATATTCCCCCATTTGTATATTCCTTTCTTTATGTTTTGGTAGTTATGTGAATTTGCTGTTCTCTTGTGTTGCTGTTCGGGCGGCTGTTTGTTATCTATGTGATGTCTCTTGCATGACTCCGTTTGTACTTTTATTGATTTAAACGTATTGGTAAGACTTTCTGGAGACGTTGGGGAAGTATTCTGCCTAGCATTTGGTAGTCGATATCAAACAGGGAGATGGGGCTCCAATTCTCCATATTTTAGGATCACTTTTCTTAAATAGTGATGAGAAAATACTTTATCTTTAGGAAACTTCATAGAGTACTGAATCTTTCTTGTCGGTGAATATGCAAAGAGGCCAGCGTGATTGCCGACTGTAAAAGGGTTCACAGCCAAACATGCAGTAGTACTCTATGAAGGCGACCTCTTAAATCCAGAAACGGAAGGAGAACGTCGGATATCTGTACTATTTCGTTTTTGTCATACCCTTTATTACTTTTCTACAGTTACTCTGTTTGAAGCTCAATCATTGAGTACACTAGCAATAGGTGGATACAGTTTGTTGACTTAAATGTTTTCGTTATACATGCACTTTACCACTGTATTTGTCATCGCGGTTGTTGTAGATTAGTCGGATAGGGGATAGATTTATTTACACTATTCGTCTTTTAGGATGGGGATGGAATAAGTGTGAGGTTGGGCGCCCATACACCGGTTTAACCCCCAGTGACTTTTGTCACTGACCGTTCCAAAGCGGTACTTCCATCTTCCCCCTATTGTATGTTTGTTTTGTCTTTGTGTGTTTCTTGATGTATTTATAGTTATGTACATTTGTTGTTTCCTTGTGTTGCTATTCCGGCGCCTGTTTGTTCTGTGTGTGGTGTTTTCTGCACGACTCATTTTTTGTACTTGGATCCTGGTGATACGTCGAGTTACCCAATCTGTTTACAAATGCGAGGCTTGTCGCGAGCGAAAAAAAAGTGTTGGGGATTAAGTTAATGTGTTATACCATTTGCGACTTAGGTCTGTTACTTAATGTGTGGTTATATTGGTATTCTTTTATTGGTGCACTAGCTTGATTAGATGTTGTATTGTTTGTTTCTTTTTTACTCTTAACAAACGTTTGAAAACTCGAATATCGATTCAGTTTTTCTTTGTAGGGAATGATGAAAACCAACGTGTTTGCTCTTGGATCCTTGATTATTTGCATTATATTTCAAACCTTTGGAGAGGGTATTGCAGACGATGAATACAATGAACTTTTTGACAACTTCCTACCTGCCTATGACAAAACTGAGACATTGGGAGACAATTTTGACGTTCTCCATTCAATTTTCTGTCCAGAGTCAACTTTTTGTCCTGGAGATCTTAGTCAAAGGTCGAACTGGGTAGCTTATGCACTAAACGAAAGCAACATAGCGTATGAATGGATTTTCAGAAACAAGTCCACGACAGTCTTTGAAGCAAGACGGCGGCTCTTGACTCTTTCTGAACATGTGCGAGGTTGCTGCAAGGCGTGCTCCTGTGAAAGGAACTGCGAGGAAAGACAAAATTGTTGCCCTTTATCGATGAAAAAGAATGCCGATACACAGAACAGTCGAACGATTTTACAAGAATGCGTACACTCGAGACTTAACCAAAACATCGACTATTCGGTGTTTTACGGACATCATTATTACATGGTTGTTGACTGTTTTATTCCAAATGCTTCAGATGAACAGACACAAGACAAATGCCGGCATCCAGATGCGAACTATATAGATCATGTTACACCTGTATATTCGCCGTATACAGACCGAACCTATCGAAACAAGTTCTGTGCTGAGTGTAACAATGACGTCAATATGACGTCATGGACACTGCAAATCGATATTTCGGATAAACTGGCCTCATCGATAGATACATTTGACTTTCCTCAAAATGCCACGTCCCTGTATCAGATTCTGATGAACAGTCGTAGATTGGGAACTATAGTCGCTGTACCACCGGAACAACTGCACATCAAAGAGGAGGATCCTTTGTGTATACCCCAGGACGGATCCGCTCGCATACAATGTAGCTCGAAATACTTGGAAAGCAATGGCTCTATACAGTTCTTGTACGATGCGTGTTTGAACTTTGACCATGTTTACTCATTCAGAAAGCAATATAGCAATGTATTTTGCTATTTCTGTCGCAACACATTTCATCCAAAAGTAAGAGCTGATTGCATTTTAAAACATTCGGATCAAACTAGACACTTCGGTCAAGGCTTTACAACCATTTTATATCCTGATGATAAAATGTCCAAACAAGATACATCCAATGCTGACAGCACTACATCACGTATGGAGTGTGGATGCGGTGATTACTTTGACAACAAAAAGGTATGTAACTGTACTTAACCTTTAGCCTGCTGCGGGTAGATGAGTAATTACATTTGCAAATAGTTTGGATCCCGATGAGACGCCGAATAACTCGGCGTCTCATCGGGATCCACACTGTTTGATACTCTGACTGTGCTGTTGAAAACAAATTCAAGATAAAATTAACAGTGACAACTGACATCGATGACATTTATTACAAAGAAAAATGTGTTCAGCAGGCTAAAGGTTAATCATACACTAAAGACAAACTTAACCCCGTACTCCATGAATATTCAGGCGAGAAGTAATGACATCATAAATATTAATTATTTTTATCGTTTTATCGTGGCAGTACTTTAGAATCAGATCCATAGTATATCAAAAGCAAACAGAGCCTGATCAGACAGCTACTATCGGAACCGTCTGATATGGGTCTACTCTGTTTGCAAAGGCGATAAAAAGGGCCTAAAAATGGGGCTTTAGTCTTGAAAAGTGCTGTAGACGGTAGGCGTTACGAAAATCAGAATGTTAGACAAAATTATACCTTGTTGGTTATGGGAGAGGCGATTCTAAAGAGCATCGCAAAATCGGATTGACAAAGAAATACAAAATTTATACCTATCTCTCCCAATGTCCTAAACATTTTCGCAGATTTAAGTCGAATGGAATTACATGGTCTTCATTGGCAAGGTGGCGAAAGTCTTCTGTCCTTAAACGGTTGTACTTTTGTATAAGTAAACTGGTTACACTCTTGGCCCCTGTTTCATAACTGCCCAGCTAAGCCTGAGTTATCAAGTTCATGTTACTGCTAGAGATTAACCATTTGATATTTTTTCACTTCCAATACAAGTCTATGTATGATAATACTACAGTTGAACTTCGATATCTCAAACTTCAAGGGACTATGTAAATTAGTTCGAGATAACAGAAGTTCGAGTTACCCGATTTCTAATCTGGACAATTTCTCAAGTTCACAGCTTAATGCAGGTCTACAGTAATGCTGAAAGCTCCTGTAGGATCTTTTACTGTAGATCTGCATTAAGCTGTGAAATATATTTCTAGATATGCGTAGTGATACATTTTAGAGCAATTCTGTATCGTAAGATTTTGGAAGGACCGACCTTTTAAGTTCGGGTTATCCCGTAGTTCGAGTTATCCGAGTTCGAGATATCGAAGTTCAACTGTATGTTGTAAGGGATTTTATAACCATACTCCCGTTTTCCACGACCTGAATCGCGTTTGCTTGGGTTCAGATATAGAGGATCTTACATGACTGTTCATTGTACATTGTTTTTATGAAACGAGTTTACTCTAAACGCTTGTGTCATATTAATTACAGTACCGAGTTTCATAAAAACAATATATAATGAACACGAATGTAAGATTCTTTTTATCACATAATCCTTAAAATGCCATAGATAATAAAACAGACTAGCTGGCGGCTGTTTCTGACATTGCTATACAAACAGCGTAGTAATACCACGAACGAGGTGCATGGAGTACTATGAATGGCTAACGTTTTTTAAATGAGCGCTACGATTGGCTAACTTGTTAATTTGTATACAAAATGCACCGGTACAATTCTGCGAAATACGGCACTCTGTTACAGCACTCCCGCATGGTAGATTATGTGATAAAAGATGTTATGTCACTCAGTGTCGCATCATATTTTCATCATGATTTAAATCCTTTAACCCTTTCACTGCCAATGTAACATAAATGCATTACTACAAATAGTGCAGTCCAAGATCAGATGCCGACTTTTCAAGGCGGGGTATGATCAGGAACTTCACTGTTTGTCACTCAGTGTCGCATTATTGTTTCTAGTAAGCATAATTAAATAGTTAACACTGAATATAGTAGAACCTGTCCTTAGCGACCATCCATTTATTGACCATAGGAGATTTAAACGCAGATGGGTGCTTGATACAGGGCATATATCAGATATCTCCTGTAGAAGTTTTCTGTATAACGTTTTCTGTATAACTTTTAGGCTGAATAAAGTTACCACCAGCCTTACATACATGTACACTTAATTTGATCTCGTTTTATGGCCAGTTAATACAGGTTTTACTTTGATCCAAATTTCAACAGACAATATTAATACGTTGTGGTGGGATGGTAACGCTCAATTTAAATCAGTAATAAAGCACAAGATATCGAAGTAGTCAAATGCTTTTGAGTATTTGCTGAAGTAAATGGCAAGCGTTAAAACTCTCTTCTCGCCTCTCTGTCAAAATGGATATAGACTCCCGATGCTGTTTGTGATGGATTGTTGAAATGTTACCAATTTGTATGTGCCAAACAAGTTGAGCTAGTTACTGAGCTTTAGCTTAAGCTCATTCGGGATACTGTGGTCTGTTCTCATTCTAACCGATAAACGGCAATAAAACATTTCAAATCATGAAATGCCATAGCTGCTTTACGGTGCCAAATTTCTGTTTATTGGGTACACTCTTTAGTATGTTGTGTGCATTATTTATTATGTTATGTACTTTCTTTATTATATTATGTTCAACGGTGCAACATACGTTATTACTCTTGCAAGTGGTGACAGCATCATAATAAAACAAAAGCACATAAACAATAATGAATATACATCGCATAATAAAGAAAGTACATAACATAATTAAGAAAGTACATAAAATAATAAAGAGTGTACACAACATTAAAATAGTGTACACAACATAATAAAGAGTGCACATAACATAACAAAGAAAGTACATAACACCATAAAGATCGTACATAACAGAATAAATAGAGTACACGACATATAAAGTATACAGTTTTCCAAATTATACATACAGTTGTAATGTAAACAGTATTTGCAAATATTTAAGTACAGTAATTTCTCCATAAATACGCCTTTCTACACTTTTTCAAACAGAGTAGGCCTAGAAGGGGCCGTCTGATCAGGAGATGCTCTGTTTTATATTCATGACATCATTTTTACATGAATATTCACGGGAGAGAGCGTTTAGACTACTGTAAATCATAAATAAGAGTGCAGTTTTATCTTGGCCGTAACAAACATGCATTTTATAGGGCTTCCACATGTCTGTGCTTTACCAAAATCGGTCCAATGCCGCTACATGTGAACATATCACAAACATATCTATAAATGTCTAGGTCCATCAGACATTTACCTGTCAACAGTTGAATATGTGATATCTAAAGATCACCTTTTAAGAACTAAAAGAAAGGCAGGTCGGTGGTTTTGATCCAATGCGCTGATTTGCATCGAGTAAGATTAGCCGAAATCATCCCTCATCATCATGTCATCTCATCATCCATCGGCGCTATATGACCTATTTAGTGTCGCAGTGGCGTAAAACCCAACTTACTCACTCACTCTAAAGATCACCTTTAAATTGACATTGCGGAATATTTATCACACATTTCAAAACATAAACTATCTTAAAAGCATATTTATTTTATGAAAAATATAAAAACAAATCATACGTAGAGGTCAAGCAGGCCAATATTATGTACATTATTACAAACGTTTTATTTTCATATGTTCACAGAATATCTGTCGAGAGCTGCTTTGTCCTTTCGGAGAAGCCATGTCAGAGTGCCATTGCAAAGACTTTACCAAGAATATCTCTGGGCTGAATACTCGTGTCTATACTGAATTGACCGTAATGTTGCCAACAGGTTATGACTGCACAGGTATCAATACTGACGAGTACGTACAGAACGTAAAAGGATTTGTTTCAAGATATTTTAAATCCAATTGGAAGTCCGTTTCTTTTTCTGTCGTTGCCATATTTCAGGAACACCAGCCTTACGATAAAGAGCAACTCAAATTTCACATCCTATTAATGATAGCGGTCAAATATGGTTACAATGGGCGGGAAGAGATGAAAAACCTATTTGACCAGCTCCGGAAAGGAAATCAAGGTCGCTTGAAAACCATCCCAGTGCTGCTGACCCTCGGTCCAATCTATGATCTTGCTAAAAGGGGCATGGGTTTAACAGTAACAAATAACTATGACACAACAATCGGAATAAACTCCACGAGCCTGTTACATACACCGATAGATTTTTTCAGTTTTTACCACTCAGCCACCTTGAAAAAGCTAATGTTTTGCAAGCAAATACAGTTATTCGAAACAGAAGTCGATACATTACTTGAGTTAGCAAATGCAAAGGGGTATAGTGCTTCTCATCTTACTCACATTTATCGGGAAAACGGGGCGAGAATTTGCTTTGATGACTTTGTGAACATCTTCTTAAACCCTCCATCAGCAGCATGTGCGATCAAAATGACACATTTACATTTCGGATGGCTCATGGTCCTGTGTGCAGGTTTCCATAAGCTATTGGCACGCCAGTTTTAATGAACTCATTGGGATGTACATTCTTTGAGGGAATGGGGTATTCATTTTGACAAAAAGGTTAAGGAAACCCCTATTTTGAAGATACATTTTGCAGATTTACGAGGCGGGTACAGAATGCAATTACCAAACTCTATACAGGGCCCTAGCAAGCGATACGCGCTTACGCACGTGCGTAGCATCAGTCTAAAATATGAAATCATTAGCATAGCCAAAATGGAATAACACTTGATGACTAAGGCGGTACACATTGATAAATGTTCTGTCTTGTCATGTAAACTTTAACCCATTCCTTCATGTAGGCGCCATTTGATGCATCTGGAAAAGTCACCTTTTGAAACCACTGTAATAAATCGAGCATTTGCTCCTATATGAGCAACTGTTCTATGTATAGCAATTATTTAAAAACTACACAATTTTAAATTTTCCTGGTGTGCCTACCCGCGGACCCTATAGTCACGTACTTGTGTACATTACATTTGGGTTTAGCTACGCTTATGCTGTAAATCATACTGAAAAATTATGTTTGCTCATATTCTAATCTGCTGGGTTTTGAGCTCACCTGGCACAAGTGCCAGGTGAGGTATTTTGAGGGGGCAGTGTCCGGTGTCCGTCTTCGTGCGTCGTGCGTATGTGCGTCGTGCGTCGTCAACAATTTACTTAAACATCTTCTTCTCTGAAACCACAAAGCCTAGAGCTTTGATATTTGGTATGTCGAATCATCTAATGGTCCTCTACAAAGATTGTTCAAATTATGTCCCCTGGACCAAAAATGGCCCCGCCCTGGTGCTTATCAGTTTTTCTTAGGAAAATCTTTAAAAATCTTCTCCTCTGAAACCTTAAGGCCTAGACCTTTGATATTTGGTATGTAGCATCATCTCATGGTCCTCTACAAAGATTGTTCAAATTATGACCCCCGGACCAAAAATAGCCCCGCCCCGGGGCTTATCAGTTTTTCATAGGAAAATCTTTAAAAATCTTCTTCTCTGAAACTGTAAGGCCTAGACCTTTGGTATTTAGTATGTAGCATCATCTAATGGTCCTCCACAAAGATTTTCAAATTATGACCCCCGGGCCAAAAATGGCCCCGCCCCGGGGCTTATCAGTTTCTCATAGGAAAATCTTTAAAAGTCTTCTTCTCTGAAACCGTAAGGCCTAGACCATTGATATTTGGTATGTAGCATTATCTAATTGTCTTCTACAAAGATTGTTCAAAGTATGTCCCCCGGACCAAAAATGGCCCCGCCCTGGGGCTTATCAGTTTGTTTTAGGAAAATCTTTAAAAATCTTCTCCTCTGAAAACGTACGGCCTAGACCTTAGATATTTGGTATGTAGCATCATCTAACGGTCCTCTACAAAGATTGTTCAAATTATGACCCCTTGGCCAAAAATGGCCCCGCCCCAGGGCTTATCAGTTTCTCATAGGAAAATCTTTAAAAATCTTCTTCTCTGAAACTGTAAGGCCTAGACTTTTGGTATTTAGTATGTAGCATCACCTCATGGCCCTCTACAAAGATTGTTCAAATTATGACCCCCGGGCCGAAATGGCCCCGTCCCGGGGCTTATCAGTTTTTCATAGGAAAACCTTTAAAAATCTTCTTCTCTGAAACTGTAGGGCCTAGGCATTTGATATTTAGTATGTAGCATTATCTAATGGTCATCTACAAAGATTGTTCAAATTATGTCCCCCTGACCAAAAATGGCCCCGCCCCGAGGCTTATCAGTTTTTCTTAGGAAAATCTTTAAAAACCTTCTCCTCTGAAACCGTAAGGCCTAGACCTTTGATATTTGGTATGTAGCATTATCTCATTGTCCTCTACAAAGAATGTTCAAATTATGACCACCGGACCAAAATGGCCCCGTCCCAGGGCTTATCAGTTTATCATAGGAAAATCATTAAAAAATCTTCTTCTCTGAAACCGTAAGGCCTAGACCTTTGGTATTTAGTATGTAGCATCATCGAATGGTCCTCTACAAAGATTGTTCAAATTATGACCCCCGGACCAAAAATGGCCCAGCCCCGGGGCTTATCAGCTTTTCATAAGAAAATCTTTAAAAATCTTCTTCTCTGAAACTGTAAGGCCTAGACCATTGACATTTGGTATGTAGCATTATCTAATGGTCCTCTACAAATACTGTATAAATTATGACCCCTGGACCAAATATGGCCCGCCCCAGAGCTTATCAGTTTTTAACAGGAAAATCTTTAAAAATCTTCTCTGAAACCGTAAGGCCAGGTGACCGATTTAGGCCATCATGGCCCTCTTGTTTGTACTGGTTTCCGATTCGTTGAAGCTCTCGGGAAATAGCTGTCAGAGTGTCAAGGAACTGGATCCTAATAACGCCGATGTGTCACGTTATTAAAAACTGTAAATGCCTGTCAGATCACGCTTAGCATGATCAGAATATCAGAAGGTTTGATCCTTAATATATGTCAACGGCTTATGGGTCCATGTTCCAACTTTGGAGTTATTGCCCCTGATGACTTAAAATTAGAAAAGCTTTGTGTCACACGTACTTCTGATAATAAGAGTAGGGCATCGCACCCGGGTTTCTCTGTATCCTCTCCCCTCTCTCTGGGGCGTCCAATAAGCCCATAGTGAGCAGAAACGGACGTTAATCAACACAAGCAAACACATTTCTGAAATCGCTAGGACTAGAATCACCAACCTTCACAGGGATGCTAACCAGTATAAGTTGCTGTGCCCCCGGGTTTTTAGCTCACCTGAGCCAAAGGCTCAAGGTGAGCTATTGTGACCGCCTGTCGTCCGTCGTCCGTCTGTCCGTCTGTCCGTCTGTCCGTCTGTCCGTCTGTCCGTCTGTCCGTCCGTCTGTCCGTTCACTTTTATTTCAAATGACTTCTTCTCCTAAACCACTGGGAGGATTTCAACCAAATTTCACAGAAATGTACCTTAGGGTGTCCTCTATCAGTTTTGTTAAAATCATGACCCCCGGGCAAAAAATGGCCCCGCCCCACTACTTTTACAGGTTTTTTTTTTAAATCTTTAAAAATCTTCTTCTCTGAAACCACAATTTCTAGAGCTTTGATATTTGGTATATAGCATCATCTAATGGTCCTTTACCAAGTTTGTTAAAATGATGACCCCCGGGCCAAAAATGGCCCTGCCCTTGGGCTTGTAGTTTTTACATAGACTTATATAGGGAAACCTTTAAAAATCTTTTTGTCTGAAACCACATAATCTAGAGCTAAGATATTTGGTATGAAGCATCACCTAATATACCACTATCAGGTGTGTTCAAATAATGACCCCTGGGCCAAAAATGGATTCACCCTGGGGTTTTATGCTACTTAACATCTGAATCTGTAACACTTAAAAGGTAATTTCCTCACAGTTATTTCCCTTGTCCCATCAGCATAGCCATAAGGGACAAAGGGAGATAACTGCATTGGAGTTCCAGTGTCATTCTATTTATATCTATTTATGATAAAATGTTGAAGGTGAATCAGTGTAGCTGTTTTAGAAGGCATAGAAACAGATCTGTCAAATTCCATTAGCAAATAACAGACACTGATCCTACAGGAGCCACCTTATCTGGGTCTACTCTGTTTGCAGATGCATGAAAACAAGTTTATATGAGGGAAATTAAGGGTTAAATGAACAACTCCAGATCCTTCAGTTCAAAGGTTACAGCGCTCATCAGTAAAATCTCTCCAGGTCAATGCATGACTCTTAACTCTTTGCATGCTAGTGGTGAAACTGTGATTACCTATGCAAACAGTTTGGATCCAAATGAGAGGCCGCATACTGCAGCGTCTCATCAGGATCCAAACTGTTTGTCATCTTAACCATATTTTTGCAATAAAAAGAAAGTAAGTTTAATTTAAGAATTGAAGCAGATGACAATAACTTTTTGTTGCAGACGAAACATTAAAGGCATTTTGACCTATTAACCCCAGTGTGTAGTGTTAGTGATAGCTAGATGTTACATGGTGTCTTCCAATGTCTCTCAAATTAGATGTGAGAGATATTGGAAAGTAACAATTCAGCCAATCAAGGAAAATGATCACCATCTAGACTTTTGATCTGGGTCCAAACCCAACTGATGTAAGTCATGGTAATGTTTAAGAAAACTGTGAAAACATGATTATGCAATGGCCCAACTGATATAAGTCATGGTAATTCTTAAGAAAACATGATAATGCATTTGCCCCCCTAACAATGATAGGTGTTAAAATTACTACTGCTGCCCAAAAAAGCATCTTAAATATAACATTTTTATATAAAATTTGATGACAACACATTAAAAAGTCCTAAAATGTCTGAATTTTGTATGATATTAATGAAATAACTGAGTAAATATAACTTAATTATAACAATAGACGTAACTCTTCTCAATTTCAATTGTTAAAAATACTAATGACCCGTTTAATTGAATTATCATGAGATATTCACACCTAGATCTAGAATTATTTCTAAACACCTATTAACCCTTAACCTATTTGCTTTGACAAAAATTGATCTGGGACTACTCTTGTTTGCTAATGCTTAAAAAATTGTTATTGCCATAAATAGAAGTTTTAGCTTTGAAAAAAACTGTAAAATCAAATCTATATCTTGTCAAATGTAAACAGAGCAGACCCTGATCAGACAGCTTCTATAGCAGCCTTCTGATCTAGTCTACTCTTATTTTTAATGTGTAAAACACATTATTTCTCTGAAGAGAAGTTTTTGCTTTGACAAAAACTGTAGAATCCGATCTATATTGTGTCAAAAGAAACAGAGAAGACCCAGATCAGACAGCTTCCGTAGGAGTCGTCTGATCTGAGTCTACTCTGTTTGCTAATGCATGAAAACAGCTTTATATGAGGGAAAGGGTTAAACGATTTTTAAAGATATTCTTATTGGTCATTTCACACAAAAACTGGCATTATGTACTGCCTAGCACTTTATTTGCCTATATACCTGGGTCAAGGTATAATTGCATTAATTGCATAGCTTTATTGAAGTCATTTGAATTTCTCAAAGACCAGTTTTAGGCATTTTGAGCTAAGGCAAAAATGGCACAAGTTGTAAACAGTTTAGATCTTGGTCAACCATTCACTTGGTATTAGTTCTGAATCCAGTTCAAGTTTATTCAGCAGTGAAAGGGTGAAAGCAGTGCACTAAGCTTATTTCATCTGCTAGATTGTTTTCCACTGAAAAATTAACATGTCAATATACATGTATTACTGTAACTCAGGTGAGCGATATAGGGCCAATGGCCCTCTTGTTTAATTGTTGAGTTATTGCCCCTGATATGAACACTTTAATTTAGACAAACTTCGTGTCGCGCGTATCTCTAAACCCAGTAGGGCTAGAGTCACCAAACTTCACAGGATTATTCACCACACGCATGAGTTGTTCCGCATGTTGGAGTTTTGAATGCTCTCCCGGGATAACTTTGGAGTTACTGCCCCTGATGACTGAAAATTAGACAAACGTTACGTAATGTGGTGCGTATATCTGAAACCACTAGGGTTGGAGTCGCCAAACTTGCTGTGCACCTTGGGTAATTGAATTGTTTCTCCTGATAATTGTTGAGTTATTGCCTCTGATATGATTACTTAAAATTAGGGAAACTTTGTGTCATGCATATCTCTGAAAACACTAGGGCTATTTTAAAATTAGAGACATGTGCTGCGCGTATCTCTTAATGCAGTAGGACTATAGTCACCAAACTTATCAGGAATATTCACCAGCATGAGTTGTTGTGCACCTGGTCTTTTTTAATTACCTCCCCGTATAACTTTGGAGTTACTACCCCTGATTACCTAAAACTTAGTGTCGTGCGTATCTCTGAAACCACTAGGGTTATAGTCGCCAAATTTCACAGGAATGTTGACCAGCATGAGTTGTGCACCTGGGGTTATTGAAATGTTTCCCCGTGATATTTGTTGACGTATGGCCCCTGATATGATAACTTAAAATTAGAGAAAATTTGTGTCATGCATATCTTTGAAATCACTAGGGTTATAGTCACCAAACTTCACATGAATGTTGACCAGCATGAGTTGATGTCTCCCCTGATAATTGTTGAGTTATTGCCCCAGATATAACTTAAAATTAGAGAAATTTTGTGCTGCGCGTATCTCTGAAATCAGTAGGGCTATAGTCACAAAACGTCACAGGAATGTCACCAGTATGAGTTGTTGTGCACCTGGTCTAATTGTCTCTCATTTATAACTTTGGAGTAACTGCCCCTGATGACTTAAAATTAGTGAAAATTTACTTTGTGACGCGGGTATCTCTGAAACCACTAGCGCTAGAGTAGTAATGTTCACCAGCATGAGTTGTGCATCTGGGTTTTTTAATTGTCTCACCCTGATAATTGTTGAGTTATTGCCCCTGATATGATTACTTAGGATAAGAGAAACGTTGTGTCATGCGCATGAAACCAGTAGGGATATAATCACCAAACTTCGCAGGAATGTTGAGCAGAATGTATTACTATGCGCCTGGTGTTAATGAATTGTTTTCTCCTGATAACTTTGCAGTTATTCACCCTGATGACTTAAATTTAGACAAAATATGTGTAACGCATATCTCTGAAACCACCAGTGATGGCGTCATCTAACTTCGCAGGAATGTTGACACACAAAATTTAATGTGCACCTAGGATTTTTGAATTGTCTCCCCTGATAATTTTGTAGTTTTTTCCCTTGATGACTTAAAATGGACCCTGATAATTTTGGAGATAAGGACATTACACTTGTGTATTGGAAAGAGGATGAAAGGGGAGACATCTGTATGGTGACATAAAAAACCTCTAGTTTCACATGTATCTGATTGTGCAGAAGAGCATTTTAACCCATTTGCACCCAGTGGATTCTTCCATGATTATATATTGGATAAGTCCATTTTTTAATCTGAGGGATGCCTGGCCTAAATTTTCAATTTTGTTTTGTTTTATATTGAAATTCCTATCAGCAAACAGTGTAGACGCTGATCAGACTCCGCATCATGCGGCGTCTGATCAGAGTCTACTTGTTTGCATACGTCCCATATATGGAATCGTGGGAGCAAATGGGTTAATTAATAACGTCTATGTGAATAGAGTAGATCCAGTTCACATGAATCTTGCGGGATTAGGGTCTTCTCTATTTCAATTAATGAAACTAATGTCAGACTCTAGGTGGTGTACTTATTGGGTCTTTGATCATCTAGCACCTAACCGACAATAACTGATGTTAATCAATGGAGTGCGTTTATCTAGTGTTTTGTATATCCGTTAAAACAATATTTTCTGTTAACCCTTTCCTTCATATAAACGCTTTTTCACACCTTTGCAAACAGAATGGACCCAGATCAGACGGTTCATATAAGAGCTTAAAGTTTAAGAGAGAATTTATCAAGTAAAATGATCTTGTACCAAAAGGATTCGAGAAGAATGTGTATAGGTGCATGATTTTCAATACTATATAACTGACATATCAAGTATAGTGTGTACTTCGATATCTCGAACTGGAATAAATCGACCATCGAGATATTCGGTCCATCCAAAATTTACAATACAGAATTGTGTTGTTCTAAAGTCCATAAAGAAACACATTAGGCAGCTTAATGCAGATCAAAAGTACTGCTGTGACCTTGAGAAATTGTCCGGATAAGATATCGGACGACTCGATTTTTCTTATCTCGAAGCACTTTGTATGCTTCCTTGAAGTTCGAGATATTTTCGTTCAGTTGTATCTATAGCATGGATGTTATTACTTCTAGAAAAATATTATGGCCTTGTGAAGTGAAATGTTACCATTTATTAATCAGACATTATTGTGTAAACAAACGTTGCATTATTTCACAGACTTGCAACAACTGGATTTTGAATTATGTGTCATTTGCAGTTATTGCATCTTTTTGAAGTTTCTCTTTAGGGTATATTGCTACTTTGAAATGTTAGTGTATTATCATAAGTAAGACAGGTAGTTGGTGTTGCGCTGTTTGATGAAGTTGTAAGAGTGAAATTTAGATATTTAACCCTTTCTGCGCAAAATTTCTAAATGCCATCTGCAATCCAATTTTTGTTAAATCATTCGGTACAATAAGGCAATGAGATAGATAGATGCAACTTTCAAAGGAATAAAGCTCATATATATAAATAGAGATTGAGACAAATAGTGAAGTCCCTGATCAGATGCCGCCTTGAAAAGGCGGCGTCTGATCTGGGACTGCACTATTTGTCGTGGTGCATTTATGCGATATCGGCGTTGAAAGGGTTAAGAAGACCAGACTTAGACCCCGAACAATTCAGTAGCGGTCAGCAAGCAGTACATGTACGTGTATACGCATTTCACAGAAAAGTTTGCAATCGCTTGACGGCAATATCCACAATACGACTTCACTTTAAAGAGTTACTGTTTAATGTATACGTGTTGCACGAGTACTATTATACATGTATTGTGTCTGTAACGCATTTTGAAGTGTTGAGTATTGTTGTATTGTACTTGTAAAGTAAGTATTGTTGTCATCTCTTTACAACTCGAGTAGTTGTCTTTTATTTGCAATGCGAAAAGTGCTGTTTTTCTTGCAATGCGAATATTGTTTATGCGTTTTATCATATAATCTGTCGTGTAGGAGTGCGGAAACAGTGTACCGTAATTTGCGGAAAAGCACTTGTGCATTTTTATGCAAGTGGGCAGTTTGAATCCGGCTGTACTATCTTGTAAACAATGGCCGAACCAGTCGTCAGATATAGTCTGTTTCAATTTCTATGGCACTTTATAGGGTTATTTGATAAAACAAAAATCTTACAGTCGTGTTCATTGCAAATTGTTGTTATAAACTCGTTTACTATAATGAACATTACACTTGCTAAAGCTCCTGTCCAATTAGTTTAGAAAACTCGTTTCATAAAAACGATTTGCAATGTTCACTCATGTATAATCCTCTATGGCTGGTATTTGCAACGCGTGTGTTTGGTTTATCATTGTAACGCGAGTATTATTTGTAATGCATGTATTGCTGGTATGCCTTTGTGTGACGCGTATGTCGATTCCTTAACCCATTACCTCACAGACTAATTTTAGATACAACCTCTTTGAATAAATCTACCCAAAAAGAGCATTAACTAGAGAAAATGAAAGTTTTAGAATTTTGTAGTTTAAAACCATTGTGATAAATAGAGCACTTACTCATATAGGAGCCAAATGCTCTATTTACCACAATGGTTTCAAAATGTGACATTTACACAGGCACCAAAATGCGTCACTAGGAGGGAATGAGTTAAGGTTTTTATTGGTTTATTATAATAATGCGGGTATTGTTGGTTTGCCTTTTTAACGCGACTGCTGTTGGTTTGTATTCGTAACGTGTGCAATGTTGGTTTATATTCGTAAGGCATGTATTGTTGGTTTGTCTTTGTATTGCGGGCATTGTTGGTTTACCTTCGTAACGAGAAGACGTATTAACCTAACCAAGTACGAGGGTTAAATGGGATATTATTATCTATGCTAATCATGATATATCAATTTTGCTATTAATCTAAAATGAAACATCGTACAACCCGTAAAATACCATTGAACATCAATATCTCAAACTTAAAGGAACTATATAAATTACTTCGAGATAACAAAAATTCGAGTTATGCGGTTTCTAATCTGGTTCAAGTTTACAGCTTAATGCAGGTCTAAATTAATGCTAAAAGCTCCTATAGAGCATTTCCACATTAGTTTATATCCGTTTTAAGCGGTCATGTGTGATTTATTGACAAACGCAGTGATACATTTTAACCCTTTCGGCGCCAAATTTCTAATTGTCGTCTGCAATTTGTTAAATCATTCAGTAAAATAAGGAAATGAGATATATAAATGCAAATTTCAAAGGAATAAAGCACATATATAGAAATAGAGATTGAGACAAATAGTGAAGTCCCTGATCAGACGCCGCCTTGAAAAGGCGGTGTCTGATCTGGGACTGCACTATTTGTCGTGGTACATTTATGCGAGTGCTGCGCTGAAAGTGTTGGAGAAATTCTGTATTGTTAATTTTAGAAGAACTCCACTTTTAATTCCAGTTATTCTGAAGTTCGAATTATTCGAGTTCGAGATATCGAAGTTTGACTGTTAATATACACAAAATGTGTAATAACGAAAATGTTGATTTACCATTTCATGTCATTATATAGGTCATATATCGTAACAGGTCATGCATTGCAAATAAAACCTTTACCAATTCAATATTCGTATATATAATAGATAATGATATAATACATACTTGGTCGCTGAATTATATATATATTGAAGTTTTCCTTTAGCAAGAACTGTAGAATCAGATCTGCATCATGTCTTAATCCTTTCCTTCATATAAATGCTTTTTCATGCCCATGCAAACGATGTAGACCAAGATTAGACTGCTCCTGATCAGGATCTGTTCTGTTTGCTTATTGAATTATATAGACACGGTCCTACAGTTTTTGTCAAAGCCAACAATTCATTTGAAAACATTAAAAAAGCGAGTAATCATGGTGTGATCAATCATGCTTAACACTTTCACCGCCAATGACGCAAAATGCACCACGACAAATAGTGCAGTCCCAAATCAGACGCAAGACGGTGTCTGATCAGTGACGTCACTTTTTGTCTCAATCTCTATTTCTATACATGTGCTATATTCCTTTGAAATTTTCATTTATTTATCTCATTTCCTTATTTTACGGAATGATTTAACAAACTTTGATTGCAGGCGACAATTAGAAATTTGGCGCCGAAAGGGTTAATTGTTCATTAGAAGATGTTAAGAAGATTAAGAACAGTGTATTATGCGGATAATGGTTATGGTCATTTTGATGATTACCCCAGGATCACTGTGTTAGGTAAAATGTGCCGCATGCAATGAGTCAAGTCGAGGTGAACGCTACATATCTTTATCTGATTTTTAAGTGATTGGGGAATTCTGTTTCAATACATCATCGTCAATATATACAAATAATTGTACCTGATATTTGGATACTCGGCGTCTCATCTGGATCCAAACTGTTT
Organism: Azorinus chamasolen; assembly: GCA_963576725.1. Taxonomy (NCBI): domain Eukaryota; kingdom Metazoa; phylum Mollusca; class Bivalvia; order Cardiida; family Solecurtidae; genus Azorinus; species Azorinus chamasolen. Next base: position 83,352,876 of record OY755241.1, read on the forward strand.
GCATAGGTAATCACAGATCCGGCTCTGGCAACGAAAGGGTTAAGTAGCATTTATGACGTTATGAAATAAAACATATCGAGGGCTTGGTGCAAAACTATTCTAACTCCTTCACAAGTGAAGGAGTTAGAATAGTTTTGCACCAAGCCCTCGATATTCATTGAGCCCATTTGATTACCCCATGATATGATGAAATTGCTGCTAGGTATCATTGTTTGTGTCCAATACAGAGATACCGATATTACTCTATTAATTTGACCTGAGACTCAATTAATCTTCGACGTGTTTATCGGCATTGTTCGTAATACTTCGTGACAAAAATTAACAAAACAAAAACCCAGTATAAGTAAACAACAAGTTTACCAATATAAGTAAAGTAAACAACGAGCAGTAAACCATAACAATCAGCGCACTCCACCTTTAGGGGAATCATTCCGTCATCATGAGATAATTGTGATTTCCCCCTTTTCAATCCATATAATCTTCTACACACAAAAGTACATATATTATCTAGATGGACTGCATCAATGCTGACACCCTTAAGTCGTGGAACGTACCAAAATGTAAAGTACATTCACGGTTTGACTGCTCGTTGTTAACTTATGAAAATCATGTTCCACGAGGATTTTATTCCTTTATAGTTCGATTTCGACACGTGAGCTGTGGCCTTTAGGACGAATCCATCCAAGATTCACAAACCATGTATTTGTTCCGGAGTTACCTGTGGTTATACAGACATGCAATGAGCATATATATATACTTATACTGCACGATTACTACGAGCTTCTTGTAGCAATTATTGTCCACTCACCCATATATTAGAATGGTTGCAACTTCTATCAATAGGCAATTGCAGTCACGACTCAGCTCTCGTAATCGAACTATAGCGTATTTGTCGAGGTGATTTTTTTTATTATCGAGTATGTTATGGATTGGTAAAGAATACCTCCGAAGTTTACCGACGATTATTAACGGAATATGCATGGGTCTCAGGTCAAATTGGGAGAGTAATAAATGTGCGTACCCAAATATTAGTATCGGGCATTTGTCCACCAAACTCTATACTGTGGCCACTCTTTAGTGGAGAAATAAAGGAGATATTCTTGAAAATATTTAAATTTACGCATTTTATCTGGAACTTTGCAGTAAAAATGTGATAATAGTCAGTTTTATCAAAAATTCGTTCTAGGACATTGAAGGCAAACAATAATGAGTGTTGCACGTTGTTTGTTTGTTGTTGTCATTGTTGTTGTTGTGTTTAAGACAATTTGGTGTAGTGTTGATAGACAGCTGTTGATTTACCTTTCTTGCCAAATATGATGTTAATCCAGGATTAACTGTTATTGCATGGTTATTTAACCAATGATTATAACTAGAAAAGTATGTTAGATACAATGTCTCGCATGTGATGAGTCATACCGAGCTGAACGCTACAGGTTGTTATCTTAATTTGAAGTGATTGTGGCCTTCTGTTTCAATACAGCATTACCAACATGTCATATCATTGATAAATATTTCTCACATTTGCAAAATTCCTTTAAAATCGCAATTAAAATCATTTATGGCGTTATTAACTATTTGCACGCTAAGTAATTTTTCGTCTGCAGCAATTGTCTGCTTCAATTATAAAAATAAAATTTCTCTCATTTCTTTGCAAAAATATAGTCAAGTTGACAAACAGTTTGTATCCTGATGAGACGCCGCATTATGCGGCGTCTGATCTGGATCCAAACTGTTTGCATAGGTAATCACAGTTTCAACGCTGGCATGCAAAGAGTGAAATAAAGCATCGCCAATGAGCCCTTTGTTTTACCCCAACAATATGATGTAAATTGCTGTTGGGTATCATAGATTTGTGATCTTTACATGCGTTAGTAGCCTATTTGAACAAAAAATAGTTCTTGGACAATACTGTATGTTTTGTACTGTTTGTTTCTTGTTGTTATTATTATTGTTGTTGTTTAAAAAAATATGGGTGTAGTGTAAATATAAAGTTATTAATTTACCTTTCTAACCAAATTAGTGTTTAATTTAGATTTTAATCCAGAATTAAGAGTTAACCCAGGGTTAATCCTTTCCCTCGTGTTTTTACGCATTTGCAAATAGAGTAGACCCAGTTCAGACGGCAGGAGTCGTCTGATCAGGGTCTGCTTTGTTTGCCAGTGGAATTTGATATATCTGTTTCTTTACTTTAAAAATAGCTACAATGTTCCACCTTCCTTATTTCATGATAGCTATTTTGATCATGAATATTCAGTAGGTGTTGAAATTTTGAATAAAACCGGAAGAGGGAAAGGGTTTTAGCCACTATTTATACAACTGGGGGCTGAAAGCCAAATGCAGTAGAGTCAATTTTGTGCTGTTTCTTTGCCTAGTTTACTATTCTGTTTCGTCATGTATACGTTTCCATGATATTCATTAAAATTACACCCATGTACTATTTTGCTTTGTTACTCCATTTACTCCGTCCCCATGAAGACGTATATTCACCGTCTTTAACCGTATCCCTGATCAATATTCGTGTACGAAATAATGAAATCATGAATACTTATTAGCTTAATGTTTATAATGCAACATGAACACAAGAATTGTAATATATTCTGAAAAAGGGGTGATCCTTCAAACGCAAAAGTAGAAATGCAAACAGAGAAAATTGCAGACTCGGTTTTATTGAGTCTATTCATGAGTAGTAATGAAAAGTGCAACACTACTCGCACCCCCTAGTACCGGCTTCAGCAGTATTAATTTTTCAAAACTAATAACATCAACAATAAATAATAGTTAGTGTTTATTAAGAGAGAATTTAACGATTAAGAAGCCAGAGCGAGCATAGCTCGCGACGGCTTCTTAATCGTTAAATTCTTTTTTAATAAACACTAAGTTAGAGTTTGGCAGTCTGTATTACGTCACACTACCATATTTGTAATCCAAATATCCGCTCGTAGTATGACTCCCAAATATGGAAATCACACATTGTTTTAGTGCCCTTTTAATCACACACAGGCCTGTTGTGATTCCGCCATTTTCTGTCAGTGAAAACAAAATGAGTTACGAAGATTTTCATGGACCTATATGTAATCTTTTCAAGGCTGTCAGCGATTCGTACTCAGGGACGAGGTCGTGTCCGACTATCGAATTTAGGCCATTTTGCTCATGTTTCTGGTGCCGTTTTTAAGTTATCCCTAATTTGACCGTGGGATCTAATGATCCTAATGGACCAGAAAATATAACAACACTGAGAATGATGTACTGGCGGCTTTCTACAGCCGCCTTACAAGCACTTAACACCTGCTGTTGTGAAGTACATGTATTCTGAAAATAGGTGATCCTTCGAAAGCAAAAGTAGAAATGCAAAAAGAGAAAATTGCAGACTCGGTTTTATTGAGTCTGTTCATGCGTAGAAATTCAATTTGGCAGAAACTGTATAATCAGAACTTAATAATTCCATAAGCAAATAGAGCAGACCCTCATCAGATGGCTCCTAATGTATATTGTTGGAAAATGCATACAAAAGCGATTATTTCAGGGAAGGGGTTAAATAATCTGCTAAATAGAACCAACACGTTTGGTATTATTATACCATAAGTTGTTTTTTTTATATATTTGAGCACCGATTTCACCCGAGTCTTACCTTGTCAACGTATTTTTTATTATCTAAATCACTGTTATTAATAGTTTGTTACCCAAACAGTATAATAAGTCTTAACCACCCGTTACCTCATTGGCTATTTTAGATCCAGTCTCTACCGAAAAGGAGCATTTACTAGAGAAAAGGAAAATTTTAGAATTGTGTAGTTTTAAAAACCATTGTGATAAATAGAGCATTTGCTCCTAAGGAGCAAATGCTCTATTTATCACAATGATTTCATAAAGTGACTAGCAGAGGCGTCAAAGGGCATCAATATGAGGGAAGGGGCTAAGCGACCATTTATTTATTCAACATCGCAGTCTTTTCAAGCAAGTGGTTATTTAATGCAGGTCAAATGTGGTGCGAAAAGCTCATATAGCAGCTTTCTGAATTATTTTTGATCTGCACTAAGCTACCACCAGCCTTACATACCCATTTTTTGATGGTCGTTTTAGACATGTTCTACTATTTATATATATACAACAAATATAGAGGATATCACGCGAAACAAACAAAACAATGCAGACCCGATCTGATGTCTCATGTGAGTCATTTGATCTTGGTCAACACCGTTTAAGACATGCGTAGGTAAAATATGTCACATATTACTTATGTTGTGATGTACAAGGTACATGTACAAGTATAAATATCCAACATGACCAAATAAAATCACTCGAAAACAGCGCAGACCCCGATCCAGTGTCACACAGGTGAGGTTCATGACATTGGACCAGTACTGTCTTAAGTTATATTTAGGCAGCTTTCTGCAATTAAACATACCGTAATGTACATATAAAAGACATCCATATAATATCACTCGAAAACAGAGCAGACACTGATCCATCGCCTTACAATGAGTTATGATAGCTTCCAATGTCCCCTCTGGGTCTACACTGTTTGAACAAACGGACATTCCAAGGAACCATCTGACTCTTCATTATCTGATACGATTTTCATTTAAGTTAATAGTTTGCCTTTGAAAATACGCATGTATTATGCATTTACAGTACTTACGTGTTCTAATGCTGACTTTTAACCCTTTTAACCCTTTCACCGCCAATGCTACATAAATGCGCCACGACAAATAGTGCAGTCCCAGATCCGCCTAAAGGGTTAAAAACGTTGGAGACCAAACACCTGACATCACTAGGACAGAGAGACACGCCATTTGAGGATTTATAAAATTTCAGACCATCTATTTAGAGAGTTTTCCTGCATTGATCAATGAACAGTAGCACCTTTGTAAAAGCTGTCTACTATTCTGACAGGATGCCACTTAATTCTTTCCTCCATAAATACGCCTTTCTATGCCTCTTTAAAAATCACCTGTTGAAACTATTGTGATTAATCGAGCATTTGTTCCTATATGAGCAAATGCTAGAGCTATTTATCACAATGGTTTAAAACTACAAAATTCTAAAGTTTTCCTTTTCTCTTGTTAATGCTCCTTTTCGGTAGAATTATCAAAACAGCTAGGCTCTAAAATAGCCTATGAGGGAATGGGTTAATGTAGAAGTAAAGTAATGCAGAAAGCTTTTACATAGATTTCATCTTGCATTTAGCTACCTCCTACAATAAATACATTCTAAAACTGAGAGATTCTTCAAAAGCAAACGTAGCAATGCGAACAAAGGACATTGCAGATTCGGGTTTATTTAGTCTGATAAAGAGTAGTACTTAAATGTGCACCCCTAGCACCGGTTGAAGCAATATTCAATTTTCAAAACAAGTAACATCAAAACTAATGATCCCGCGGGACAAAAAAGGTATACCAACAAAGAGAATGAAGTACGGGACGACGTTTTACGGGCACCACACAAGCACTTAACACCTAATGTTACGAAGTACATTCGTAATTCTAAAAATGGCAGATATTTCGAAAGCAAAGAAGCAACGCGACAATGGAAAAATGCAGACTCGGTCTTATTGAGTCTAGTCATGACAAGTAAAGATGGTTTGCGTTTTCTATATTCCTATTACCAAGCAGAGTTCCAGATAAATATGCGTAAATTAATAGATTTTCAAGAATAATTCTTTATTTCTCCACCATGCCCTGTGTTGTGACCACTCTATAGCATCGTCTCTTAGACACGAATTTAACCCTTCTCTTGCTGAATTTTAAAATACATTTCTCCTTCTTTACCCATGCCCTGTTGTATAATTACATATATCTTCACTGTGTACAAGTATTTCGCTGTGCAATCACTGCTGTGGAGTGCTATGGTTGCGCAATCAACTTGTAAATAGTGCAGACCCTGATGAGACAGCTCCTGTAGGAGCTGTCTCATCTGGGTCTTCACTATTTACAGGTAGGTATATTGACGCGAATAGCAAGCGAAGGGTTAATGAGCGGTCAGAAGTTCATAACATAGCGTTTGGTGGAGAAATGACGATTTTAGTATTAGAGTACGCACATTTATCTGTTGTTCTGATTAAGCTTTTACTCCATGAATACGGCTTTCTATGCTTCTGTAAATGTCTCTTCTTTTAAAACCACTGTGATAAATAGAGCATTTGCCCCATAGGAGCAAGTGCTCTATTTATCAGTGGTTTAAAAACTACAAAATTATAAAAGAAAATTGCTTTTCTCTAGTAAATGCTCCTTTTCGGTAGATTTATTGAAAGAGGCTGGGTCTAAAATAGCCAATGGAGGAAAGGGTTAAGCCTTTGCTCCATGCATGTTCATGTAAAATATTATATACATATATAGTACATGAACACGTGAACTTTCGGCCATGATATTATATACATATATAGTACATGAACACGTGAACTTTCGGCCATGGCAGAAACTAGAATCAAGTATTCCATCAACAAACAGTGCAGACCCAGATCTGAATTTACTTTGATTACAAAGGCGTTCAATGGCGTATGCTATTAGACGTATATAGAAACACGCACACAAAGTCTGACATGTGTAAATCATACCAAACAAACTTAACAACGAAATTAAATCATCCTGTTTTGTTATAATTTTTAATCAGAGTAGACCCAGATTGGACAGTTTATGAAGGAACTGTTCCCGTCTTGCTATACTTTTGCAATCAGAGTAGATCCACATCGGTCAGTTTCTGTATGAACTGTCCCCGTCTTTTCAAGCCTTTGCAATCAGAGAAGACCCACATCAGACAGTGTCTGTATGAACTGTCCACGTCTTTTCAAGCCTTTGCAATCAGAGTAGACCCACATCGGACAATTTCTGTAGACCTCTATATATCACAATGGTTGCAATGGACTACACAATTCTACAGTTTCCCTTTCCATTAGTAAATGCTCCTTTTCGATAGATACATGTATATTCAAAGAGGTTGCATCTAAAACTAGTCTAGGAGGTAACGGATTAACCCTTTCACCGCCACAGTCGCATAAATACACCACGACAAATAGTGCAGTCCCAGATCAGACGGCGCCTTTTTAAGGCGGCGTCTGATCAGGGACTTCACTATTTGTCTCAATCTCTATTTCTATATATGTGCTTTATTCCTTTGAATGGAAAAGTAGTAAAGTCAAACAGGCAAAGCCACATGCAAGACGCAACCACCACCAAAACACCGATAGACAGCATGACACACACACACACACAACCACACACACACACACACGAAATGAACCCAGAAAACACCAAAAGACACACAAGAAACAGGGACAAACGTTCCACAACATGAACAAACCACAAGCACAAAGACGCAAGGCAAACAAAAGGAAGGGTGACAAAGAGAGTACCGCCTTGGCACGGTCAGCAGCAAAAACACCACTGGGGGTTTAAACCGGTTTACGGACGTCCTAACCTCACACTTCTCTCAAAGTTACCCTAGCTTTACAAATATTGTAAATAAAGGAAATTAGCATTTATTTATCTCATTTCCTTATTTTACGGAACGATTTAACAATCTTGGATTGCAGACGACAATCAGAAATTTTGCACCGAAAGAGTTAGGCAGTGTTCATAATATTCTTCGGCGCCGGTATCTGTAAGGATCTCTACTTATGCTTTGACTACATGCGATGGCTTATATTAACCCATTCCCTCTTCGACTACTTTTAGACCCAACTTCTTGGAATTAATCTACCGAAAAGGAACGTTTACCAGATTTTTTAAATAATGTAGTTTGTGATTAATAAAGCATTTGCTCCAAAAGAGCAAATGCTCAATTGATCACAATGTTTTCAAAACATTTACAGAGGCAGCAAAGGCGTCAGTAGGAAGGAATGGGATAGACTGTGGCTAATAAATAGACATAGTCATAATATTAAACGAATATTCAATATGTAACAGTCTAGTTTTACTTGGAAGAGGATGTGGTGTCATAAAACACATTTTAATAAATGTAAGACGTGCATTCCGGGGGAACTTGGAAACCGTTGAGGACTCCAGATGAAATATCAAGATTCCACTGGCTTTCAGGTTAACATGAGATACGTACAGCGTCATACCAGTGTTAATATCTGCCCCCTTTGGTATTTGTAAACCGTTCGGTGACGTCACCAGATGGCGAATAAATACACCGTCTTGTGTAAAAATTGTGATGTGGTCATTGTAACGGCCGCTTTCCCGTATGAGCCAAAAGCCCTCCCAAAATCTCCATTGCTGTCGAATATTTTGATCTGATGATTTACAGAGTCGGAAACACCAGTTAAAGACACCAAGACATATCGCGGGGTTGAAAAATTCTGCTCTGCAACGTCAGCGTTCCAAAGATCGCGAATAAAAACGCCACTGGAATTGTGTATTGAAACCCTGTTTGACACGGTGTCGCAGACAAGGTATCGCCCCATGCGGCAACCTCTGCTTGGCAGTTAAAAATTCCTTCACCAAATGATCTTATATGTTCACCACAGACAGTGATAGCCCTAGCATACTTTTTCTTGGTAGATGTAACGGCATATATATTTATTTTAGTCTTCACCTTTGCGCTTGCCCATGGTTCTAGCAGATCACTTCCGGCGAATACCACAGAAGGCAGCCATCTTTGTCGCACATATGTAATTATATATTTGTAAGATCTGTTGTTAACACGTGGCCGCCGCGTAGCAATGGGAAGTCAGTTATATCAGCATTTTTACCTTTCTTCTTACCTTTCTTGCCAAACGCAGTTGCAAAGTGTTGTGCTTTTCTGCTTTGCCTGACTGAAATTTAATTTTGACGGACCCGCCATTAAAGCAGCAAAGAATACATGTAGTTTTTTGTTCATTTTTTTTCCAAACAGGTGGCTCTTATTCTACCGGTGAAATATCTACAAAGATTGCATTTTGAATCTTAAAAGCAGATGGTAGCTTAAAGCAGGATGAAAGTTATGCAGAAAACTGTTTACATTACTTTCGTCCTGAATTTAGAAACTACCTGCTCTTAAATACAAATATAGAACGGTCGCTTTAGAGGGGTTTTGCTGTATATGTACTTTGCATAGTCTACCGGGATGAACCCGTACCTGCAATGCTCTTTATTTCTGCTTGACGCTTTCCTATGACAAGGCAGAATGTCGGTCAAGCTATTGCTTCGATGCGTGGATGGTCCCGTCGGTGTGATTCTTTTTTTTTGTGCTTGTATCCAACTCATAACCCTTCGCTTGCTATTCACGTCAATATACCTACCCGTAAATAGTGAAGACCCAGATGAGACAGCTCCTGCAGAAGCTGTCTCATCAGGGTCTGCACTATTTACAAGTTGATTGTGCAACCAGTGCACTCCACAGCAGTGATTGCACAGCGAAATAATTGTACACTGTGAAGATATTTGTAATTATACAACAGGGCATGGGTAAAGAAGGAGAAATGTATTTTAAAATTCAGCAAGCGAAAGGTTAACCGATATCCTCTCGAGATTTGAGGTCTGTTCAAACGTTGATTTACTGCAATTCTTATTTGTTTCTAATTCTTTCAAGCAACAGCGATCACAACACAGAATATGGTCCGAGACGATTCTAAAGAGTGGGCACAACACAGGGTTTAGTGTAGAAATCAATTATTCTTGAAAATGTCTAAATTTAAGCTTCTTACCAAGACCTCTGATGAAAATAAGTAATAAGGATATTCAAATAAGTTTCTTGATCAAGTAATTCAGAGTCAAATTTAAAGGCACGTACTCAAATTTCTCCACAAAACCATGTGTTATGGCTATTCTTTAGAGGAGATATTATTCTTTGAAAACAATTACACATATAATCTATGCTTCTGATAACTTAATTAAAACTAATATTCTTTAATTTCAGACCGGAAAATGTGCATTTAAATGTGTACATGTCATGTACGAGAACAAACTGATATGCACAGAGTTCCAGATAAGATTAATGAATTTAAACAATTTTCAAGAATAGCTAATTTATTTCTCCACAGTTTCTATACCGTGACCACTCGTCTCGAAGAGTACAGGATCTTGTGGAGAAATACCTTCCTAGTATTTGGGTACGCATCTTTATCTGTAGCTTTGTAAAACTATTAAAAGTACCATTTTATATCGATAAATGAACCAAAGAGTATATCTATACTAAACCACGAGTCATAAAATCAATTCAGATAACTGTTTCGAAAATATTTCTGGTTCAATATAATATTTAACATTGTAACACTATATCAGAAGTAGCAGGAAAATATGAATTATAAATTATAAACATACCCAAAGCTCAAATCAAATACAAATGGCGTACACGATGAAAGTGCAAGCTACGTCACACATGTGTCATGTGCTGGTATTGTACCGTGTCGGTGCTATCGACCTGGACCGTAATCAAATAATATGAAGGAGAATGGAAACTAATATCCTACAGAGTCAATATGTGATAAGCTTTGCAACAGTCTGATGAGATGACAAATAACTCGTCGTCTTATCCGATTACAAAATGTTTGACACTTTGAACTTATATTAGAAAACAACTGAAATAACTGTCTACTCGAAAAATGAAAAAAATGGTTTTGATTTGCTCAGTCGCTGCCGATAGTGAACATGTTACAATTACTCGGCATCTGATCAGAATTCGCACTGATTGATGATGTGATTGTGTTTTCCATGAGAAAAAGAGGAAAACAATTATCCATTGACAATTTTAACAGATAGCAAACTTTGTGAGAAGTGTGAGGTTAGGACGTCCGTAAACCGGTTTAAACCCCAAGTGGTGTTTTTGTTACTGACCGTGCCAAGGCGGTACTCTCTTTGTCACCCTTTTGTTTGCCTAACGTCTTTGTGCTTGTGATTTTGTTCATGTGTGGAGGGTTTGTCTCTAGTTCTTGTTTCTGTTGATGTTTTCTGTGTTTATCTGGTGTGTGAGTGTGCGTTTGGGTGTGTGTATGTGTGTCATGCTGTCTATCGGTGTTTTGGTGGTGGTTGCGTCTTGTTTGTGGCTTTGCCTGCTTGACTTTACTACTTTTCCATTTGTGGACGACAATGTCTGGTAGGGAAAGAGTTGAAGAATGTACCTGTAACTATAAGAGGTAAGTACTCAGCATACTTATAAGATGTACACGCATCTATAACAGGTATATACCAAGCATACTTAACCATTTCAGCACTGATTTATCAGAATGGAATAGCCCATCAGTGTTAAACGGGATTTAACTATAGAGTTCGGTCAATAAAAGCTTAAACTTACTAGAGGAATTTGAATGGCAAACAGTGCAGATCCTGATCAGAGGGCTGCTGTAGATGTCCTTCGATCTGGGTCTATATTGTTTGTAAATGACAATGCATACAAGTCCCGATCTGAAAGGGTTAATGTGAAAAATATTGAAATTCTAACCATGCTCTAATTTATGTTTTAGCGTGCATGACTGTGCATAGCATACGATGTCTGTATATAATCGTTAGCCTGCTAGGGGCGACTGATTGACTGCCTTTTCAAAAAAATAAGTTTCTTTCTGACGAGATGGCGATAAATTCAGTGTCTCGTCAGGGTCATGCTGGCTTAATACTCTGGCCGTGTAATTGCTTTACCTGATGAATATTTAGTATAAATATAAAGATCTAATGAATACAATAAATTCTGAAGGGAGGTGATCCCCTGAGAGCAAACATTGCAACACAAAAAGAGAAATTTCAGACTCGGTTTTATTGAGTCTGTTCATGAACAGTAATTGAAAGTGCAACACTGCTCACGTCCCCTAGCACCGGCTTAAGCGGTATTCAATTTTCTGAACAAGAAGTACTGAAATTCATGATCTCGAAGGATCAGAAGGTATAACAACACTGAGAATGAAGTACGGAGCGACGTTTTACCTGTTTTACATGTTAACCTGCCAAATATTTTTTTGACTCCGCCATCTTTGAATATTAATAAGGCAAATATTTACAAAAACATACTTTTATGTGTTCAAAGGTTTTTCCCAGACAAAAGCATAGAGCATGCAGGCATGTATGTTGCATGGCAAACAGTGTAGACCCAGATGAGAGAGCTCCTACAAGGTCTACACTGTTTGAAAATGCAACTTATAGTTGTGACTGGCAGGCTATGTGTTCAAAGGTTTTTCCCAGGTGAAAGCATAGAGCATGCAGGCATGTATGTTGCATGGCAAACAGTGTAGACCCAGATGAGAGAGCTCCTACAAGGTCTACACTGTTTGCAAATGCAACTATAGTTGTGACTGGCAGGCGAAGGGTTAAGAATGATTTTTGCAACGTCATATGAACACATACATTTTATATGACGATGGAAACTGTAAATTTAGATCAATATAATTTCATAAGCAAACAGAGTAGACCCAAATCAAGCAGCTACTATTTGAGTCTTTTCATCTGGGTTTTCTGAGACTTCTGAGATGTTGACTGAGCTACTTCCAGCGAGTATGCATACTGAGATGTGGGGCTACATTTATATTTTGACTGAGGTACTTCCAACAAGTATGCATACTGAAATGATGGGGGCCATATATGTGTTAACTGAGGTACTTCCAGCGAGTCAATCTCCTTGCAGAATTGTCGTTCGTTACTCTCACATAAACCTCTGCGATGGGCTCATGCAAAAAAACTTGGCAAAAACAATAGTTTGTGTTTTATGGTTATCTGAGTCGATAGTTTATATCAAAATAGTCATAATCAAGAATAAATAGTGTGAAAAGTGTTTAATGTCAGATAATATTTGATGACCTATTTTCATGCCGTTTTACGCTTTGAGCATAGCACAAATGTAAACAAATAAAATGGAATGATGTCTGTTCAATATTTCGAAATCAGTATCTACAAATTATAAATTCCGAACTTCTTATAAGGAAATTGAAATTCTGCAATAACCCCAAAGGGCATACAACTTTCATTTTTGTCGTACCCTTTATTACTTTTCTACAGTTACTCTGTTTGCAGCTCAATCATTGAGTACACTAGCGATAGGTGGATACAGTATGTTCAATTAAATGTTTTTTTGTTATACATGCACTTTACCACTGTATTTGCTGTCGCGGTTGTTGTAGATTAGTCGGAGAGGGGATACGTTTATTTACACTGTTTGTCTTTTAGGATGGGGATGGAATAAGGGTGAGGTTGGGCGCCCATAAACCGGTTTAAACCCCCGGTGACTTTTGTCACTGACCGTTCCAAGGCGGTACTTCCATCTTCCTCCTATTGTATGTTTGTTTTGTCTTTGTGCGTCTCTTGTTGTTTTTTCTACCCATGTATATTTGCTGTTTCCTTGTGTTGCTGTTCGGGCGAGTGTTTGTTCTGTATGTGGTATTTCCTGCATGACTCATTTTTGTACTTTTATGGGAAATCCCTTCCGATGAATTGTCAAAGAAACACACAAAACAATTTACTTTCTTTTCTGTACGGCAGTTAGTTTCATTTCGGACTACTTTCTGAGCCAACTACAGAGGTATATGTAATGTAATCGGGTGTAAGAGAGTGTCAGCGAGTAGGCATACTGAAATGTGGGGGACATGTATATGTTGACTGAGGTACTTCCAGCGAGTAGGCATACTGAGATGTGGGGGGAGTACGCATACTAAGATGTGTGGGGTGTGTATATGTTGACTGGGCTACTTTCAGCGGCCAAACGTTCACCTAGTATATTGAGTAAAACCTCTCTAAACTGGACGTTCAATTTAGTAAAACTATTGGTCTTTGAGAGAGATGGCATCTTAATGTAGGCTGAAAGCCATACTCTCTGACAGCTTTCTGTATGGCTTTCACCCTGCATTGAGAGACAACTGGCTTAAAGTATCTAAATTATTCTCTACTAGAATTCCGCTTTAGAGAAGTTTTACTGTATTGCGCAAATGGATAATACAGAACAATTTAAATTCATTCTGATCATTCTATAAAGAATTGCTTTCCTTCAGTCGGAAATGTATAAATGAGATTAGGGCAAATTTACTTAATATTAAAAGAACTCTCAACCGGAATTCTAGTAGAGAAGAATTTAGATACTTTAAGCTAGGTGGCTGTTTAATGCGGGTTGAATGTCATGCAGAAAGCACCTTTAGGAGTTTTCTGCATAACTACAGGATCTGTCTACATGACTTTCACTCTGCATTAAACTGCCACATGTTTCCAAAACGGATATCTATGAAAAAACTGACACCTGGGTCCATGCTTATAAAGTTCGTTCTCAATTTTTTGATTGGTCAGATTTGAGCCTTTGGCTTGAGAACTCAAATCTGACCAATCAAAAGCTTGAGAACGATCTCAGACTCAACTAAAACATTTATAACTGTAGAGGGGTTTTACTGTACATGTTATTTTCTTCATCTCCTGAATAATCATGAGGACAAATGACGTCATGAATATTTTTAGCCGACTTTTTCATATAATGGCATGTGAATACGAGATGGTTGCGGAAACCGTAAATCAGGTATGTTACAGTAAAACCTCGATTATTCGAATTTTCGGTATAGAAGAACTTAGACCCTTTTAGGCAGGTGGCTGCTTAATACATGGTGAAAGTCATGCAGAAAGCTCCTAGAGGAGCTTTCTGCATGACTTTCACCATGCATTAAGCTGCCACCTGTCTTAAAGATCGATAATAATACGTATTTTAGTGTTCGAATAATCGAATTTTACTGTATTTAGCCTATTTGCGCCCACGATCCCGTACATCGGACGTAGGCAAACAGTGTAGACTTAGATCAGATACCGCATGATGTGGCGTCTGATCAGAGTTTGCTGATAGGAAATTTCAATATAAAATAAAAAGAAATTGAAAATTTAGTCGAGGCATCCCTTAGATCAAAAATGGATTTATCAAATATATAAATATGGAAAGAATCCATTGGGCGCAAATGGGTTAATACGCAAACAGAGCAGTCCCTGACCAGATGGCTCATGCAGAAGCCGTTTGATCTGCCTTTTATCTGGGTCTACTGTGATTGAACACGCGTTAAATTCTATGGATTACTTCAAGAATTCTTTAGGAACATTCTTGTCAAAGGTGTGTTCCCCTTTCATTACATATACTGAAGAGGAAGCTTCAGATTGAACATATAATTTCGTTTAAACAGTCTGAAACTTCACCACTCTACTGGCGAAATTATGTCGACTTTTGCAAAAAGTTTAGACGCGGTTGAGACCCCAAGTAATTTGACATCTCATCAGTATTATAATCATCATCATCATCATCATCATCATCATCATCATTTGTACAATACTCTTTTTTTCTTTCAAGTACAGTACGAGTACTCTGCCTAAAATCATAGTATTGTTATTTTATTATTATTATTATTATTATCGTTGCAGTATTAGAATATCGTATATTATACAATAGTTACCTCTTTTATGGTTCAATGGAAACAACTCTTATAATATTTCCTTTCAATACTGTACCAGTGCTCTTCCTTAGTTCACCAATCAGTCCAATTTGAGCCCAAGTATAAATGTTGGTCTTGGAGACAGGTGGCATCTTAATGCAGGGTAAAAATCATGGAGAAAGCTCCTCTGGGAGTTTTCTGCATTACTTTCACCCGGCGGTATTAAGCAGTCATCTGCCTAACATTATTTAAATTCCTCTCTACTAGAATTACTATTTAGAGACGATTTACTGTAGTACGTTATACAATATCTGTCTCTTTAGGGTATAAGGGAACAACTCTTACAACATTCCCTTCAGTACTCTAAACTATTACATTTTTGTAAGCAAATTAGTTTATAAATTGTCAATAGGCGGTTGGAAGAAGGACAGTACACGTGTAACAATATGTACAGAAAATAACTAGCGACGAGTGTGATAGACTATTTAATTGCATGGTATTGTGGATTTCAGGGACTGAATAGTTTTAACAATATTGAACTGAGCGAATTTTCTGATCACTGTGGTATTGCATTTTGCCTCAGCCTTCCATATGCAAATTATACCGAATCTTCCGTTACATATGATAAACTTGTATGGGAAAATTGTAACGCCTTCTACATGCTACTTTGAATGAAATAAGGGCATTTATTTGATGAAATTATTTATTATATACAATCAAATGGATTAAATATAGATTCATGTATAGAAACGTTTGCCAGTCTAGTTTCCGATATTTCTATGTCTTTATTTATGAAAAAAGTTTGAATAAATGCCAAGAAAAATAGACAATTTAAGAAAGCAGCATGGTTTGATAACAAATGCAGAGCCGCTAAGGACAAATTCATGCATGCTAAAAGAATGTTTTGCTGTAACAAAACTGATATTAATAAACAGACTTTTCTTGAAAAACGCAGAGAATTTTACAAGACTAAAAGGGAATCAGAATTAGATTATTTTCAAAAGGAAAAAGGACAATTAGAAAAAATAAGTAAATCTAATACCAGAAAATTTTGGATATATATTAAAAAATGTAAACATACTAATTCTACAGATTCATCGAATGTTGGACTCGATGATCGTTTTAAACACTTCCGAAATTTATCGAATACAACAAATCATAAATGTGAACCAGACAACAACATTGGGCAGGGTAACGATTCTTTTCATATCGACCAGCTTGGTTGTCTTTTCACGACCGATAAACTTTCTGAAACTATGGCAAACTTGAAACGGCATAAAAGTTGTGATCTTGCTCGACTCTAAAGATTTTTATCGCTCCGTATTTGACCATAACTTTTAAGAATATCTTTGACTCGGGCCTTTATCCAAAAACAAAAGTCATCATTATCCCGATTCATAAAAGTGAGACAAGCATAATCCAATTATAGAGGTATCACTCTTTGTAATGTTGTTTCAAAACTGTTTTCATTGGCATTGCGAAATATTGTAAATACATGATGTGAAGGAAGCTGAACATGTTTTTTCCGAAAACCAATTTGGATTCAGAGACAAACCTAGCACAACCGACTGCGCTATTATTCAAAATACTTTATCGAAAAACTCCAAATCATACTGGTGTTTCATAGATTATGAAAAGGCCTTCGATACAGTCATTCACGATTCTCTTTGGATAAAATTAATCGAAACAGGCATTAGTTGTAAAATGATCAACATATTGGAAGCAATATACATGTACTCAAATGTAAGCGCTTGTATACGAACCTCAACTATGAAATATTCTGACTTTTTTAATATATTACACTTGAATTAAAACAGGGTGAGCCGTTGTCACCCCTGCTCTTTATAATGCTCATTAATGGCGTCAGAGA
This sequence comes from Azorinus chamasolen, assembly GCA_963576725.1. Lineage (NCBI taxonomy): Eukaryota > Metazoa > Mollusca > Bivalvia > Cardiida > Solecurtidae > Azorinus > Azorinus chamasolen. Next base: position 83,370,032 of record OY755241.1, read on the forward strand.
TTCTATAGATATTACCAGTCTTACAGAACAGGATACAGAGTATCTATCAATTTACATGTTATTTTTTGCCGATGACATTGCCTTGTTTACTACAGATCCAAACAGCTTACAAAAACTAGCTTAAGATAAATGAAAACTAGAGGTTTTTCTCACAAAAACGGATGTCTCCCCTCTAATAAAAACAATATGTAAAGGGAAATCACTAAAAATGTTATGGTCTTGATGAATGATACTTCCCCTCATTATGCGCTTTCCACACTAAATTTTTCAAGAAGAAAATGATAACAGCTAATAACTCCAAAAATACTGATACCAGATTTATGACCCTTGTGCATGACACTTACTTTCATCATGCTCTTTACAAAAACAAAATGTCATTCCAGTCGAACAGGAGTTATTGATCGGCCAAATATTGTAACAAAGGACAATAACTCCAAAAGTATTAAAGCCAGAGTTATGGCCCTTGTTCATGACACTTTCTCTCATCATGATCTTTCCATGTATGAAGTTTCAATACAATGGCATGTGTCACATAGGAGTTATCATCCGGACAAAAAAAATGTGATTTTTGTTTTACAAAGGGCAATAACTCCAATATTAGTGAAGCCAGAGTTATGGACCTTGTGTATGACACTTCCTCTCGTTATCTTTCCATATATGAAGTTTCAATCCAATGGCATGAGCCATATAGAAGTTATCGTCCGGACAAAAAAGTGTGACTTTTTTTACAAGGGACTCCTATATTAGTGAAGCCAGAGTTATGGACCTCATCATGCTCTTTCCATGTATGAAGTTTTAATACGATGGCAAGAGCCATGTAGGAGTTATCGTCCGGACAAGAATGCATTAAACGAATGTACAAAGGGCAATAACTCATATATTAGTGAAGCCAGCGTTATGTACCTTGTGCATGACACTTTCTCTCATTATGCTCTTTCCATATATGAAGTTTCAATCAACTGGCATCAGGCATATTGAAGTTACTGTCCGGACAAAAAATTGTGATATTTTTTACAAAGGGCAATAACTCCAATATTAATGAAGCCAGAGTTATGGACCTTGTGCATGACACTTCCTCTCATTATGCTCTTTCCATATATGAAGTTTCAATCAACTGGCATCAGGCATATTGAAGTTATCGTCCGGACAAAAAGTGTGACGGATAGACGGACGGACGGACGGACAGACGTACAGACAGACAGACAGACAACTCGCACGAATAAATATGTCTCATATGGGGGAGACATAATAAGACAAAAGTATGTGTTTTTGAAAAGCGCAAATGTCAAAGAGAGTGGGAGTTTTCTATAAATGCTCATAAACTCGAAATAATCGATAAGTTCTGTTACCTAGGTATACGTTTCTCGTATAACGGAAACTTAATCCAAGTTCTTAAAGCGTACAATAGTTTACTTTCTGTTCTTACCAGAATAAAACTGGTCATTTTCCAACAGGATCAAAATTTAATGTAACATCGGCAAAGTGACAAGTGACAAATATTGGCATTTACTGGCAAATACTACAGAGAATTTGAAATTTATTTTATATTTTAAGTTTATGGGGTTTTATACAGCCAGGCTGTTTTAAATTGCTGGTTAGTGGAGTTTTGATGGCTTATATATTGATTACTCACCATCAATTTATTTAGGATTTTAACTGTCAGATTGCTAATATGACTACCGCTGCTTTAGTCTAGCAGCCTTTTCACTGACTTCAGTATCGCAGTCTTCGTACAGTTGAACTTCGATATCTCGAACTCGGATAACTGGAACTTTGTGATAACTCGTACAAAAAGTTCAGTCCTTTCAAATTTAAAACTACAGAATTGCTCTAAAATATATCGCTACAGATAACTAGAAACACACGTGACAGCTTAATACAGGTTTAAAGTAATGCTGAAACTCCTACAGGAGCTTTCAGCATTACTTTAGACCTGTATTAAGCTGTGGCCTTGAGGAATTGTTCAGATTAGAAATCGGATAACTCGAACTTCTGTAATCTCGAACGAACTGGTATGGTTCCTTGAAGTTCGAGTTATCGAAGTTCAACTGCATATTTAACTACCGTCTAGTAATCAACAGTAGCGATGTTTCATCTTCGGGTTTACTGATTAGCTTTGTATGGCTATTGACTTATTATACTAGTAGACTGATTCTGCTAATACTACCTGTTAAGATCATTAGTCTAACAGATCCACTCTTTTGTCAGATATTACAATTTGATTGATTCAATCTTAATCACTTTCACCTCAAAATTGTTTTTATTGATATTGACACTTCATGATTAATTGGGTGTATCTCTTTAACGAAAAGTGTGTATGTTTTTATAAGAATTACCATGTTTAAAAAGCCTACGTGAAAGCATTTTGCAAATTGGATAGAGGGCCAGTACTTGTCCTCCTGATTTGGCTTATTACTCAGTTTTCCACATTATCACTCAGTTTTCCACATTAAACAGAGATATAATTGACTTCCAGTCTTTTGATCATGTTTACCACCTGGTTCAATCAAAGTTCAGCAGAAATTACACCTTATTAAGTTATTAGTTTATTTGTTTTGCTTTAAACACGGCAACACAAAAAACATGACTTTTATCCATGATTAGGGAACTAATATAGCACACGAGGTTGGTATAATAAGTTTATACACATGAACAGCTCAAAAGGTCAGTAAATGGCGGTATTCACGGGCGAAACGCTAAACACGCTTTAACAAAATTATAAACACCACGAAACATGACAATAATTAAGATTTACCATTTCCCGGTTCTTCATTTATTCGACATTTCAATACCTATTGGATATTCATTGACAAAATGATTATAATGGTTATATATCGGAGCAGTTGTTAATACTGAGGCCAGCATTTGTTTAGCGGAGGATATCCATTAAACGATTTGTCTGTTTGTTCTGCATTAGATAGCACCACTTAACGGAAGTAACTATGTTTTTACGGACGTGTAAATACAGTAAAATCCCTCTAAACCGGACTTTCATATAAGCATCACTGTTGGTCTGTGAGACAGGTACGATCTTAATACAGGGTGACAGTCATATATTAGCAAACACCCAAAGGAGTTTTCTGTATGACTTTCATCCTGCACTAAGCAGTCACCTGCTTAAAAAGATCTAATTTTATCTTCGCAAAAAATTAAATCTAAACAAAAAAAGTTTATAGGGATTTTACTGTACGGCATTAAATACAAATTCTATTTATAGTTACCCACTTCAGTTCACATGAATTGAAGAAACACCTACTTGTGTGAAACCATTGTGATAAATAGAGCATTTGCTCCTATAGGAGCAAATGCTCTTTTTATCGCAATGGTTTCAAACTACAAAATTCTAAAATGTTCCAATTCTTAAGTCAGTGCTCCTTTTCGGTAGATTTATTCGCCACCTTAAAATAAAAATAAATAAAAAGAAAAACCTACTTGTGTGAAACCATTGTGATAAATAGAGCATTTGCTCCTATAGGAGCAAATGCTCTTTTTATCACAATGGTTTCAAACTACAAAATTCTAAAATGTTCCAATTCTTAAGTCAGTGCTCCTTTTCGGTAGATTTATTCGCCACCTTAAAATAAATATAAATAAAATAACACCTACTTGTGTGAAACCATTGTGATAAACAGAGCATTTGCTCCTACAGGAGCAAATGCTGTTTTTATCACGATGGTTTCAAACTACAAAATTCTTAAATGTTCCTATTCTCAAGTTAGTGCTCATTTTCGGTAGATTTATTCAAAGAGGGTCTATCTATGCTGGCAACAATACTGATACTGAAAGGGGTAAACGGAAAACAAGAGAGATTGAACGAAATAATAATTATTTCCTTCATATAATCGCCTTTTTACGCCTTTGCAAACATAGTAGACCCAGATCAGACGGCTACTAGAGGAGCCGTCTGAGCATGGCCTGCACTTGAAATTATATAGATCCGTTTCTGTACTTGCTGCCAGAGCAAATCAAAACTTCGCTATTATAAAACTTCAGCTGATAAATATTTATCATACAGAGGCCCAGATAAGGTGCGTAACATTTTCAAAAATAACTTAATTCCTCCACCAGACCCTATACCGTGACCACACTTTAGAATTGTCTCTTCGAGTATAGGCTTTGGTGGAGAAATGACGAGTTTAGTACTTGGGTACGCACACTTATCTGAAACTCTGTGATACCATTATTTCTTCTATGAACATTCAACAGGGAAAATGGTAAAGTAAATACAAGAAATGTCGACATCACTTATTGGACTAGTATAAATGTTAGCTAACCGAATCACAAGATGAATAAGGTGAAATATTGTGATGGTAATGTCAACATTTGACTTGATTCTATTGATACTTTTTGGTTGACGAGTATAAAATGTGTATTTGACTCATGGGCCAAGTTATTTCTGCGATTGCATTAACCCTTCGCTTGCTGTTCACGTCTATATATACCTACCTGTAAATAGTGACGACCCAGATGAGACAGCTCCTGCAGGAGCTGTCTCATCAGGGTCTGAACTATTTACAAGTTGATTGTACAACCAGTGCACTCCACAGCAGTGAAATATGTGTACACAGTGAAGATATATGTAATTATACAATAGGGCATGGGTAAAGAAGGAGAAATGTATTTTAAAATTCAGCAAGAGAAGAGTTAACGAGGTCCAGATTCTCTGAAATGTTTTCTGATAACCGGATAACTTCCACAGTAATGCTATCGTAGTGTTCGATTTTAGCTAAAATATCCAAGGAATAAATTCAAAGGTAAAATGTTTTCGAGTTGAAGGTTCGGCGAACTTTGACGAACTTTATCATATCACCAGGTTATACAGTGAAGCCAGCAGCGGCGTTAATTTCTGTTTGTGTATATGTTTCAGGGATCATTATTATAAAGATCACAATTCGCATTCCCTTAAGTTCGTTCACTTGAGTTCATAAGTTCATATATATATATATATATATATATATATATTAACCCTTCAAATGCTGAATGTACAAAGTTGATTGGTTCATCATTGTTTATGGTATAGCTGATTCATATAAAATGCTGGGTCTACACAGTATGCAAATTCCAGTACACTCATCGGGTTCCAAGCTGTTTGCCACTCGGCCAATAGTTTCTCAAACAGTTAAGAAATCTGGATGCTTGATTTTAACTCTTTCATCCATGAATATTCATGTAACAAATAATGGTATGATGAATATTAATGAGATTAATTGTTATAATAGCACATGGACACAAAAAGCTATGGTCGTGGCAGAAACTGTAGCATCATACCTATTTGATACCATAAGCAACCAGAGCAGACCCTGATCAGACGGCTCCTATAGGTAGCCAGGTAGAGACTGTGGTGAAATAAGTTGATAGGATTTACTTTGTGGCTTGGTAGTTCAGTCGGTAGAGTGTTGGCATGTTAAGCTAGAGGCCAAGTGTTCGAGTCCTAGTCGAGTCACAACTTTTTCACAATGTTATATATAGGAACCGTCTGATTTAGGTCTACTCTTTTTGCAAAGGCGTAGAAAGGCGTATTTATGGAGTAAAGAATTAAGTTGAAAATTTCAGCTGACATCATTTTTCAATACACGAGATGGTTTAAGACGTAGAAACAATATGACCCGTGCTCGAAAAATAACCAGCTGACACTATTATTATGATCAAAGAAAAGCTGAAACGGGAACTACATCTTAAAGGTAATAACATATCACTACAATGACCTGTTTAATTAAAGGGCCAACAGCAGAACCTGATTAGAAGGTTTCTGTTTCCAAGGGCGTGTTAATTGTGTAAATATGTTTGTTTCTGAAGTCTCCGAGTTGTAGGTACTGCAGCTTTGTTCTGGGTTTATGCAGTTTATTATTCTGGTGGACAAACACTGACAGGCCATGCAGACTAACAAGAGCTGTTTTTAATGATCTGAATCTACAAAAATGCACAGGGGTCTGGACCGCTTCATGAGGGTCTATAATTATGTACTATATAAGCGGTCCATACCCCTGTGCATAAATGTAGTAATTTTTGTGTTACCAAAAGAGTCAGTTTAAACATAATTCAGTTGTTTATTGTTCTTCTCAACAACTTAACAGTTTTCATATGATATATGAAGACTAAAGTAAAAAAAAATATAACAATAATGTTTTGTAGTTCATGATTCCTGAAAGTCAATATCCGGTCAAATGTTTCAATCCTTTACTTTTAACATATATTTTAGCCTCAAACGGAAATCATGCTGAATCATCTGATTGGCTAGAATTTTACACACGTCAAAACGGTGTCCATTATATACTAGAGCATGATTTAACCCTTCTCTTGCTGAATTTTAAAATACATTTCTCCTTCTTTACCAATACCCTGTTGTATAATTACATATATCTTCACTGTTTACAAGGAATATCTACCAACTTGAATTGACAGATTAACAACGATTTGGAAATAGCCTTGTACTAACCCATTCCCTCATATTGACGACTTTTGACGACTTTGTAAAAGTCACTTTGTGAAACCATTTTGATAAATAGAGCATTTGCTCCTACAGGAGCAAATGCTCTTTTTATCACAATGGTTTCAAACTACAAAATTCTAAAATGTTCCTATTCTCAAGTTAGTGCTCCTTTTCGGTAGATTTATTGGCCACCTTAACATGAAACCCTTTCTCTAATATAAACGGGTTTTCGTGCATTTGCAAACAGCGTAGACCCAGATCATATGGCTCCTATAGGAGTCTGCTATGTTTATGAAATTGTAATAGGTCCGACTCTACAGTTTCTACCAACACCGAAACCATTTGTCTACAAATGCCATTTAAAACATTAGCTTGTAAATATTCATGATATCATTATTTCTTACAAGAATACTGAACAGGGAAAGAGTTAATCATCGCAAAGTAACAGAATAACAAGAATGTTTTCATATTTATACAATTCATAAAAATATGTTTGCTTATACCGTTACCATAAATTTTATAAACATATATATTCCCACGGCTTTGCAAACAGAGTAGACCAGGATTTGGATGCGCCTATTGGAGCCGTATGATCGGGACCCACTCTGTTTATGAAATTATATCAGATCTGACTCTACATTTTCTACCAGTACTAATAACGTCATGTACCGTGTACCTATACCATTATAAAATCAACTAATAAATATTATGATGTACGCGTCATCTTTTCTGACATAAATATTCAACAGGACAAGGGTTGAAAACTACCGACAACCAACCTTTAGGAATAACAGTACGGTCGTAGCGTTGAACTTATTTGAAAGACAACGAAATACCAATATTTGGATAACATCTGTTATTGCATGTGGCTGTTTTATACCGATTTCTGATTTATGCAGGTTAAATCTTGTAGCTGCACTGAATGGTCGATAAAACAAGAAAAGCTGTAACAGTATAGATTATTAGTGTAGATGCGTTTCTTAATTCATTAAATCATTATTTAATCCATTGTTAGCATTTCTTCTTCGAATGAGATCCAAGTTCAACCCTTTACTTCATAGGTACTCATTTTAACGCATTTAATCTGTTCCTACACTCAAAAATAGTTCCCCTTGATACATTTTCTATATCGCAGCAGACTGAGAGTAAAGCAAAATGGTTCCATTCAACCTGTTTTAAGCAAACAGCTGCCTTCAATACTGAACACAAACTTTGGAGTAAACGGTTAAGGTTTCAAAAAGAAGTATTTGAAGAAATAAACGAATAATGGTTTTCCCCAAGACACGACTCTACGCCCACTTTAATACGCGTGTGGGGTCGCAAATATGACCGAATGCTCTCAACATCTATAATCTCTGCGCTATGTTTTTTTTCTGAAAATCAGATTGTGAAAACAATTACTGCTGATATGTTGTATCTATTTCTTTTTCTCGAGCATTTACAGTCTTGAAATCGTTAAAATCTGACTATAAATTGTAGTTTTAGCAGAAAGAACTCGTTTCAGTCTCGGGTTTTGGGTGAAGGCTATCTATTTACGTATGTTATCTTATTTCATTTTGAATTCAAAATCTGACAGTATTCAATATGTGTTTCTTCAATTTGTAAAAAAAAATGCACATGTGTTTGTACATGTACATGTAAGCTTTTGTATATCTTATCTAAATAATTTGCGATTAAACGACTGCCAGTCATAAAGGTATTGTCTGCGATGATGCCTCGCAATCCACGCTGGTATCAGCACGGACTGCGATGGCTCCGCGGTGGTCATATCCCGTAGGGCAAATTCCGGTCCGCGGTGGACACATATTTTGTCCGCGATGATCCATAAAAATTGTCCGCGCTGGAAACCCGCGCTCAATTTATTTTGTCCGCGCTGGTAAAACGGAAAACAAAAAGTCCGCGGGGCCTGTACTGTATATTTTGGTATGTTTTAGATACTTATGACATGTGATTAAAACAAGAATGTACTTGTGATTGAGTTGTTGTTATTGTTGTTGAGACATAGCATACGAAGGACACCTGTGGTAGAGTGCACATTATTTTAACCGTTCAAATGCTGAATATACAAAGTAAATTGGTTCATCATTGTTTAATGGTAGAGTCCATTCAGTATACAATGGTAGGTCTACACAGTTTGCAATGTCCAGTACACTCGTAAGGATCCAAGCGGTTTACCACGCGGCCAATAATTTTACAATTAGTTACGAAAAGTGGATGCCTGATTTTCAGATGATACAGACACAAGAAGGATTGTATAGTAGAAACAATATGATCCGTGCTCCAAATTTAATCAGCCTGTCACTGTTATTATAATCAAAGAAACGGGAACTAGATGTTAGATGTAATAAAATGCCTCTGTAAGGAACTATTCCCATGAGAACTTGAGAAGTTGTTCAGATTAGTGATTGGATATCTCGAAGTATGTGTATGAAATTTAACTGCATAACTTGCTTGGATTTGTAAGAATCTTGAAAGTCTTCTGTAGAAATCTGCTTGCTTCAAGATAAAAGTTCAATTTAAAATGTCTCTTCATCTGTTGTTATGAAGTAAAAATTACAACAAAAAGGAACTGATATAGCACACAGTTTATTCAGCACAACACAGAATTTGGCCACTAAACTGAAGTGTGTATTTTTAACCTACAGTTCATATATCTTTCTCGTGCGTTTGCACACAGAGTAGATCCAGATCAGAAAACTCTTTATCTATCAAGGGAGATCATTCCCAGCAGCTAAATAATATATTTTAACGCCAAAACTGTTGAACACAACCAAACTATTATCCTAAAAAAATGTATTGTTTTATCGTTATTGCGAGTACTCAGAAACAAGAAATGTTAGAGAATACTAGACGTTTGACCGAGTACTCGGACACATCTGTTTCTACAAATACCAAATATTCCCGTGTGCTTATGTCATTATAAAAACATTCAGCTAATAAATATTCATGGTGTTATTAGTGCTTACATGAATATGTAACAAGAAAGGGGATAAGGACCTAGTGTGAGACTTAAAGGGTTATTGTATAACTTGGGCCATCTGACTGAAATGGCTGCAAAATGCTCTGTTTCCTAATTTGCTAAATTGGCTACAATATTCCACCTTTCATATTTCGTTTTGTTCATATCTCAGTGTTGTTATATTTTCTGGTCCTTCGGGATCATTAGTTTTTATGTTAATCTTTTTGAAAATTGAATACTGCTTAAGCCGGTGTTAGGGGGGCGTGAGTAGTGTAGCACTTTTCATTACTACTCATGAACAGACTCAATAAAACCGAGTCTGCAATGTTCTCTTTTTGCATTTCTACTTTTGCTTTCGAAGGATCACCCATTTTCAGAATTTATTATATTATAAACAGTGTCCAATTTCATTCGTTCAAATGAAGTATGTCCAAATAAATATCCAGTCTGGAAATCCAAACCAAGTTTCGTAAGAACAACTGGCAAATATTAGTGTCGGAATTCTCCGAACACATAGAAATGGTGGCGGATGCCACCTATTAAAAAGACTACAGTTTCCTCCGGTCGATGATATTGCCTTTTGTAAGTAAAACTGAATATTCAAACTTTTCTACACAAACACTAAACTAGAACTCCTTGAAAAAGAAAGATGGACTGACCACGCCTCTTCACGAACAACGTGACTTCTCTGACTGGTTATAGCATGAACAAAGGGACCTGCCACTAATAGGCTTGATTCTTATCGCGTCTTAATGTTTGTAATACCAAATCCTGTTTTCCGAGAGACTCCATTTTGTTAACGGCCATATGAAACTATTCATGAATATATAAGGATCTTATTAAAAGTAAATGTATATAATGTTTAACAATTTTAATATGTCCGTTTTGTATGTTTCTGTACAGAACTAAACCAACCCTATCTTTTGGAGTTATTGCCCTTTGTTACATTTGTGTCCAATCAATAATTCCTGTTCTACGGATGCTATTGGAAAAAGGATGATGAGAGAAAGTGGCATGCCCTAGGGCCGTGACACTGATATTAATATTTTGGAGTTATAGTAGCTAAATTCAAAGCGTTTTAAAATACATAAATTACATAAATCATTTGCTTATAGTTCAAATATCCTGATAAAATGCGTAAACGTTTCAAGAATAGCTGCTTCATTTCTCAACCAAACTCTATACTTAATCACTCTCAAAGAGACGATTCTAAAGAGTGGTCACAGTATAGGGTTTGGTGGAGAAATAACGAGTCCAATATTTTGGTACGCACCTTCATCTGTAGCACTGCATTATATATATTGAAAACAATATATAACAAGAAAACCGTGAACAAGACACACATTTCATCTGTTTTATCAGTCAGACACCAGATGTCATTCGAAAAGTGTTTATTCAGGCTTTGTTTTATATAGTGTCATTACTGTATAGGTGGCGGTGGTCTAGTGGTAACGCGCTTGGCTATCAGTCCGGAGGTCCGGGGTTCAAATCCCGGCCCCACCCGGAAATTTCAGAGACGCTTTTCCGTGTCTCCCACCCGCACATCCTCTCCACCCAGGGGTTAAAATGGGTACCTGTGAGGGTCACTCGCCGGTACTGCGGCAGCATGATTGCGCCTTATGTTAGCAGTGCTCAATATTGTTGGCCATGACTCAGTGACCAGGGGGGTAAATGTACAGTCGGCTGAGCGGTCATTCGGACTGAAAGTAGACTATAACTAGGTACTCTACTTTTTTACTGTTCTTATTAGACCGGTAATATTTTGTTGTCCAACAATAAATGATGTCTTGACCAAAAGGAACAATTTTGTATCACATGACTAAGAGAATAATAAACAGCCACCAGATGTGCATTTTATATCTTTAACTAATAGTTGATTAAATATGTCGTCTATTTTCCATGTGTGTAAACCAAATGAATATACATTAAACACAATTAACCCTTTCCGTCATATAAAAGCTTTTTCGCGAAAAGAATAGACCCAGATCAGGCGGCTTCTACAGGAGTCGTCTGGCCAGGGTCTGTTCAGGAAATTTATCACAGAATGTCCTTATTTGGATTACAGGCAACACAAACCACGTGAACAATCACGAATCACGTGACGGGTGTGACTAGTGGAATATGTATAAAGAAGATAGAGCTGTTCATCTGTCAGGAATTGGACGTCGATTGGAAACATGTACAGCTGCAACAACATTCGTTTGCCTATCGAGTGGATTCTTAACTGTGCCTTTACAACACGGACAGCATGCTCAAGTACCTAGGTAATTCAATTTTCATACATAATAAAACATTAACAGTCCGTTATTTTGTCAAAAGTTTAAGTGTTTTGTGTTTGTCTAGGTATTTGGTCTAGATCTAATTGTAAATTTATAAATACATGTAGATGAATATTGAACCATTTCCCTGCAGACTATATCGAAGGCTTGGTGCAAAACTATTCTTCACTTTGTGGAGGAGTTAGAATAGTTTTGCACCAAGCCCTCGATATATGTACGAAATAATGGCATTATGAATATTTATTAGCTAATTTGTTATAATGGTATATGTACACAGGGCTATTTGATATTGGAAGAAACTTTAGGATCAGATTTTTTATGATTTAATCCGGATCTGCTCTTTTGCTGTTTGCAAATGCGTTTAGATGGTGAAACCCTTTCTCTCATGAATATTTCTGAAAGAAATAATGACATTATGAATATTAAGAAGGTTAATGTTTATAATGGTATCTGAAACAGGCATTACCTATAAAAGCATGTATACATGATTTTACATTGCTCCCTCTCTACAACGACATCCTTTGGGATAGGTTGATTGTATGTGTTGTTCAGAGGGAGTTGTTATAGGGAGGGACAATTCAACATAATTAGCTTGTTTGCAGATCCCCAGATCAGGTGTATTTCGAGAACTAAAACCGTTATACCTCAATCAAACCCTATGTTTTGACCACTCTTTAGAATCGTACAAAGTGATAGAGGCATAAAGAAAATACGATGGAAAAAGTTGTTTCTGGAACCTTGTTGTTTCGGAAACAGTAGCATGCGTTGTTGTAAGGGGAAATCGTTATTGAGAGGGCCGTTGTAGGGAGGGAGCACTGTATACACAAACACAACAGACCTTGATTATGCAGATCCTGTATGAGCCATCTGACATGGGTCTCGGCTGTTTGTAAAGTTGTAAATAAGTTTATATGAAATAAATGGTTAAGATGTATATCCCTATTTGATTAAGAAATGTTTATGATCAACTAATTCACACTGAGTTGAATAAAATTCCATGCGCAGATTATTTCATTGTACATTTAGCAGGTAATTCTCGATAATTGTTCCGCTATTGTTAGTAGACAGAATAATAATTCTAGTGTTAGTGATATATTCGTAGTTTGTAATAATATTTAGTATTGACAAAGTATCACTTAATGAAAAGTCTTCATATAAGAATATTGATTACTGTTTTTACCCCATTCCTTGATGAATATTCACGTAGGAAATAATGACGTCATGAATATTAATAGGAATATTTTTCATAATGACATATGAACACAGGACATTTTGCCTCAAACGGAAGCTGTAGGATCAGATGTATATTACACCATAAACACACAGAGCAGACCCTGATCCTATATGAACCGTCTGATTTAGGTCTAGTTTTTGCAGATGCGTCAAAATGCGCTTACATAAGGAAAACGGTTAATAATGTGAGTTTTTTTTATTATTTTCTATTAACGAATAATGAAGCAGACACACAGTAAGAGTATTTTAATAAGTAGTTTGATGGTTGTTTAAGCATTTATTCCACGTGTCTTTACTGAATAATGAAAACGAGAAGATACTTAGTTACATGATAGCATAGATGAGCTAGTACCGATATTGTAGTTCTACACCCTTTGAAATTTAAACAAGAGCCGCGTGTGGCGCCAACGCTCGTCCCATTTGATGCTTGTCCAACTGAGATAAAACTTTTTTTATATAAAACTAAGGGTCATAGCTCCAATCTTTTTAAATCAAGAGTTGTTGTTCTCTTTAACCCTTTCACCGCCACAGTCGAGTAAATCCACCACGACAAATAGTGCAGTCCCAGATCAGACGCCGCCTTTTCAAGGCGGCGTCTGATCAGGGACTTCACTTTTTGTCTCAATCTCTAGTTCTATATATGTGCTTTATTCCTTTGAAATTTGCATTTATTTATCCCATTTCCTTATTTTACTGAATGATTTAACAAACTTAGATTGCAGACGACAATTAGAAATTTGGCGCCGAAAGGGTTAATAAGATCTACCCATCTATGAAGTTCCATGTTGATACCTCTTATACCGTTGGAGTAATTAGCTATATTAAAGTGTGTGCACGCGGACGACAACAACTACGACCCAGTGATCACAATAGCTCGACTTTTCTTCAAAACAGACGAGCTTATAAAAACAAGTTGATAATAAGAAGATCTGTTTCAGTTTTTATAATATCTTTTTTTAATTTATTAACCCTTTCACCACCGAAGTCGCATAAATGCACCGCAACAAATAGTGCAGTCCCAGATCAGACGCCGCCTTTTCAAGGAGGCGTCTGATCAGGGGCTTCACTTTTTGTCTCATTCTCTATTTCTATATATATGCTTTATTCTTTTAAATTTGCATTTATCTCATTCCCTTATTGTACCGAATGATTTAACAAGATTTCGATTGCAGACGACAATTAGAAATTTGGCGCCGAAAGGGTTAAACATGTAATTCATTAAATATTCAATGACGTCAGGAGTCACCTGATCAGATCTGTTGTGTTTGCTGATGGAGTTGAATAGATCTGTTTCTTTACAATTTATAATGGCTACAATGTTCCTCCTTCCATATTTCATCATATATGTTTTGTCCATGAATATTCAATAGTTATCGAAATTCGGAATAAGCCTCGAACAGGAGAAAATTGCTGACAAAACCTCGGATAATGAAAATCATTACTTTTCAGGAGAAGCAAAAAACTGTTGTTGTTTTATGAATTCGTCTTTATGTGACAAATAAGGTCTATATTCTGGCCTATATTTTCAATTTCATTTTGTTTTAGCAAACAAAGTAGACTCTGATAAGACGCCACATTATGCGGCGTCTGATCAGATTCTACATTGTTTGCCTACATCCCATAATTATATGGGATCGTGGGTACAGATGGGTTAAGAATATCTGTTTCCGTTTTTATAATAAAGTTTTTGAATATATAATAATTCATTAAATCTCAGTTGCATGGCGACGCACACAAACGTTGTAAATCGATAACTAAACAATGTCGTTTGTAAGAGGACTTCCTGTAGAGCTCATAAACTTCTTTGAATTTGGCATAGTTTTCCGGTTTTGATTAAACGTTTCATTCACGTTTAGCGCCTACTCATGCATTTGAAAACAGAGCTGAAGAAGGTTTAGTACTCTATGAAGGCGACCTCTTAAATCCAGAAACGGACGGAAAACGTCGGTGTCTGTTGTTACGTTTTTGTCGTACCCTTCATTAATTTCCTACAGTTACTCTGTTTGCAGCTCAATCATCGAGTGCACTAGCGATTGGGTGATACAGTTTGTTCACTGAAATGTTTTCGTTATACATGCACTTTACCACTGTATTTGCCGTCGCTGTTGTTGAAGATTAGTCGGAGAGGGGATGCGTTTATTTACACTGTTTGTCTTTTAGGGATGGAATAAGTGTGAGGTTGGGCGCTCATAAACTGGTTTAACCCGCCAGTGACTTTTGTCACTGACCGTTCCAAGGCAGTACTTCCATCTTCCTCCTAGTGTATGTTTGTTTTGTCTTTGTGCATCTATTGATGTTTTTATAGTTATGTACATATGTTATGCTGTTTCCGTGTGATGCTGTTCGGACGGTTGTTTGTTCTGTACGTGGTGCTTCCTGCATGACTCATTTTTGTACTTAGATCAGGCGGCTTCTATAGGAGCCGTCTGATCAGGGTTTGCTCTGTTTGCTGATTGAATATGATAGTTCTGTTTCTTAACATTCTAAAACAGCTACAATGTTCCTCCTTTCATATTTCATTATAACTCTTTTGTCCATGAATATTGAGTAGTTATTGAAATTCGCAATAAACCTCGAACAGGGAAAGGGTTAACACGTCCCATACTCATACAACAGCTTGATTCCTATCCAAGCTATTTAACCCTTTCCCTGATGAATGTACATGTAGGAAATAATGACGTCATGAATATTAATAATATTGATTTCTTTAATGGCATATGAACACAGGTAATTTCGGCTCAGGCAGAAGCTGCAGAATAAGATCTCTATTACACCATAAGTAAACAGACCAGACACGGATGAGACGGCCCCTATAGGGGCCTTCTGATCTGGGCCTACTCTGTTTGAAAATGCGTCAAAATACGCTTACATAAAGGAGAGGGTTAATGCTTGGTCAGTAGTTTCTCAAAGATTGCAATGAACCGGAAGTCAGTGAAATGTTCAGCAGATCAGATATCGAGCAGACATTCATTTTTCCAACAACGAGAAGGCTGGACATGTTACAGAAAGGCTTTATCAAAACGATATATTTACATTGAACTTATGCAACGCATATGTTATTTTTGTAAACGGCTTCCTCCTAAATTCGTTGGGTCCGAAAACAGGAGAATTTCAATCAAACTTCATCCCAAAACCTAAGACTGGTTACAGTTAACACTTTCCCGCATATAGTCGCCCTTTGAAACTTCTGTAAAAATCACTTTGTGAAACCATTGTGAAAAATAGAGCATTTGCTCCATAGGAGCAAATGCTCTATTTTTCACAATGGTTTCAACTCTACACACTTCTAACATTTTCCTTTTCAGTAGTAAATGCTCCTTTTCGGTAGATTTGTTCAAAGAGGTTGTATCTAAAATAGCCTTTACGGGAATGGGTTAAACAACCCGGTAAAGAATGGTGCTTCTGATATTGGTCGCGTAACGAGAAAATGCGCCTTATGTTCGTCGGTTAACGTTTTGGTAACAGAGCAAATATAACCATCAGAGACACGGTGTTTATACTGGCTCTACACTGTTGACCATGACCACTGATATATATTTGACATTAGTTCTTATCCAGCTAAACACGGCCAAGTTGTAATTTGCATACGACCTGTATGCAAATTAGACGTCGAGTAAATTGGCGTCTCGGTTCACTAATCTGACTGATGCTCGGCAATAAACATTATTTTTTAATAGCGGGATAGGAGCTATTCATTTACACCATGAATATTCATGATTATAAATCATAACATCATACATATTTAATCAGACTTATTCTTATAAATTTAGCGCATTGGTACAGCAAGTTTGGTCCATGGCAGAAATTGATCATATTAACATTATATGGTAAGCAAACAGCAGTCACTGATCAGACGGCTCCTATAGGAGCCGTCAGATCTTGGTCTACTCTGTTTTCAAATGAGTAAAGGGTTAATAATTTCGTATGTTATTGCACAGAAGTCGCTTTAACAGACATATTGTTACATATTGCAGTTCTATTGACATGTGCTTCACGTTGATACTACGCCTACTTTACCTTGATAAAGTCCTGCTATACTATAGAGCATGTCCTAAGCGGCCATTCATTCATTGAATATACAGTAAAACCTCTCTTAACCGGAATTCTAGTAAAGAATTTATATATTTTAGGCAGGTGACTGCTTAACGCAGGGTGAAAGTCGTGCAGAAAGCTCCTCTAGGAGCTTTCTGCACGACTTCCACCTTGCATTAAGCTGTCACCTGTCCCCAAGACCGATATTTATACTAAATTCAACTTCCGGTTGAGAGAGGTTTTACTGTAATAGTCTTTAAAATCATTTGGTTGTTTTTTTATTACCAAAAGACAGTCCGTTTATACACATATTAATACATAGCAGTCACAAATAAGCAATGTATAAACAAGTTTTTAGTAGCGGTATTAAGCATCAGTACATTACTTTAATAAATTTTAACTGCTTTGTAAATTTGCCAATTGTTGGATTATATGTACAGGCTGTCCCAAAAAAACGGAACCCTGGATCAAATACATATTTATGTAACCGGACACTTTAAAACATAAATATCCACCGCTGCACATTTGTGCATGTGTCTTTAAAATATGCATTATGAGTATTTTAATGAATGCACCTAATATCTGTTTTAACATGATATTCGTATAGTGCATAGTCCATGCCTATAATATATTTCAAACGGAGTTTTGGGTGATTTCGTTCAAATGCTGATATCTTAAAAACCTATGAATATGTTTAGAAAAAAAATAGACAATATACTGCAAAATGTCTCTAGTTGTCTCCACTAAGCTACATGTACATACTTTTAATTTAAGTAAGCGATATTGACAGAAACGGGATGACTTGCTGGTCGTAATCCCGGGTTCCGTTTTTTGGAACACCCTGTATTTAGTGTTTCGAAACATTTTCTGAGGGCAACAAGTCATTAAGGATTTGAAGCATGTTTGTTCATTTGCACCATCTCTCGCTTTCCATGTTGCGTTTTAATATGGTGTGAACGATTTGAATTAAACTACCTCCGTTCAGAATTTATATCAGTGTAATATTTAACCCTTTCGCTGCCAAACTCTGTCGTCTGCTAACTTTGTCGTCTGCTACAAATTTTCGTTCTTTTGATTTTTTTCATTTTCCTGTAGGAGCTTTCAGCATTACTGTAGATCTGCATTATGCTTTGAAATGTGTTTCTAGATATGCGTAGTGATACATTTTAGAGCAATTCTGTATTGTAAGATTTTGGAAGGATCGACCTTTTAGTTAACCATTCGCTTGCTATTCACGTCAATATAAGTATCTGTAACTAGTGAAGATCCAGATGAGAAAGCTCCTACAAAGAGCTGTCTCATCAGGGTCTGCACTATTTACAAGTTGATTGTGCAACCAGTGCACTCCACAGCAGTGATTGCACAGTGAAATACTTGTACACAGTGAAGATATATGTAATTATACAACAGGGCATGGGTAAAGAAGGAGAAATGTATTTTAAAATTCAGCAAGAGATGGGTTAATTTCTTTAAAATAGGGCTGTATCATCTGCTAGTGGAGTTTAGAAATTCTTTAAAATTGTTAACATAAAATCCCAAACAACTCTTTTAAATGCTTTCTTGAAATCGAGGAGAAGTATTACACAATAGGTTTTTAATATTTCTGTAAAATCCTGTATTTGTCTGATGTTAACCCCTTCCGTGCCACAATGACGGGTTTATGATATCACATGCAAACAGTTTGGATCCACACCGATCCAAGTTACTCAGCGTCTCATCAGGATCCAAACTCTTTGACACCATGTTTACTGTTTTATAAAGAAAATGGAAGAAATGCACACACTTACACTAAAAATAAACGAAACTATGCCCAGCAGACGACAATGCTGGCACCGAAAGGGTTAAAACCGACATACGTGTATCTATTTTGTATGTAAATCCGCAAACGGAAGGAGGACGTCGGATATCTGTACTATTTCGATTTTGTCGTATCTTTTACCGTATTACTGTTCTACAATAACTCGGTATGCAGCTCAGTCATTGAATACACTAGCGATATGTGGATACAGTTTGTTTCACTTAAATATTTTCGTTTTACATTCACTTTATCACTGTATTTGCCATCGCGGTTGTTGTAGTTTAGTCGGAGAGGGGATACGTTTACTTGTCTTTTAGGGTGGGGAAGGAATAAGCGTGAGGTTGGACGCCCCTAAACCGGTTAACCCCCCCCCCCTCAGTGACTTTATAACTGACCGTTCAAATGCGTCACTTTCCATATTCCCCCATTTGTATATTCCTTTCTTTATGTTTTGGTAGTTATGTAAATTTGCTGTTTTCTGGTGTTGCTGTTCGGGCGGCTGTTTGTTATCTATGTGATGTCTCTTGCATGACTCCATTTGTACTTTTATTGATTTAAACGTATTGGTAAGACTTTCTGGAGACGTCGGGGAAGTATTCGGCGTAGCATTTAGTAGTCGATATCAAACAGGGAGATAGGTCTCCAATTCTCCATATTGTTTGGGTCACCTTTCTTATATAGTGATGAGAAAATACTTTATCTTTGGAAAATTTATAATTCACCTCTATACAGACTATTAATAAATGCGTTAAACACTAATGTTGACATGTTTGGCCAAAACTTTTGATAACATTCCAGTTAAACCATCAAGATTTGGACTTTGTCATGTTTCATTCCATTTACGGCTTCAGTATACAGTAAAAGTACAAAAATGAGTCATGCAGGAACACCACATACAGAACAAACAGTCGCCCGAACAGCAACACAAGGAAACAGCAAATGTACATAACTCTAAAAACAACAAGAGACGCACAAAGACAAAACAGACATACAATAGGGGAAGATGGAAGAACCGCCTTGGAACGGTCAGTGACAAAAGTCACTGGGGGGTTAAACCGGTTTATGGGCGCCCAACATCACACTAAAAGACAAACGGTGTAAATAAACGTATCCCCTCTCCGACTCAACTACAACAACCGCGACGGCAAATACAATGGTAAAGTGTATGTATAACGAAAACATTTAAGTGAACAAACTGTATCCACCTATCGCTAGTGTACTCAATAATTGAGCTGCAAACAGAGTAACTGTAGAAAAGTAATAAAGGGTACGACAAAAACGAAATAGTACAGATATCCGACGTTCTCCTTCCATTTCTGGACCCCTTTTACAGTCGGTAGCTACGCTTCCCTCTTTGCTTGCGCGATGACAGGCCGAGTAGTACTCTATGATGGTATACTCTTAAACTTGGATACAGGATGAGCTTACCAGACTCATGTATTACTTTTTCCCTGTCGTGCCCTTAACGGCTTACCTGCAGGTGCTCTGACTTCAGCAAAGTCATTGAGTACATATTTGACGGATTGTCACAGTTATTATGCTATGTTTTACATGTTGTCCTGTGTTCACCGTCGTCTATGTTGTGGGTAAGTCCAGCGGGGATACCTTTATTTACAATATTTGTAAAGCTAGGGCGACTTTGAGAGAAGTGTGAGGTTAGGACGTCCGTAAACCGGTTTAAACCCCCAGTGGGGTTTTTGCTACTGACCGTGCCAAGGCGGTACTCTCTTTGTCACCCTTCCTTTTGTTTGCCTTGCGGTTTTGTGCTTGTGATTTGTTCATGTGTGGAACGTTTGTCCCTGGTTCTTGTGTGTCTTTTGGTGTTTTCTGTGTTCATTTCGTGTGTGTGTGTGTGTGTGCGTTTGGGTGTGTGGTTGTGTGTGTCATGCTGTCTATCGGTGTTTTGGTGGTAGTTGCGTCTTGCATGTGGCTTTGCCTGCTTGACTTTACTACTTTTCTATTTAAGAGGTCGCCTTCATAGAGTACTGAATCTTTCTTGTCGGCGTATATGCAAAGAGGCCAGCGTGATTGCCAACTGTAAACGGGTTCATAACCAAACATGCAGTATGTTGTAGTACTACAGGATCATATCCATTTTTAATGAATTTTTTTAACATATTTGATGAAAAAAGAGAGAAAATGCGTATGTCTAATAATTTTACAAAGTTTGTAAATCACATCACCATGAAGTCAGAGATTTCGATAGTAAAATTTAGAAACGGTTTTTCTTAGTTTATGGTATTTATATCCTTGCTTAAGCAGTTTTTCAGTTAAAATGAGATTTCGACACTTAAAATCGTCAATAGATGAACAAGCTCTAGCAAAACGAATAAGTTGAGATATATAAACCCCACAAGATGGAGCACGGGGAACATCCCCGTCAAGATGAGGAAAATTTACAATATTAAAATCAAAATCATCTCTTTTGTCATATATTTTAGAAGAAATCTTTCCATTATCAATTTTAAGGTCTAGATCAAGAAACGCTGCATAATTGTCGGGTGGGTTAGCTTTATTCAATTTGAGTTATTTAGGATAAATTGTAGGAATCAGAGTATCAAAGAAGGGTTATCTAAGTTAAAAAGCTTGAGAACGAAACTCATACTCAACTAAAAGCTTTATAAGCATGGACCCAGATTCAGGGAGACGCATATTAATGTCGAAATCATAAACTAAATAATTCTAAAATAAAACATTTCTCTTTCTTTACCCATGCCATGTTGTATAATTACATATATCTTCACTGTGTACAAGTATTTCGCTGCCCAATCACTGCTGTGGAGTGCATTGGTTGCACAATCAACTTGTAAATTGTACAGACCCTGATGAGACAGCTCCTGCAGGAGCTGTCTCATCTGGGTCTTCACTATTTACAGGTAGATATATTGACGTGAATAGCATGCTAAGGTTAATGTCAAGATAAATTCAGACGTGCATTGCATATCAATGTCGCAATCATAAACTAAATAATTATTCGTGCCAACATTTTAGGAAGTCTGTCGATTATTTTACAGATATTTCAGTCCAACTTGTAGACTCATTTGATATGATAAGGATGCTACTATCAGTTTTAAGTCGAAAGCTAAATTTATATCTGAATTAAATTGGAATAAGAATTTGCAAACAGCTTTTCTTTTAACCCTTTCTCTGTTCTATAAAACTATGTAGTCAAAAGTTCAGTACCTACTGAATATTCATGTACACGATAGTTATAATTGAATATGGAAGGTGCAACTTCTGAAAGTAAACTAGAGGTTTGTAACAAAAACGGATGTCTCCCCATACCTTTTCCATGTATGGAATTTTAATCCAATGGCATGAGCCATATAAGAGTTATCTTCCTGACAAAAAAATGTGAAAAAAATACAAGAGCAATAACTCCAATATTAGTGAACCAGAGTTATGAACATTGTGCATGACACTTTCTCTAATTATGTTCGTTCCATATGTAACGTTTAAATCAACTGGCATAGGACATATTGAAGTTATCGTCCGGACAAGAAAGTGTGACGGACATACGATATAAATATGGTAGAAGACATAATAAACATATATATCAATTTCCATTAGCAAACAGAGCGGATCCTATGGGAATGGCTTAAGGTTTTAATATTTACCAGACTGGGACTATTTCAAATGATCCTTGTATAAATAAATCTTTTTTTCTATAAGGAAACACAAATCTCGATCACATTTAATCCATAAAAATGGTATTATTAAACGAAAAGCTCGTATGATGATGACTATTCTTGATCTACATACTTTACGTCCAACTCCTGGTTAACATGTATGCTTTCTAAACTTTCTTCCTTATCAATATCTTCATTAAAAGAAATTGACGAGCAAGCCGATAAAATCATTTTAGATCAGATCCTCTCATAGGAACAGCTAGTTTCATACAAAGCTTTACTCTACATGGTCTCAGACCGCACATTGAAAAGTTATCTGAACACCAAGGATTCTTTTTGAAAATTACTTTTATTAATAAAGGTATTGATTTTATTGACTTACAAGGTATATTCAGAGAGAAAAATGTAATTGACACTATTCCTAAACACTTTAAAAATACGGAACCACCTAGTATCTGCTACAACTATAACAAACCCATCAGAAATATAATTTTCAACTACAGTAATTTTAATATTATTGATAATATTCCTGATAATTGAGATTGCGCCATCTCAAAACTTGGCTTTTCTCCGGCTGGTTAATGTAATTACTGGTAACTTCGAGACTATTAAAGATAAAAGTCTTCAATCACTTCTGAATAAAGGTCCCAAATATAGAATACGATCCTTGATAGTTTTTAACTCTTTTCGAGGTAAGATTGTTGAGGCTTTACAAAATTTAGTATTAAATGTTGTCGCAGAGAAAATGTTGAGTCTAATGCTCTTTCAAATTGGAAAAACCTAAATTTCAATATTATTATTATACCACATTTATATAGCGCTCTTTTCATACAGGATACGCGCGTTCAAAAGCGTTTCACAATGATGAAATCACTAACCGGAACGAACCGCATGCTTATCTATCCAGGCAATGAAAGATATACAATAGATACATGTATACAATAGATATAAAACACTAGCCGGAAGGAACCGTATTATAGACATGATATAATTCATAAATACTTGAATTGCTCTGATCTAATAGTTCGACCACTAAGCGCCTTTCTCAAAGATGATCATGTCAAAATACTCGTCACATTTTTGTTACATGCATTCAGCCAAAAAATCAAAGACAATAATCGTTATTCTCGACCCTACGCACAATACTCCTCCTTTCACATCCGGGCTAAGGATCAGTTTAGCACACATATATACAGATAATAGACAACTGCTATCGTACTGTACAAATTAGCACATGTTTTGTAAAAAGATATATATAGATTTATCAATATCATTTATCTTGATTTATCAATATCGAAATAATAAATTCGAAAATCTTATTGCATGGCTTTGATTCAGACAAATTTGAACTAAAACCGAAAGTCAAGGTCAGGTCGGATTATAGAACCACAAAAGTAGTATTTGACCCCCCCCCCCCTTATTATGCACTCACAGTTTTATTTGGAATCCATAACCACACACACGGTTAAAAAGATATCTTCCGGACTAAGGCAGGGCGAAAGGCGAGACCAACGGATTGACAGACGGAAGGACGGACGGACAGAGCATGTAAACCTATAGCCCCCATTCGGCGGCAGATGGGGAACAAATGGCGATCTGATGAAATTTTGACTTATTCAATCGACCTATTGAGAAAATATTGACCGAATGTCAAACAGCTTGGAACGAAAAGACCATCGTTTCAGACCATGTCAAAAAGTGTGAACAATTTGGAACCGATATTTAAATTACACAACATAAACTTCCTACAATGTATTGGTTACCAAATCTACATAAAAACACATAAAGCGCGTTTGATTGCAAATTCTAGTTCATGTACAACTACTAAATTGTCTATACTCTTGACTTCTTCTTTAACGAAGGTAAAGGAACATGTAAAATTCTACTGTGATAAGACTTGCAAGTAACATGCACAACTCTTATTCGCCTCTTACATCATCATACTTTTCTACAGTTACTCTGTTTGCAGCTCATCATTGAGTAGACTAGCGATAGGTGGATACAGTTTGTTCACTTAAATGTTTTCGCTATACATGCACTTTACCACTGTATTTGCCGTTGCGGTTGTTGTAGATTAGTCGGAGAGGGGATACGTTTATTTACACTATTCGTCTTTTAGGGAGGGGAAGTAATAAATGTGAGGTTGGGCGCCCATAAACCGGTTTAACCCCCCAGTGACTTTTGTCACTGACCGTTCCAAGGCGGTGCTTCCATCTTCCCCTTATTGTGTGTTTATTTTGTCTTTGTGCGTTGTGTATATAGTTATGTACATTTGCTATTTCCTTGTGTTGCTGTTCGGGCGACTGTTTGTTCTGTATGTGGTGTTTCCTGCATGACTCATTTTTGTACTTTTATGAAAATTCTGGAATAAATCTCTTCTGGTCTATTAAGATCTCTTCAGAAGTCTTAGGCAAACTTAAGAACAAAAGGTATCTTGCACGTACTGTAAGCACGTACGATACTTCTACTCTGTACACACCTCTTCCTCATATTTTAATTAAGGATAAGCTTACTAATTCAATCAAGAAAGTATTTGCTCGGAAAAACATCATTCCTGGCATGTAATGCTGAAAAAGCTTTCTTTACTGACGAGCAAATGAAATATTACACCAATTGGACTTGCTAAGAATCACTAACCTTGTTTGGATAACATATTTGTATGTAATGGGAATGCTATATACCGTCAGGTAATTGGTATTCCTATAGGTACAAATTGTGCACCACTTGTCGCAGATTTGTTTTGGTACTGATATGAGAGAGATTTCATGGAAAAGTAGTAAAGTCAAGCAGGCATAGCCACATGCAAGACGCAACCACCACCAAAACACCGATAGACAGCATGACATACACACACACACACAACCACACACCCAAACGCACACACACACGAAATGAACACAGAAAACACCAAAGTCACACAAGAACCAGAGACAAACGTTCCACACATGAACAAAATCACAAGCACAAAGACGCAAGGCAAACAAAAGGAATGGTGACGGTCAGTAGCAAAAGCACCACTGGGGGTTTAAACCGGTTTACGGACGTCCTAACCTCACACTTCTCTCATGTTGCGTTTGAATCGTCAATCACAAGCCTTCAATGAAACTTGTCGATATTTGGATGATATTTTTAACTTAGATAACCATTTCGTTGATGTTCTGATTCATACAATTTATCCTAAAGAACTCAAATTGAATAAAGCTAACCCGTCCGACTATTATCTAGAGTTTCTTGATCTAGACCTTAAAGAGATGGTTTTGATTTTAATATTGTAAATTTTCCTCATCTTGACGGGGATGTTCCCCATGCTCCATCTTACGGGGTTTATATATCTCAACTCATTCGTTTTGCTAGAGCTTGTTCATCTATTGGCGATTTTAACAGTCGAAATCTTATTTTAACTGAAAAACTGCTTAAGCAAGGATATAGATACCATAAACTAAATAAAACTGTCACTAAATTTTACTATCGAACTCTCTCGCTTATTGGCAAGTACCAATGTAATCTCAACGCACTTCTGTGATACTGTATTTCACATCCTGAATTTTATGGTGATGTGATTTAAAAACTTCGTAAAATTATTGGACATACCCATTTCCTCACTTTGTTCATCAAATATGTTAAAAAAATCATTAAAAAAGGGATATGATCATGTAGTACTACAACATACTGCATGTTTGGTTGTCAACCCTTTTACAGTCGGCAATCACGCTGGCCTTTTTGCATGTACGCCGACAAGAAATGTTTAGTACTCTATGAAGGCGACCTCTTAAAGACATTACCCAGGTCCATTCAATGATTCCCCCCCATTGTTCTCAATAGACGTGAAAGTAACAGTAAAAGCATGATACAAGTGTGCAAAATATGGCAAGCCGTCTCATTCTGTCTAGAGAGGCCCTGACATACAATTAATCAAGGGGAACACACTCAAAAGACCATTGTTGGTCAGAACCCAATAGAAGTTCAACCCTTAGAAGCCTACCACTAACAAACAAAGGGCCATATGTAAACAGGTTGGATCCAGATGAGACGTCAAGTAACCCGGCATCTTATCTGGATCCAAGCTATTTGACAGACAACATTTTCACAAATCTTTACAAACTATGAAGCACTTTCACATTTGAAGCAGACAAGCAATTTAGCAGATGAATATTTTATAAGGATTAAATACATTAAAAAAACCTGAGCGCTTATGTATATCAGAGATAAAACATTTGGCCTGCAGTAGAATCCATTTAACCTGCAGTGGAGGAGAGCTATAATATATTCAAAGGCGCCCTAATTAAAGCTGAGAATTCAATATTGTCTTGTAGAGCTGGCGTTCATATATACATGCCATGTTTGTACAGTGGAGAAAACGTTATCATTTCCCGTTTAAACGTATCTATACGCAAATGCATTGAAGTAAAATGTAGAAAAATACACCTTGTTGAAATATCTCAAGATATTTTTTATCTGAGTGGCAAACCGTTTGGAGCCTGATCAGACGCCGGGTTATTTTTCTGATATTTATTCTGATATTATTCACAAGACGATTTTTATTTGTGTTCAATCAGTTGCCATAGCAACAACACTTTCGATTGGATGGCTTATATTTGAAGAAAAGCTGATAGATGAACCAACAAGTAATAATCCTTTGAGGTTTTGATGAAATTGGCCCTGCTGTTTCCAAGAAGTTCTTTAAAATAAATGACGACAGACGGCGACAGACCGGGACACAGGGCAAACACAATAGCTCACTTTAACTCAAGAAACACTGCAAATAGAGTAATCACCCGTTCTCACAGCATCTCTCGGTAAAGAATTGCTGAAATATGATTTTTCGTTAGTGTGGGTCAAGTACTTTCAGTGAAAAAAAAGACAGATTACATAGGGCAATACTTCCAAAAGAGATGTCCCACAGAGTTATTATCCTTGGACACAGCTGCCTTTTCTCCCAACAAGGTATATCAGAATATGTAAATACTGCTCAGAAAGTTATAATTTAAACCCTGCACCCTGCACTTGATCTCAATGAGATATATTTGTATGTGGAGTGTCATGAATGTAGGTTGAGCACTTTAGAAGACATACACAGGCCGAACGGACAAGGCGGGACCTATATGCTCCTTCTTATAGTTCCAGGGAGCATAATAAAAAATGAAAACATATACTGCATTAGTGACAGACTAATCATTTCCAAATCATCAAATGTAAGAGACGGGCCTCACATGGATCGCTCCAGTGGTTCTGGACAGGCAGACTGCTATAGCTCTTACCATGTGCCGCATGCTTTTTCACAGGTTAGCTGTAAAGACCCAAGCCGGCCAAGGGAATATCTTTAAATCCAGAAACGGAAGGAGAACGTCGGATATCTGTACTATTTCGTTTTTGTCGTACCCTTTATTACTTTTCTACAGTTACTCTGTTTGCAGCTCAATCATTGAGTACACTAGTGATAGGTGGATACAGTTTGTTCACTTAAATGTTTTCGTTATACATGCACTTTACCACTGTATTTGTCATCGCGGTTGTTGGAGATTAGTCGGATAGGGGTTACATTTATTTACACTATTCGTCTTTTAGGTGGGGATGGAATAAATGTGAGGTTGGGCGCCCATAAACCGGTTTAACCCCCAGTGACTTTTGTCACTGAACGTTCCAAGGCGGTACTTCCATCTTCCCCCTATTTAATGTTTATTTTGTCTTTGTGCGTTTCTTGATGTATTTATAGTTATGTACACTTGCTGTTTCCTTGTGTTGCTGTTCGGGCGACTGTTTGTTCTGTATGTGGTGTTTCCTGCATGACTCATTTTTGTACTTGGATCCTGGTGATACGTCGAGTTACCCAATCTGTTTACAAATGCGAGGCTTGTCGCGAGCGAAAGGAGAGTTGGGGATTAAGTTAATGTGTTATACCATTTGCGACTTAGGTCTGTTACTTAATGTGTAATTATATTGGCATTCCTTTTTGGGTGCACTAGTTTAATTAGATGCTGTATTGTTTGTTTCTTTTTTACTCTTAACAAATGTTTGAAAACTCGAATATCGATTCAGTTTTTCTTTGTAGGGAATGATGAAAACCAACGTGTTTGCTCTTGGATCTTTGATCATTTGCATTATATATCAAACCTTTGGAGAGGGCATTGCAGACGATGAATACAATGAACTTATTGACAACTTTCTACCTGCCTATGACAAAACTGAGACATTGGGAGACAATTTTGACGTTCTCCATTCAATTTTCTGTCCAGAGTCAACTTTTTGTCCTTGGGACATTGGTCAAAGATCGAACTGGGTAGCTTATGCACTAAACGAAAGCAACACAGCGTATGAATGGATTTTCAGTAACAAGTCCACGACAGTCTTTGAAGCAAGACGACGGCTCTTGACTCTTTCTGAACATGTGCAAGGTTGCTGCAAGGCGTGCTCCTGTGAAAAGAACTGCGAGGAAAGACAAAATTGTTGTCCTTTATCGATGAAAAAGAATGTCGATATACAGAACAGTCCAACGATTTTACAAGAATGCGTACACTCGAGACTTAACCAAAACATCGACTATTCGGTGTTTTACGGACATCATTATTACATGGTTGTTGACTGTTTTATTCCAAATGCTTCAGATGAACAGACACAAGACAAATGCAAGCATCCAGATGCGAACTATATAGATCATGTTACACCTGTATATTCGTCGTATACAGACCGAACATATCGAAACAAGTTCTGTGCTGAGTGTAACAATGACATCAATGTGACGTCATGGACACTGCAACTCGATATTTCGCATTTACTGACCTCAACGATAGATACATTTGATTTTCCTGCAGATGCCACGTCCCTATATCAGATTCTGATTAACAGACGAAGATTGGGAAGTATAGTCGCTGTACCACCTGAACAACTGCATATCAAAGAGGAGGACCCTTTGTGTATACCTCAGGACGGACCCGCTCGCATACAATGTAGCCCGACATACTTAGAAAGCAATGGCTCTACACAGTTCTTGTACGATGCGTGTTTGAACTTTGACCATGTTTATTCATCTGTCAGAAAGCAATATAGCAATGTATTTTGCTTTTTCTGTCGCAACAAATTACATTCAAAAGTAAGAGCTGATTGCATTTTAAAACATTCGGATCAAGCTAGACACTTCGGTCGAGCCTTTACAGCCATTTTATCTCCTGATGATAAAATGTCCAAACAAGATACATCCAATGCTGACAGCACTACATCACGAATGGAGTGTGGATGTGGTGATTACTTTGACAGCAAAAAGGTACGTAACTGTACTTAACCTTTAGCCTGCTGCGGGTAGATGAGTAATTACATTTGCAAATAGTTTGGATCCCGATGAGACGCCGAATAACTCGGCGTCTCATCGGGATCCACACTGTTTGATACTCTGACTGTGCTGTTGAAAACAAATTCAAGATAAAATTAACAGTGACAACTGACATCGATGACATTTATTACAAAGAAAAATGTGTTCAGCAGGCTAAAGGTTTATCATACAATAAAAACAAACTTAACCCTGTACTCCATGAATATTCAGGCGAGAAGTAATGACATCATAAATATTAATTATTTTTATCGTTTTATCGTGGCAATACTTTAGAATCAGATCCATAGTATATCAAAAGCAAACAGAGCCTGATCAGACAGCTCCTATCGGAACCGTCTGATATGGGTCTACTCTGTTTGCAAAGGCGATAAAAAGGGCCTAAAAAAATGGGGCTTTAGTCTTGAAAAGTGCTGTAGACGGTAGGCGTTACGAAAATCAGAATGTTAGACAAAATTATACCTTGTTGGTTATGGGAGAGGCGATTCTAAAGAGCATCGCAAAATCGGATTGACGAAGAAATACAAAATTTATACCTATCTCTCCCAATGTCCTAAATATTTTCGCAGATTTAAGTCGAATGGAATTACATGGTCTTCATTGACATGGTGGCGAAAGTCTTCTGTCCTTAAACGGTAGTACTTTTGTATAAGTAAACTGGTTACACTCTTGGCCCCTGTTTCATAACTGCCCAGCTAAGACTGAGTTATCAAGTTCATGTTACTGCTAGAGATTAACCATTTGATATTTTTTCACTTCCAATATAAGTCTATGTATGATAATACTACAGTTGAACTTCGATATCTCAAACTTCAAGGGACTATGTAAATTAGTTCGAGATAACAGAAGTTCGAGTTATCCGATTTCTAATCTGGACAATTTCTCAAGTTCACAGCTTAATGCAGGTCTACAGTAATGCTGAAAGCTCCTGTAGGAGCTTTCAGCATTACTGTAGATCTGCATTAAGCTGTGAAATATATTTCTAGATATGCGTAGTGATACATTTTAGAGCAATTCTGTATCATAAGATTTTGGAAGGACCAACCTTTTAAGTTCGGGTTATCCCGTAGTTCGAGTTATCCGAGTTCGAGATATCGAAGTTCAACTATATGTTGTAAGGGATTTTATAACCATACTCCCGTTTTCCACGACCTGAATCGCGTTTGCTTGGGTTCAGATATAGAGGATCTTACATGACTGTTTTTATGAAACGAGTTTACTCTAAACGCTTGTGTCATATTAATTACAGTAACGAGTTTCATAAAAACAATATATAATGAACACGAATGTAAGATTCTTTTTATCACATAATCCTTAAAATGTCATAGATAATAAAACAGACTAGCTGGCGGCTGTTTCTGCCATTGCTATACAAACAGCGTAGTAATACCACGAACGAGGTGCATGGAGTACTATGATTGGCTTACGTTTTTTAAATGAGCGCTACGATTGGCTAACTTGTTAATTTGTATACAAAATGCACTGGTACAATTCTGCGAAATACGGCACTCTGTTACGGCACTCCCGCATGGTAGGTTATGTGATAAAAGATGTTATGTCACTCAGTGTCGCATCATGTTTTCATCATGATTTAAATCATTTAACCCTTTCACTGCCAATGTCACATAAATGCATTACTACAAATAGTGCAGTCCCAGATCAGATGCCGACTTTTCAAGGCGGGGTCTGATCAGGAACTTCACTGTTTGTCACTCAGTGTCGCATCATTGTTTCTAGTAAGCATAATTAAATAGTTAACACTGAATATAGTAGAACCTGTCCTTAGCGACCATTCATTTATTGATCATAGGAGATTTAAACGCAGATGGGTGCTTGATACAGGGCAAATATCAGATATCTCCTGTAGAAGTTTTCTGTATAACGTTTTCTGTCTAACTTTTAGGCTAAATAAAGTTACCACCAGCCTTACATACACTTAATTTGATCTCGTTCTATGGCCAGTTAATACAGGTTTTACTTTGATCCAAATTTCAACAGACAATATTAATACGTTGTGGTGGGATGGTAACGCTCAATTTAAATCAGTAATAAAGCACAAGATATCGAAGTAGTCAAATGCTTTTGAGTATTTGCTGAAGTAAATGGCATGCGTTAAAACTCTCTTCTCGCCTCTCTGTCAAAATGGATATAGACTCCCGATGCTGTTTGTGATGGATTGTTGAAATGTTACTAATTCGTATGTGCCAAACAAGTTGAGCTAGTTACTGAGCTTTAGCTTAAGCTCATTCAGGATACTGTGGTCTGTTCTCATTCTAACCGATAAACCGAAATAAAACATTTCAAATCATGAAATGCCATAGCTGCTTTACGGTGCCCAATTCCTGTTTATTGGGTACACTCTTTAGTATGTTGTGTGCATTATTTATTATGTTATGTACTTTCTTTATTATGTTATGTTCAACGGTGTAACATACGTTATTACTCTTGCAAGTGGTGACAGCATCATAATAAAACAACAGCACATAAACAATAATGAATATACATCGCATAATAAAGAAAGTACATAACATAATAAAGAAAGTACATAAAAGAATAAAGAGTGTACACAACATTAAAATAGTGTACACAACATAATAAAGAGTGCACATAAAATAACAAAGAAAGTACATAACACAATAAATATCGTACATAACAGAATAAATAGAGTACACGACATATAAAGTATACTGTTTTCCAAATTATACATACAGTTGTAATGTAAACTGTATTTGCAAATATTTAAGTACAGTAATTTCTCCATAAATACGCCTTTCTACACTTTTTCAAACAGAGTAGGCCTAGATGGAGCCGTCTGATCAGGAGATGCTGTTTTATATTCATGACATCATTTTTACATGAATATTCACGGGGAGAGAGCGTTAAGACTACTGTAAATCATAAATATGAGTGCTTTTTTTTATCTTGGCCGTAACAGACATGCATTTTATACATCTATAGGCCTTCCACATGTATGTGCTTTACCAAAATCGGTCCAATGCCGCTACATGTGAACATATCACAAACATATCTATAAATGTTTAGGTCCATCAGACATTTACCTGTCAACAGTTGAATATGTGATATTTTAAGATCACCTTTAAAGAACTAAAAGAAAGGCAGGTCGGTGGTTTTGATCCAATGCGCTGATTTGCATCGAGTAAGATTAGCCGAAATCATCCCTCATCATCATGTCATCTCATCATCCATCGGCGCTATATGACCTATTTAGTGTCGCAGTGGCGTAAAACCCAACTTACTCACTCACTCTAAAGATCACCTTTAAATTGACATGTGCGGAATCACACATTTCAAAACATAAACTATCTTAAAAGCATATTTACTTTATGAAAAATATAAAAAAAAAGCATACGTAGAGGTCAAGCAGGCCAATATTATGTACATTATTACAAACGTTTTATTTTCATATGTTCACAGAATATCTGTCGAGAGCTGCTTTGTCCCTTCGGAGAAGCCATGTCAGAGTGCCATTGCAAAGCCTTTACCAAGAATATCTCTGGGATGAATACTCGTGTCTATACTGAATTGACCGTGATGTTGCCAACAGGTTATGACTCCACAGGTATCAATACTGACGAGTACGTACAGAACGTAAAAGGATTTGTTTCAAGATATTTTAAATCAAATTGGAAGTCCGTTTCTTTTTCTGTCGTTGCCATATTTCAGGAGCACCAGCCTTACGATAAGGAGCAACTCAAATTTCACATCCTATTAATGATAGCGGTCAAATATGGTTACAATGGGCGGGAAGAGATGAAAACCCTATTTGACCAGCTCCGGAAAGGAAATCAAGGTCGCTTGAAAACCATCCCAGTGTTGCTGACCCTCGGTCCAATCTATGATGTTGCTGATCAAATAGGCACGGGTTTAACAGTAACAAATAACTATGACACAACAATCGGAATAAACTCCACGAGCCTATTACATACACCGAGGGTTGATACCAGTTTTTTTCACTCAGCCACCTTGAACAAACTATTGTTTTGCAAGCAAATACAGTTATTCGAAACAGAAGTCGACACATTACTTGTATTAGCAAACGCAAAGGGGTATAGTGCTTCTCATCTTACTCACATGTATCGGAAAAACGGGGCGAGAATTTGCTTTGATGACTTTGTGAACATCTTCTTAAACCCTCCATCAGCAGCATGTGCGATCAAAATGACACATTTACATTTCGGATGGCTCTTGGTCCTGTGTGCAGGTTTCCATAAGCTATTGGCACGCCAGTTTTAATGAACTCATTGGGGTGTACATTCTTTGAGGGAATGGGGTATTCATTTTGACAAAAAGGTTAAGGAAACCCCTGTTTTGAAGATACATTTTGCAGATTTACGAGGCGGGTACAGAATGCAATTACCAAACACTATACAGGGCCCTAGCTAGCGATACGCGCTTACGCACGTGCGTAGCATCAGTCTAAAAGGTGAAATCATTAGCATGGCCAAAATGGAATAACACTTGATGACTAAGACGGTACACATTGATAAATGTTCTGTCTTGTCATGTAAGCTTTAGCCCATTCCTTCATGTTGGCGCCATTTGACGCATCTGGAAAAGTCACCTTTTGAAACCACTGTAATAAATCGAGCATTTGCTCCTATATGAGCAAATATTCTATTTATAACAATTATTTAAAAACTACACAATTTTAAATTTTCCTGGTGTGCCTACCCGCGAACCCTATAGTCACGTACTTGTGTACATTACATTTGGGGTTAGCTACGCTCATGCTGTACATCATACTGAAAAATT
This sequence comes from Azorinus chamasolen, assembly GCA_963576725.1. Lineage (NCBI taxonomy): Eukaryota > Metazoa > Mollusca > Bivalvia > Cardiida > Solecurtidae > Azorinus > Azorinus chamasolen. Next base: position 83,404,486 of record OY755241.1, read on the forward strand.
ATGTTTGCTCATATTCTAATCTGCTGGTTTTTTTGTACTGGTTTCCGATTCGTTGAAGCTCTCGGGAAATAGCTGTCAGAGTGTCAAGGAACTGGATCCTAATAAGGCCGATGTGTCACGTTATTCAAAACTGTAAATGCCTGTCAGATCACGCTTAGCATGATCAGAATATCAGAAGTTTGATCCTTGATATAAGTCAAAGGCTTATGGGTCCATGCTCCAACTTTGGAGTTATTGCCCCTGATGACTTAAAATTAGAAAAACTTTGCGTCGCACGTATTTCTGATAATAAGAGTAGGGCATCGCACCCGGGTTTCTCTGTATCCTCTCCCCTCTCTCTGGGGCGTCCAATAAGCCCATAGTGAGCAGAAACGGACGTTAATCAACACAAACAAACACATTTATGAAATCCATAGGACTAAAATCACCAACCTTCACAGGGATGCTTACCAGTATAAGTTGCTGTGCACCCGGGTTTTTTAATTGTTGATTTATTGCCCCTGATATGAATACTTTAATTTAGACAAACTTTGTGTCGCGCGTATCTCTAAAACCAGTAGGACTAGAGTCACCAAACTTCACAGGATTATTCACCACAGCATGAGTTGTTCCGCACCTTGGCGTTTTGAATGTTCTCCCGTGTTAACTTTGGAGTTACTGCCCCTGATGACTTAAAATTAGACAAACTTTACGTAGTGTGGTGCGTATATCTGAAACCACTAGGGCTTGAGTCGCCAAACTTCACAGGAATGTTCACCAGCATGAGTTGTTGTGCACCTTGGGTAATTGAATTGTTTCCCCTGATAATTGTTGAGTTATTGCCTCTGATATGATTAATTGAAATTAGAGAAACTTTGTGTCACGCATATCTCTGAAACCACTAGGTCTATTTTAAACTTAGAGAAATGTTGTGCTGCGCGTATCTCTGAAAGCAGTAGGGCTATAGTCACTAAACTTATCAGGAATGTTCACCAGCATGAGTTGTGCACCTGGTCTTTTTTAAGTGTCTCCCCGTATAACTTTGGAGTTACTGCCCCTGATTACTAAAAACTTAGTTCCGTGCGTATCTCTGAAACCATTAGGGCTAGAGCCGCCAAACTTCACAGGAATGATGACCAGCATGAGTTGTGCATCTGGGATTATTGAATTGTTTCCCCCTGACGATTGTTGACGTACGGCCCCTGATATGATAACTTAAAATTAGAGAAACTTTGTCATGCATATCTTTGAAACCACTACGGTTATAGTCACCAAAAGTTCACAGGAATGTTGACCAACATGAGTTGCTGTGCACCTGCGGTTTTTGAATTGTCTCCCCTGATAATTGTTGAGTTATTGTCCCAGATATAACTTAAAATTAGAGACATTTTGTGCTGCGCGTATCTCTGAAACCAGTAGGGCTATAGTCACAAAACTTCACAGAAATGTTCACCAGCATGAGTTGTTGTGCACCTGGTCTAATTGTCTCTCATTTATAACATTGGAGTTACTGCCCCTGATGACTTAAATTTAGTGAAACTTTATTTTGCGATGCGCGTATCTCTGAAACCACTAGCGCTAGAGTAGTAATGTTCACCAGCATGAGTTGTGCATCTGTTGTTGTTTTTTAATTGTCTCACCTTGATAATTGTTGAGTTATTGCCCCTGATATGATTACTTAGGATAAGAGAAACGTTGCGCCATGCGGATCTTTGAAACCAGTAGGGATATAATCACCAAACTTCGCAGGAATGTTGAGCAGAATGTATTGCTGTGTACCTGGTGTTTTTGAATTGTCTTCTCCTGATAACTTTGCAGTTATTGACCCTGATGACTTAAATTTAGACAAACGTTGTGTCACGCGTATCTCTGAAACCACCAATGATGGCGTCATCAAACTTCGCAGGAATGTTGACACACATGAGTTGTTGTGCACCTAGGATTTTTGAATTGTCTCCCCTGATAACTTTGGAGTTATTTCCCTTGATGACTTTAAAATAGACCCTGATAATTTTGGAGTTACAGACATCACACTTGTGTATTGGAAAGAGGGTGAAAGGGGAGATATCTGTATTGTGACAAAAACAAATGTCAGACTCTAGGTGGTGTACTTATTGGGTCTGATTAATTTGATCATCTAGCACATAACCGACAATAAAACACAGTGGGTGGTTTCGAATGTTTTGAAAGCATAACTAATGTTAATCAATGGAGCGCGTTGATCTAGTGTCTTGTATATCCGTTATAACAATATTTTCTGTTAACCCTTTCCTTCATATAAACGCTTTTTCACACATTTGCAAACAGAATAGACCTAGATCAGATGGCTCATATAAGAGCTTAAAGTTTAAGAGAGAATTTATCAAGTAAAATGATCTTGTACCAAAAGGATTCGAGAAGAGTGTGTATAGGTGCATGATTTTCAATACTATATAACTGACATATCAAGTATAGTTTGTACTTCGATACCTCGAACTGGAATAAATCGACCATCGGGATATTCGGTCCATCCAAATTTTACAATGCAGAATTGTGTTGTTCTGAAGTGCATAGAGAAACACATGAGGCAGCTTAATGCAGATCAAAAGATTTGCTGAAAGCTGCTACAGAATGTTTCAACATTACTTTAGGCCTGTATTTAACTGTGAACTTGAGAAATTGTCCGGATAAGATATCGGACGACTCGATGTTTCTTGTCTCGAAGTACTTTGTATGCTTCCTTGAAGTTCGAGATATTTTAGTTCAGTTGTATCCATAACATGGATGTTATTACTTCTAGAAAAGTCTTATGGCCTTGTAAAGTCAAAGGTTACCATTTATTAATCAGACATTATTGTGTAAACAAACATTGCATTATTTCACAGATTTGTAACAACTATATTGTAAACTGGATTTTGAAATTATGTGTCATTTGCAGTTATTGCATCTTTTTTAAGTTTCTCTCCAGGGTATATTGCTACTTTGAAATGTTAGTGTATTATCATAAGTCAAACAGGTATTTGGTGTTGCGCTAACTCTCTGATGAAGTTGTAAGAGTGAAATTTATATATTTAACCCTATCGGCGCAAAATTTCTAAATGCCATCTGAAATCCAATTTTTGTTAAATCATTCGGTACAATAAGGCAATGAGATAGATAGATGCACATTTCAAAGGAATAAAGCACATATATAGAAATTGAGACAAAAAGTGATGTCCCTGATCAGATCCCGCTTTGAAAAGGCGGCGTCTGATCTTGGACTGCGTTATATGTCGTGGTGCATTTATGCGACATCGGCGGTGAAAGGGTTAAGAAGACTAGACTTAGACCCCGAACAATTCAGTAGCGGTCAGCAAGCAGTACATGTACGTGTATACGCATTTCACAGAAAAGTTTGCAATCGCTTGACGGCAATGTCCACAATACGATTTCACTTTAAAGAGTTACTGTTTAATGTATACGTTTTACACGAGTACTTTTATACATGTATTGTGTCTGCAACGCATATTGAGATGTTGAGTATTGTTGTATTGTACTTGTAAAGTAAGTATTGTTGTCATCTCTTTACAACTCGAGTAGTTGTCTTGCATTTGCAATGCGAATAGTTCTGTTTTTCTTGCAATGCGAATATTGTTTTATAATATAATGTCGTGTGAGAATGCGGAAACATTGTGCCGTAAATTGCGGAAATGCACTTGTGCATTTTTGTGCAAATGGGCAGTTTGAATACGGCTGTACTACCGTGTGAACAATGGCCGAAACAGTCGTCAGATATAGACTGTTTCAATGTTTATGGCACTTTAAAGGGTTATTTGATAAAACAAAAATCTTACATTCGTGTTCATTGCAAATTTTTGTTATAAACTCGTTTACTATAATGAGCATTACACTCGCTAAAGCTCCTGTCCAATTAGTTTTGAAAACTCGTTTCATAAAAACGATTTGCAATGTTCACTCATGTAAAATCCTCTATGGCTGGTATTTGCAACGCGTGTATTCTTGGTTTATCATTGTAACGCGAGTATTGTTTGTAACGCATGTATTGCTGGTATGCCTTTGTGTGACGCGTATGTCGATTCCTTAACCCATTACCTCACAGACTAATTTTAGATACAACACCTCTTTGAATAAATCTACCCAAAAGGAGCATTAACTAGAGAAAAGGAAAGTTTAAGAATTTTGTAGTTTAAAATTATTGTGATAAATTGAGCACTTACTCATATAGGAGCCAAATGCTCTATTTACCACAATGGTTTCAAAATGTGACATTTACAGAGGCACCAAAATGCGTCACTAGGAGGGAATGAGTTAAGGTTTTTATTGGTTTATTATAATAATGCGGGTATTGTTGGTTTGCCTTTTTAACGCGACTGCTGTTGGTTTGTATTCGTAACGTGTGCAATGTTGGTTTATATTCGTAAGGCAGGTATTGTTGGTTTGTCGTTGTATTGCGGGCATTGTTGGTTTGTCTTCGTAACGAGAAGACGTATTAGCCTAACCAAGTACGAGGGTTAAATGGGAGAGCATCTATGCTAATCAAGATATATCAATTTTGCTATTAATCTAAAAAGAAACATCGTACAACCCGCAAAATACCATTGAACATCGATATCTCGAACTTAAAGGAACTATATAAATTACTTCGAGATAACAGAAATTCGAGTTATGCGGTTTCTAATCTGGTTCAATTTTACAGCTTAATGCAGGTATAAATTAATGCTAAAAGCTCTTATAGAGCATTTCAACATTAGTTTATATCCGTTTTAAGCTGTCATGTGTGATTTATTGGCATACGCAGTGATACATTTTAACCCTTTTTGTGCCAAATTTCTAATTGTCGTCTGCAACTTGTTAAATATTTCAGTAAAATAAGGAAATGGGATATATAAATGCAAAATTCAAAGGAATAAAGCACATATATAAAAATAGAGATTGAGACAAATAGTGAAGTCCCTGATCAGACACCGCCTTGAAAAGGCGGTGTCTGATCTGGGACTGCACTATTTGTCGTGGTGCATTTATGCGACATTGGCGACATTGGCGGTGAAAGGGTTAGAGAAATTCTGTATTGTTAATTTTAGAAGTTCGAATTATTCTAAGCTATATATGGCGTGTTCAGCAAGCGTACAATTATTTAAATTTGACAGGTTAATAAAACAGGACAATACCAATATAAGTAAAGTAAACAACGAGCAGTAAACCATAACAATCAGCGCACTCTTTTTTTTTTTTGTGAGTATACATTTTGTTTTCAAAACAGATTTTTTTTTCACATGTTACATTCTCAGAATGTCTTTTTTTTTTTCTTTTTTTTTCTTTTTTTTTTCTTTTTAATAGCGAAGTACATAGTGAAGTACATGTATAAATAGTACTGCAAAGAGCTATAATCACATCACAATCAATAACAACTAAGATAGGTAGCGTAAACATGCGATTATATAATAGTATTTAACTCTTTTTTTAATTAGATTATTTTTTTATGATGGCATATCAAAACAGGAAAGTTTGGCCTTAGCAAATATTGCAGAATTATAATCTTTATCATTTCATAGGCAAACACAGCAGACCCAGATAAGACGATTCCTATAGAAGACATCTAATTTGGGTCTACTCTGTTTGTTTGTTTTTTTTGTTTTCTGAATAGTGAATAGTTAATGTTATCCTAAACAGCACAAATGACAACACAAACTGAAAACACTAGTGCTGTGAACAGTTAATGCTAACAAACATTTGCTTAAAGCATAATATCACAACAACGAACACTAGATCGGTAGTTCCACCACCCATACACATACATGGACAAGCGTGAACCCATCCACCACCCATTCATACATGTGGACAAGTGCGACTATCCCTATGTACATGTTTGATCATCGCACTCCACCTTTAGGGGAATCAGCATTCCGTCATCATGAGATTATTGTGATTTCCCCCTTTTCAATCCATATAATCTTCTACACACAAAAGTACATATATTATCTAGATGGACTGCATCAATGCTGACACCCTTAAGTCGTGGAACGTACCAAAATGTAAAGTACATTCACAGTTTGACTGCTCGTTGTTAACTTATGAAAATCATGTTCCACGAGGATTTTATTCCTTTATAGTTCGATTTCGACACGTGAGCTGTGGCCTTTAGGACGAATCCATCCAAGATTCACAAACCATGTATTTGTTCCGGAGTTACCTGTGGTTATACAGACATGCAATGAGCATATATATATACTTATACTGCACGATTACTACGAGCTTCTTGTAGCAATTATTGTCCACTTACCCATATATTAGAATGGTTGCAACTTCTATCAATAGGCAAGTGCAGTTACGACTCAGCTCTCGTAATCGAACTCTAGCGTATTTGTCGAGGTGATTTTTATTATCGAGTATGTTATGGATTGGTAAAGAATACCTCCGAAGTTTACCGACGATTATTACCGGAATATGCATGGGTCTCAGGTCAAATTGGGAGAGTAATAAATGTACGTACCCAAATATTAGTATCGGCATTTGTCCACCACCAAACTCTATACTGTGGCCACTCTTTAGTGGAGAAATAAAGGAGAAATTCTTGAAAATATTTAAATTTACGCATTTTATCTGGAACTTTGTAGTAAACATGTGATAATAGTCAGTTTTATCAAAAATTCGTTCTAGGACATTGAAGGCAAACAATAATGAGTGTTGCACGTTGTTTGCTTGTTGTTGTTGTCATTGTTGTTGTGTTTAAGACAATTTGGTGTAGTGTTGATAGACAGCTGTTGATTTACCTTTCTTACCAAATTTGATGTTAATCCAGGATTAACTGTTATTGCATGGTTATTTAACTACTGATCATAACTAGAAAAGTATGTTAGATACAATGTCTCGCATGTGATGAGTCATACCGAGCTGAACGCTACAGGTTGTTATCTTAATTTGAAGTGATTGTGGCCTTCTGTTTAAATACAGCATTGCCAACATATCATAACAAGGATAAATATATCTCACATTTGCAATATTCCTTTAAAATCGCAATTAAAATCATTTATGGCGTTATTAACTATTTGCACGCTAAGTAATTTTTCGTCTGCAGCAATTGTCTGCTTCAATTATAAAAATAAAATTTCTCTCATTTCTTTGCAAAAATAGAGTCAAATTGACAAACAGTTTGTATCCTGATGAGACGCCGCATTATGCGGCGTCTGATCTGGATCCAAACTGTTTGCATAGGTAATCACAGTTTCAACGCTGGCATGCAAAGAGTGAAATAAAGCATCGTCAATGAGCCCTTTGTTTTACCCCCACAGTATGATGAAAATTGCTGTTGGGTATCATATTTTTGTGATCTTTACATGCGTTAGTAGCCTATTTGAACAAAAAATAGTTCTAGGACAATACTGTATATTTTGTACTGTTTGTTTCTTGTTGTTATTATTATTGTTGTTTAAAAAAAATATGGGTGTAGTGTAAATATAAAGTTATTAATTTATCATTCTAACCAAATTAGTGTTTAATTTAGATTTAAACCCAGAAGTAAGAGTTAACCCAGGGGTAATCCTTTCCCCCGTGTTTTACGCATTTGCAAATAGAGTAGACCCAGCTCAGACGGCAGGAGTCGTCTGACCAGGGTCTGCTCTGTTTGCCAGTGGAATTTGATAGATCTGTTTCTTTACTTTAAAAATAACTACAATGTTCCACCTTCCTTATTTAATGATAGCTATTTTGATCATGAATATTCAGTAGGTGTTGAAATTTTGAATAAAAGCGGAAGAGGGAAAGGGTTTTAGCCACTATTTATACAACTGGGGCTGAAAGCCAAATGCAGTAGAGTCAATTTTGTGCTGTTTCTTCGCCTAGTTTACTATTCTGTTTCGTCATGTATACGTTTCCATGATATTCATTAAAATTACACCCATGTACTATTTTGCTTTGTTACTCCATTTACTCCGTCCCCATGAAGACGTATATTCACCGTCTTTAACCGTATCCCTGATCAATATTCGTGTACGAAATAATGAAATCATGAATACTTATTAGCTTAATGTTTATCATGCAACATGAACCCAAGATTCTATTCATGAGTAGTAATGAAAAGTGCAACACTACTCCCACCCCTCGTACTGGCTTTAGCAGTATTAATTAATCAAAACTTATTACATCAAAACTAAATAATAGTTAGTGTTTATTAAGAGAGAATTAAACGATTAAGAAGCCAGAGCGAGCACAGCTCGTTAAAGTCTTTTTTAATAAACACCAAGAGTTTGGCAGTCTGTATTACGTCACACTACCATATTTGTAATCCAAATATCCGCTCGTAGTATGACTCCCAAATATGGAAATCACACATTGTTTTAGCGCCCTTTTAATCACACACAGACAGGCCTGTTTTGATTCCGCCATTTTCTGTCAGAGAAAACAAAATGAGTTACGAAGATTTTCATGGACCTATATGTAATCTTTTCAAGGCTGTCAGCGATTCGTATTCAGGGACGAGGTCGTGTCCGACTATCGAATTAAGGCCACTTTGCTCATGTTTCTGGTGCCGTTTTCAAGTTATTCCTAATTTGACCGTGGAATCTAATGATCCCAATGGCCCAGAAAATATAACAACACTGAGAAAGATGTACTGGCGGCTTTCTACAGCCGCCTTACAAGCACTTAACACCTGCTGTTGTGAAGTACTTGTATTCTGAAAATATGTGATCCTTCGAAAGCAAAAGTAGAAGTGCAAAAAGAGAAAATTGCAGACTCGGTTTTATTGAGTCTGTTCATGCATAGAAATTAAATTTGGCAGAAACTGTATAATCAGAACTTAATAATTCCATAAGCAAATAGAGCAGACCCTCATCAGATGGCTCCTACGGACCTGGATCTACATGTATATTGTTGGAAAATGCTTACAAAAGCGATTATTTCAGGGAACGGGTTAAATAATCTGCTAAATAGAACCAACGCGTTTGGTATTATTATACCATAAGTTGTTTTTTTTTATATATTTGAGCACCGATTTCACCCGAGTCTTACCTTGTCAACGTATTTTTATTATCTAAATCACTGTTATTAATAGTTTGTTACCCAAACAGTATAACAAGTCTTAACCACCCATTACCTCATTGGCTATTTTTAGATCCAGTCTCTACCGAAAAGGAGCATTTACTAGAGAAAAGGAAAATTTTAGAATTGTGTAGTTTTAAAAACCATTGTGATAAATAGAGCATTTGCTCCTAAGGAGCGAATGCTCTATTTATCACAATGATTTCATAAAGTGACTAGCAGAGGCGTCAATGGACATCAATATGAGGGAAGGGGTTCAACTACCATTCATTCATTCAACATCAGAGTCTTAACAAGCAAGTGGTTATTTAATGCAGGTCAAATATGGTGTGAAAAGCTCCTATAGCAGCTTTCTGAATTATTTTTGATCTGGATTAAGCTACCACCAGCCTTACATACCCATCTTTTTGATGGTCGTTTTAGATAGTTTCTACTATTTATATATACACAACAAATATAGAAAATATCACGCAAAACAAACAAAACAATGCAGACCCCGATCTGATGTATCATGTGAGTCGTCATCTGATCTTGGTCAACACCGTTTAAGACATGCGTAGGTAAAATATGTCACATATTACTTATGTTGTGATGTACAAGATACATGTAAAAGTATAAATATCCAACATGACCAAATAAAATCACTCGAAAACAGCGCAGACCCCGATCCAGTATCACACATGTGAGGTATATGACATTGGACCAGTACTGTATTAGGTTATATTTAGGCAGCTTTCTGCAATTAAACATACCGTAATGTACATATAAAAGACCTCCTTATAATATCACTCGAAAACAGAGCAGACACTGATCCATCGCCTTACAATGAGTTATTATAGCTTCCAATGTATGGCCCCTCTGGGTCTACACTGTTTGACATTCCAAGGAACCATCTGACTCTTTATTATCTTCATTATCTGATACGATTTTCATTTCAAGTTAATAGTTTGCCTTTGAAAAAATGCATGTATTATGCATTTATATCACTTACGTGTTCTAATGCTGACTTTTAACCCTTTTAACCCTTTCACCGCCAATGCTACATAAATGCGCCACGACAAAAATAGTGCAGTCCCAGATCCGCCTAAAGGGTTAAAAACGTTGGTGACAGAACACCTGACATCACTAGAACAGAGAGTCACGCTATTTGAGGATTTTTAAATTTCAGGCCATCTATTTAGAGAGTTTTCCTGCATTGATCAATGAACAGTAGCGCCTTTGTAAAAACTGTCTACTATTCTGACAGGATGCCACTTAATTCTTTCCTCCATAAAACGCCTTTCTATGCCTCTTTAAAAATCACCTGTTGAAACTATTGTGATAAATAGAGCAATTGTTCCTATATGAGCAAATGCTAGAGCTATTTATCACAAAGGTTTAAAACTACAAAATTCTAAAAATTTCCTTTTCTCTTGTTAATGCTCCTTTTCGATAGAATTATCAAAACAGGTAGGATCTAAAATAGCCTATGAGGGAATGGGTTAATTTAGAAGTAAAGCAATGCAGAAAGCTGCTATGATAGCCTTTTTACATAGATTTCATCTTGCATTTAGCTACCTCCTAATAAATACATTCTAAAACTGAGAGATTCTTCAAAAGCAAAAGCAGCAATGCGAAAAAAGGACATTGCAGATTCGGGTTTATTTAGTCTGATAAAGAGTAGTACTTAAAAGTGCACCACTACTCACGCCCCCTAGCACCGGCTGAAGCAATATTCAATTTTCAAAACAAGTAACATCAAAACTAATGATCCCGCGGGACAAAAATGGTATACTAACAAAGAGAATGAAGTACGGAACGACGTTTTACGGCCGCACCACAAGCACTTAATACCTGATGTTATGAAGTACATTAATTCTAAAAATGGCAGATATTTCGAAAGCAAAGAAGCAACGCGACAATGGAAAAATGCAGACTCGGTCTTACTGAGTATAGTCATGAGGAGTAAAGAGGGTTTGACTTTTCTATATTTGTATTACCAATCAGAGTTCCAGATAAATATGCGTAAATTCAAAGATTTTCAAGAATAATTCTTTATTTCTCCACCATACCCTATGTTGTGACCACTCTATAGCATCGTCTCTTAGACACGAATTTAACCCTTCTCTGGCTGAATTTTAAAATACATTTCTCCTTCTTTACCCATGCCCTGCTGTATAATTACATGTACTTTCACTGTGTACAAGTATTTCGCTGTCCAATCACTGCTGTGGAGTGCACTGGTTGCGCAATCAACTTGTAAATAGTGCAGACCCTGATGAGACAGCTCCTGCAGGAGCTGTCTCATCTGGGTCTTCACTATTTACAGGTAGGTATATTGACGCGAATAGCAAGCGAAGGGTTAAAGAGTGGTCATAAGTTCATAACATGGCGTTTGGTGGAGAAATGACGATTTTAGTATTAGAGTACGCACATTTATCTGTTGTTCTGATTAAGCCTTTACTCCATGAGTACGCCTTTCTACGCTTCTGTAAATGTCTCTTTTTTTAATCCACTGTGATAAATAGAGCATTTGCCCCATAGGAGCAAGTGCTCTATTTATCACAGTGGTTTAAAAACTACAAAATTATTTTAAAAAATGCTTTTCTCTAGTAAATGCTCCTTTTCGGTAGATTTATTGAAAGAGGCTGGGTCTAAAAATAGCCAATGGAGGAAAGGGTTAAGCCTTTGTTCCATGAATGTTCATGTAAAATATTATATACATATATAGTACATGAACACGTGAACCCACTTTCGGCCATAGTCATGGCAGAAAATAGAATCAAGTATTCCATCAACAAACAGTGCAGACCCTGATCTGAATTTACTTTGTTTACAAGGCGTTAAATGACGAATGCTAACAGACATGTATAGAAACACACACCCTAAGTCTGAAATGTGTAAATCATACCAAACAAACTTAGCAACGCAATTAAATTATCCTGTCTTGTTATAACTTTTAATCAGAGTAGACTCAGATCAGACAGTTTATGTAGGAACTGTTCCCGTCTTGCTATACTTTTGCAATCAGAGTAGATCCACATCGGTCAGTTTCTGTATGAACTGTCCCCGTCTTTTCAAGCCTTTGCAATCAGAGAATACCCACATCAGACAGTGTCTGTATGAACTGTCCCCGTCTTTTCCAGCCTTTGCAATCAGATAAGACCCACATCAGACAGTGTCTGCATGAACTGTCCCCGTCTTTTCAAGCCTTTGCAATCAGAGAAGACCCACATCAGATAGATTCTGTAGACCTCTATATATCACAATGGTTGCAAGACTACACAATTCTATAGTTTCCCTTTCCACTAATAAATGCTCCTTTTCGATAGATACATGTATATTCAAAGAGGTTGCATCTAAAACTAGTCTAGGAGGTAACCGCCACAGTCGCATAAATACACCATGACAAATAGTGCAGTCCCAGATCAGACGCCGCCGCCGGACTTCCCTATTTGTCTCAATCTCTATTTCTATATATGTGCTTTATTCCTTTGAAATTTGCATTTATTCATCTCATTACCTTATTTTACGGAATGATTTAACAAACTTGGATTGCAGACGATAATTAGAAATTTGGCGCCGAAAGCGTTCATAATATTCTTCGGCGCCGGTATCTGTTAGTATCTCTACCTATGCTGTGCCTACTTCCAATGGATTATATTAACGCATTGTCTTCTAGACTACTTTTGGACTCAACCTCTTGGAATTAATCTACCGAAAAGGAACGTTTAACAGATATATTTCAATCATGTAGTTTTGAAACCATTGTGATTAATAGAGCATTTACTCCAATAGAGCAAATGCTCTATTGATCACAATGGTTTCAAAAACTAAATTTACATTGTAAATTGTTTTGTCACAATGGTTCACATCCAATCAGATAGCAACATTTTTAACCAGTCAGTAAACAGAACCATATCATATTCAGAACGTCACAACCAGGACTGACAGTGGACTATATGAGAATGTGTACAGCTACTGCTCTTCATTCTGACTAGAATTACAACAACGATGACCAGCTGTGTATGGCAAGGGCAATAGGGGTCGGCTGGACAAAGTTGAAGAGATGCAACCCCAACCAGTGAAACGATGTGTCCAAACAAAGAAAAGGGAACAGTAACCTTTAACTGGATGAGATGGCGGGAGTAGCAAAGGACATACCGGCGAGTCTCATTAATGTGGAGGCATCTGAAGAACTGCTGGGTCTATGCGTGAAGGTGGTCAGTGCTTAACTGGGGAATAAATTTATCACATGCCCAATTGCGCATCAACTTTTTCTGCATTTATTTGTACTTGCTGGACGATGGCCACTTTCACGCAATTAGCAGAATCAGGGGTGCTGCTGTGTCATATACGTATGCGAGAAATATCTCAAATATTACAACAACCGAGAACGACAAGAATGCGAAGAAAAATGCCTCGTGTGTAAGAGGGAGCATTGTCCCAACACAGATCAATGTGAAAGGATCGAAGAAAGGACAACACACATGGCCTTCCTAGTGCCAGAAGTATTGGAAGTGCCCCATGTGTTACAAATGGTGTGGGCGGACAAACGGACGGCGGAAGAACGCGAATACAGAGAAAAATCATGCGAAAATAGTCAATGGACGATCACAGGTAATACCTTTTTGAAAAAAGACTGTAAAGCTGAGTTTATTCCTAAATTCTGAAAGTAGGAAATCATCCGAAAGAAAAACAGCAATGCAAAACGAGAAGGTTGCAGTCTCGGTTTTATTGAGTCTGTCCATGAGCAGAAATTAAAAGTGCTACACTACTCATGTCCCATACCACCGGCTTAAGCAGCATTCAGTTTTCAAAACAAATAACTGGGACCAGAAAAAATAACAACACTGAGAATTTACGGTCGCCACACAAGCACTTAACACCTGCTGATGTAAGGTACATAAATTCTGAAAGTAGGAGATCCTTCGAAAACAAGAGCAGCAATGCAAAAAGCGAAAATAGCAGACTCGGTTTTATGGAGCCTGTTCATGGGCAGTACTTAAAAGTGCTACACTACTAACGCACCGCGCCTTAGCACCGACTTCAAAAGTATTCAATTTTAAAAATCATGACAAATAATCTATTGATCCCGAAGGACCAGAAATTATAACCTAAATTATATTCCTTGACTTCGAGGGTATTCGGGACCAATGTAGCCACATGTCAGGAAGGATATACAACCATTAGGAAATTAAATTGTACAGACTGTCAACCCCCTCTCGGGTATGTAAGCCTGCACAAAATGGCTACACTGTCATAGTTCGTGGTGTAGGAAAGCTACCCATTGTCAATGCTCATACCCGAAATGTATTGATAAAGCTATCACACCTAAATCGAACTTTAAACGTTGCGGTACCCGCAGTGAAGAATTGGGCAATTACTTTTTCAGAGCAATACACGTACTTTTAAGTTGTGGCACATAACATGAATGGTTATTGTGGGTACTTTCTGTTGGAATGTCTTATTCCACAAAATTCTTCACAGCGGGTCCAAAATCATGTATATGAATGCAGAGCGAGACTTGCTTATCAAGGTGGCTAACAGTTTCATTTTTCCCAGTGAAACCCAAGGCTTTTAGAGGTTAAAAGAGAAAAAGGGATGGTTCCCTCATTTTCACACCAATTACCCATGTTCAAATGTGGACAGACCAACCGACCGCCCGACTGATCACCGGCCCAGCTGACAGGGTGAATCCAGTATACCCCCTCAGTCTGTGTATGTAGATATAAAGAGAATAATTTGCAAAAGGCTTTTAAATGACAAATAGTGCATACTCTGATAAAACAACTCTATAAACCATCTGATGAGAATCTCGTTTCCGCATTCAAATGGTTCACCTATTTCCTTCTGGATAAGTCCATTCGCTAAACTAAATGCCTGTACCAAACTGAATTGCATTAACCCTTTCCCTGTTCTGTGTTTATTCCTAATTTCAATACCTCAATATTCATGTACAAAATAGAATGAAATATGGAAGGTAGAACATTGTAGCCATTTTAGAAAGTAAAGAAACGGATATTTCAAATCCCATTAGCAAACAAAGCAGACCCTGATCAGACGGCTCCTATAGGATCCGTCTGATTTGGGTCTACTCTGTTTTCAAATGCCTGAAAACACCTTCATGTGAAGGGAAGGGATAAATACACTATTTCGGAGCCAAGTGATATTCATCTGCAAGCATTGTCGTCTGCTTTTAGTTTCAAAATGGATTTCTAAAAACGCTTCATATATATAATTACATATATATAATTATAATGGTCAATATTCAGATAATAAAATAGCCAACTCTCCACCAAACCTATAATGCGACCACTCTTTAGAATCATCTTAAAGAGTGGTCACAAAATAGGGGTAAGAGGAGAAATAAAGGAGCTATTCTTGAAAATGTTTTCTGGATCTCTGAAACTAGAGTTTTAAACAGCAAGATAGTCTAACACATAATTTTATCACAAAATACAAACAGTGAAGATCCTGAACCAAAGGCTCCATCAAGGAATCCTTTGACATGGGTCTGCACTGTTGGCAAAGGTTTTAACCCTTCGCTTGCTATTCGCGTCAATATACCTACCTGTAAATAGTGAAGACCCAGATGAGACACAGTGACGATATATGTAATTATACAACAGGGCATGGGTAAAGAAAGAGAAATGTATTTTAAAATTCCGCAAAGGGGGGGGGGGGGGGTTAAGGGTTAATAGAAGTATAAAACAATCTTAATTAACTAGAAACAATATATATATATACGGTTGAGCTTAGATATGTCGAACACGAATAATTCAGGATAAATCGAGGAGAAGTTCGGTCTTTCTAAAGGTTCTGTAAGTAGGAGATCCTTCGAAATCAAAAGCAGCAATGCCAAAAGAGAAAATTGCAGAGTCGATTTTATTGGGTTCGTTCATGAGCAGTTATTAAAAGTGCAACACTACTCACGCACCCTAGCACCGGCTAAACAATAACGAATTGTTCTAAAATGTTTCACAACGCATATCTAGAAATGCATGTGCCAGTTTAATGCAGGTCGAATGTAATGCTCAAATTCCCTGCAGGGGCGTTCAGCATCACTCTAGACGTGCAGGAGCGTTCAGCATCACTCTAGACGTGCATGAAGCTGTGAACATAAGAAATAGTCTGAGTTTCGTTCTCAAGCTTTTGATTGGTCAGATTTGAGTTCTCAAGCTTTTGATTGGTCAGATTTGAGCCAAAGGCTCCAATCTGACCAATCAAAAACTTGAAAACGTACTCAGACTCAACTAAAAGTTTTATAAGCATGGACCCAGATTAGAAATCAGCTGATTCGAACTTCTAATATCTCTAAGTAACTTGTATGGCCCTTTAAAGTTCTGATGTCACGCTGAATTATCCAGAGTCTCGTCTGAATTCGTTTACAAGGGTAATCACGGATTTGAAATTAGCAGTGAGAGTGTGTTAAAATGCAGTGCACTTTTTAAAAGCCATTGACACTATTCCTATAGCATATTATCAAACCCAGTTTGACAATTTCACGTGTATCAGGAAAGTCATTGTCCTGTTTACACTGTTCCATATCCCTTAAGCCTTTACTCAATGAATGTTCATGTAGTAAATAATGACGTCATGAATTCATGAATATTAATTATATTTTTTATAACAGCACATGGAAACAACAGAGTTTGGCCGTGTCAGAAACTGTAGAATTATGTCTGTATCAAAGGCAAATAGAGCAGATCATCCTGATCTGGATCTACATTGTTTGCAAAGGCGTAGAAAGGCGTAGTTACTGAGACAATGTTAAAGCTACATCTGCAAATTGTAGTCTACACTGTTTACTTGAGCCGCCGATGTCCATGGCTGATACCAGGAAATAAAATGTTTGCTTTGCCCCAGCAAAATGAAAACTGTAAAGGTCACAAAATAAAATTCTTGTATAATAATGAGATGCATGGGTTTAGCAGACTTGAAGATTGCGTCACTCTTTATTAACCCTTTCACCGCCATGTCGCATAAATGCACCACGACAAATAGTGCAGTCACAGATCAGACGCCGCCTTTTCAAGGCGGCGTCTGATCAGGGACTTCACTTTTTGTCCCAAACTCCATTTCTATATATGTGCTTTATTGCTTTGAAAGTTGCATTTATTTATTTCCTTATTTTACTGAATGACAAAATTGGATTGCAGACGACAATTAGAAATTTGGCGCCGAAAGGGTTAACCATTTATTTATTTGACATGCTTTTTAACGCCTTTTGTGAAGAGTAACCAAAGATCAGTAGGCTTCCATAAAAGCTGTCTGATCAGGACTGTTTGCTTATCGTATATTGATATAGTATTATTATACAGTGTTTTGTTGGTTTTTTTTAAATGCAGTAAACCCTCTCTTTAATGGCCACTAAGATACATCAAGTATTTTGTGTTAAAGACAGGTGGCTGCTTAAATACCAAAATACCAACTAATTAACACAATTTAGTGGCTGTTATAGAAAGGTTTTACTGTGGCAGAATAAAACTCCTTGTTAACCCATTCCCTCATATTGACTCCTTGTTAACCCATTCCATCATATTGACGACTTTTGACGACTCTGTAAATGTCACTTAGTGAAACCATCGTGATAAAAAAAGAATATTTGCTCCTATAGGAGCAAATGCTCTATTTATCACAATGGTTTCAGCCTACAGTATTCTAAAAGTTCCTTTTCTCTAGTTAATGCTCCTTTTCGGTAGATTTATTCAAAGAGGTTTTATCTATAAGTAGCCTATGAGGTAATGGGTTAATACTGGTCGTGATTAATATTCGTGAAAGTAAAGGCTCATTTTGAGTTAACCCTTTACCTGTTTAATATTCATGTAAGAAATAATGATATCATGAATATATATTAGACCAAGTTTTATAGTGGTACGTTATCAATGGAATGTTGACTTTGAATCTGATCTATATAACGTCACAAGCAAACAGAGCAGACCCTGCTGGAGTAAACGGTTAACTTGAAAGGTACGCGTGGCTTTTAAAATCAATAATCGTCCTAATATGAGGCGGTATTATGTGTGTCCTCTAATATTGGTACCCGCGAGTGTCATTTTGGTTAAAGGCCCACGATGCATATAACGGATACCAGCGTGTTTTCATGCGGAAGTAAATGGTGACAAACGGGTAGGAACGTGAATGGACATTTAAGTTATCAGTAGGTGGTTTGGGTTTTAGCTGCCTTAAAATGCATACATATATGTACTTGATGAATTAATCCTTTTCTAATGCTAAGTGCGCTCTTACTGGTAATTTTCAAACAGCTTGGATCCAGACTAGACAACGTGTAACTCGGTGTCTCATTAAGATCTACAGTAAAACATCTCTATAACGGCCACTAAATTACATCAAGTATTTTGTGTTAAAGGCATTGTGACTGCTTAACCCTTTCGCTGCCAATGCCGGATCTGTGATGACATATGCAAACAGTTTGGATTCAGATGAGACGCCGAGTAACTCGGCGTCTCATCAGGATCCAAACTGTTTGTTACTGTTACTATGTTTTTGAAACAAAAATGAAGAAAATCAAAAGAGTGAAAATTTGTAGCAGACGACAAAGTTAGCAGACGACAGAGTCTGGCAGCGAAAGGGTTAAAGCAAGTTGAAAGTAAAACAGAACACTCCTATAGGAGCGTTCTGTTTTACTTTCACCTTGCTTTAAGCAGCCACCTGCTCTAAATACCAACTAATTAACACACTTTATTGACCGTTATAGAGAGGTTTTACCGTAATCCTTTCGACAGTCAGTCACTATTTTCGTTAAGGGGTGTAAGTTAATATTGTAACAGGTCGGGTGTAGCAGACTTTATTTATTAGCGCTAGCATAGTTAAAGTTTCGAAAAATAATAACTGCAGTGTTACTCTTCTCAATGATAAAACCAAAAGCGAAAGTAAAATGTCGGCTTATTTTCTATCTGTGTTTTGGTAATACATGTAGTGGTTTGTGTGGTCTTTTCCTGCTTGACTTTACTATATTTGTTTTCATTTAACTCTTGCACCAGGACAAGCAGTGCAGTCCCAGATCAGACGCCATATAATCAAGGCGGCATCTGATCAGAAATCTCAGTTTTAGTGATCAAGTTCTCTGTCTGTAGTTATTCCCGTTGAAATTTGTATTTATTTCTCTCAATGTTTCACTTTAAAGATATTGTTTAACAAAACTGGACGCCAATTAGAAAGTTGGCGCAAAATAGCTTAATGATAAAACAGGCATAGATATATCTTTCCAGTAAACCCAGACCAAAAAATTCTTATCAGAGTTAGTCCTGTTCGTTTATGGAAAAACAAATTCTGCCCCATCCACAAAATTCCTTGTTGATTTGTATTTATAGAAAGCCAGTCCATAAATAACTATGTAGTAGTAATTTCAAAATAATTTTCGTGAAGGAAAGAGGAACTTACAGCTCAAATGTTATCTCATATTTTATATCATTTATAGGACTTAGGGTTTTATTCAAAATGGCGGAAGGAGGAGGAGGAAGTCTGTATGTAAGACATGAAGAGCTACAGGCAACAAGCCTCTCGGGCGGATCTGAGATTACCTTTGACTTTTATTGTGAACTATGCAAAGATGATGAGAACATTGTGGAAGCAGAAGGTTTCTGTGTAGATTGTAATGAATACCTGTGTGTAGAATGTTACAATAGCCACAGAAGAATACGACCAACACGCCACCACAAGGTACTCGATAAGGACAACATGCCTAGGGACAGCCCGCTGTCAACAGACCGAGTTAACAAGGATATTTATACAAAGTGCACATCTCATGCTGGAGAACCTGTCAAATTTTATTGTCAAAAACACGATGTGCTTGGATGCAGCATGTGTTTTGTGTCAGGTCACAGGAGCTGTCCTGACATCGAATTCATAATGGAGAAATCAGAGGGTATATTTGATAGCCAGGAATACACAGAATTCATCCTAACTCTACAGATCTTCGACAAAAAACTACGTGATATGATAGCGGTCGCAAGTGCCAACACAGAACAGGCGAATCGCAGTTATTCAGAGATATTGGAATCAGTAAAGCAACACAAACAAGAAGTTATTATTGTTCTAGAAACACTTGAACAAAACATTATCGACGAGGCGAAACGATTAGTTTCGATTAGGAAAAAGATCATAAGATCTATTTCAAGAAAATGCAGCACTCTAGCAGACATGACAAAAACTATGCTTGGAGATTTTCAAAGCCTTCATTCGTCAAGGCGAGTTTATCAGACATATATATCAATGAAAGAATGTGGTGAACAGGTTAAGAAATTGCAAGCAAATATTCGTTCAGCTGAAGAAGCTCTGGTCGGGAAAATATACAGATTCGAACCAAACAGAATATTGCAAGATTTCATGGGAAGTCTCGATACATTTGGTAATATTTTGAGCGATACTCAGCCAATCCCAGATGCAGAACAGACGAAGAGCAAGAAACCCCATCTATTGAATCCAGTACATGTAGCTGACATTAATGTGAGCTCCAACAGGAACCAAGTCTGTTGTATAACTGGATCGGCCATAGTATCCAGTACCCGACTAATCGTTACAGATCACATCGACCGCAAGGTTAAACTAATAGACACCACAACCAATAAGCTTTTGGGTGACCTGAACATTAACCAACAACCCTGGGACGTTACAGTAATTAACAGGAACAGAGTTGCAGTAACTCTGAACAAGGATAAGAAAATTCTCCTACTCTGTGTGTCAGATGCGCTTACCCCGGAAAGGGAAATACCAGTGAAGGGCTGTTGTGCTGGTATTGCATACAGTAAGAATAGGCTGGTTGTATCGCTGACTAATCCTTCAAAGTTAGAGATAATGGATCTATTTGGCAACGTGGTGAAAGACATAGAGAAAGACAGAGATGGAAATCAGCTGTTTGTAAGACCGGAATTTGTGTGTGTTAGCAAGGATGAGGAGGCCATATACGTGTCTGATTGTTATTGCCAAAGCGTAACCAGACTATCATTTGACGGCGTGGTCAAGTGTGTATACACAGACAGTGACCTTGACTGGTCAAAGAAGATGTGTGTTAATCAGTTTGGCAGCGTGTATGTTTGTGGCGCTAACAGTAGAAATGTACACATGTTAACTGCCGACCTCACCAAGATGAAAATCATTCTAACAGAGGCAGATGGGCTTACCAGTGGTGTGTGGTCTGTGGCGCATTGTCCGGAGAAAAACAGATTATATATTGGAATGTGGAACAATAAGAACGTGAAAGTGTTTCAGATGTGACGTAAACACTTTGTATACGTGCCTTTAACCCTTCGCTTGCTGAATTTTAAAATACATGTCTCCTTCTTTACCCATGCCCTGTTGTATAATTACATATATCACCACTGTGTACAAGTATTTCGCTTTGCAATCACTGCTGTGGATTGCACTGGTTGCACAATCAACTTGTAAATAGTGAAGACCCTGATGAGACAGCTCCTGCAGGAGCTGTCTAATCTCGGTCTTCTCTATTTACAGGTAGGTATATTGACGTGAATAGCAAGCGAAGGGTTAACCCATTCCCTGCTACTGACTTATTTTTGCACATTTGTAAACCTCATGTGTTGAAACCATTGTTATAAATAGAGCATTTGTTCCATAGGAGTAAATTCTCTTTATCACAATGGTTTCAAAACTACACAATTCTAAATGTCTCCTTTTCTGTAGCTAATTCACCCTTTTCGGTTGATTAATTCAAAGAGGTTGGGTCTAAAAGTAGTCAAGGAGTGAATAAGTTATCCCATTAATTATTTCCCTGTTAAATATTCAGAAATAATGACACCGTGAATATGTATTAGCTGAATTGATATAACGACATATGGTCACATGCTTTTTGTTATTGAAAGAAACTGTAGAGTCAAATATATTATAAATACATAAGCAAACAGTACAGACCCTAATCAGAGGGCTCCTATCGGAGCATTCTGATCTGGGTCTACTTTGTTTGCAAAGGCGGGAGAAGTGTTTATATGACGGAAAGGGTTAATATTGAGCAAGAAAATTGACAGTATGAATATAAATGCACTGAATGCTTATACAATTATTAGTAAGAAAACATTTTACTAAGGCAGAAACTGTAGAGGTATATCTGTGTTATTTCATGAGCGAAGATGTCAGAAGGTGTTCAGAAGGTGCTTACGATCTGGGTCTTCTCTGTTTGCAAAGTCGTTAAAAATCGTTTCTAGTAGGTAAAAGGTTATATAGATAGTAGGTCTATACCAGAGTATGATGTTTATTCTTTAACTCATTTTCTCCTAGGCTATTTTTAGATCAAACATTTTTTTAATTAATCTACCGAAAAGGAGCATTAACTAGAGAAAAGGAAAATTTTAGAACTTTGTAACTTGAAACCATTTCGATATACATGTATAGAGCATTTGCTCCTATAGGAATAGCTTAATGATAAAACAGGCATAGATGTGGAATAAAGAGCGATCTCTTTTGTTCGGCGACTTTTGTTTTACACACGGTGGGCTGACTGACAAAAAAAATCTTTAATCTCGTTTGGTAATTTTGCAAACTAAGGTCGCGAGTAATCCCTAATTGTTCCAAATGTAATAAATGATGCAGTTTCTCAAATTGTTCACCATTCTCGCTCATTCTAGGCTATATTCTACATCGTAAAGAAAAGTTCTAGTTAAGATCACGATCATGTAAAGAAACAAGTCCATTGCAAATACTTTGTGAGCAAAATCTACCCTTTAATGTCATGCAATATCAGCAATCAACATTTTGATCACATCAACCTTACTTAGAGAGCATAATTGTGGTCGAAACATTTAACTATATGATAAACCTCAAAAATCTGAAATCCTCAGAAATCCGAACTTTTCATTTGGTCCGGAAGGGGTTCGGATTTCCGAGGTTTCACTGTATAGAGCATTTGCTCCTATAGGAGCAAATGCTCTATTTATCACAATGGTTTCACAATGTGAATTTTATAGAGTCGCAAAAATGCGTCACTGTGGGGCAATGCGTTAACGAGTTCAATATTCATGGATGACATAATGAATATTAATTAGATTATTTTTAACGTGACGTATGAGCATAGAATATTTTGGCAAGGCAGAAACTGCAGGATCAGATCTACAGAATATATCATAAGGAAACCGTGCAGACCCTTATCAGACGACTCCTGTCTATACATGTACTATATATTTTCAATTTACGGAGGAAATAAAGATATCAATCAATCAACCAATCAACCTTAAGACACATTTTGACACATTTTTGTGCATCCTATAAGAGCGGTATGGTCATGACCTGCTCATGTTTGCTTATAAAATTATGTCGAGCTGGGTTTACAATTTTTGTCATTAGACAAATTCATCTAGATGTATTTGATATGCATGGTGTATTTATTTGTTGAATGGCTATTCATTGTAAAAAGAGATAGTGAAATGACATAATACAGTAAAACGTCGCTGATCCGAGCTTTAAGTAAAGAATAATTGAGAACATTTTAAGGAGGAGGCTGCTTAATGCAGGATGCTCGTCCTGCAGATAACTCCCAGGGGAGATTTCTGCAGGACCTTCACCCTGTATGGACCTGCCATATGTCTTAAAGACTGAGAATGAAATGCATGGTGTATTTATTTGTTGAATAGCTATTCATTAGATAAAGAGATAGTGACATGATATAATACAGTAAAACGTCGCTGATCCGAGCTTTAACCCTTTCCCTCATATTGACGACTTTTGACGATTCTGTAAAACTCACTTTATGAAACCATTGTGATAAATAGAGCATTTGCCCCTATAGGAGCAAATGCTCTATTTATCACAATGGTTTCAAACTACAAAATTCTAAAAGTTTACTTTTCTCTAATTATACTTGTACCATAGAAACCCTTTTCTACCCTTTGTACTCAGAGCAGACCCAAATCATACGGACCTTTTTGGAGCCGTTTGATAAAATGCTTATGGAATCATATAGATCTGTATCCATGCTTATAAAACTTTTTAGTTGAGTCTGAGTTCGCTCTCAAGTTTTTGGTTGGTCAGATTTGAGCCTTTGGCTCAAATCTGACCAATCAAAAGCTTGAGTACGAACTCAGACTTAACTAAAATGCTTTATAAACATGGACCCAGGTACTACAGTTTCTGTCAAAGCAAAAGCATCCCGTGGTCATATACCATTATAAATTTTAATAGTTATGCATGACGTCATTATTTCTTACATGAATATTCATATGGTAAAGGGTTAACCCATTACATGTACTCCATAAATACGCCTTCATGTGCCTTTGCAAAAAGAGGAGCCGTCTAATCAGGGTCTTCTCTGTTTGATTATGATACAGTAAAACCTCTCTATAACGACCACTAAAGTGTGTTAATTAGCTGGTATTTTAGGACAGGTGGCTTTAAAAAGCAAGGTAAAAGTTAAACGGAACGCTCCTATTGGAGCGTTCTGTTTTACTTTCACCTTGATTTAAGCAACCACCTGCCTTTAACACTAAACACGTGATGTAAATTAGTGGCCGTTATATAGAGGTTTTACTGTATAATATATACAATAGTCTAATTATATAGTGTCTGCCTGGGCAAAATTGACCTGTGTTCATATGCCATTATAAAACTTATCTAATTAATATTCATGATGTCATAATTTCTCTCGTGAACATTCATAAGATAAAAGGTTAACCCAATACAGTGATCCCTCCCTACAACGGCCCTCTCAATAACGATTCCCTCCTTACAACAACGCATGTCACTGTTTCCGAAACAACAAGGCTCCAGAAACAACTTTTTTCCATCGTATTTTCTTTATGCCTCCATCAAACCCTATGTCGTGACCACTCTTTAGAATCGTCACTTTGTGACGATTCTAAAGAGTGGTCACAACATAGGGTTTGATTGAGGCATAACGGTTTTAGTTCTCGAAATACACCTTATCTGGGGATCTGCAACCAAGCTATTTATGTTTGATTTTCCCTCCCTATAACAACTCCCTCTGAACAACACATACAATCTTCGTATCCCAAAGGGTGTCGTTGTAGAGAGGGAGCACTGTATAAGGAATTATGAACCCGTGAACGGTTTTATCAGCCTGGATACACGCATAGCCATGTGATATAGATATTTACATACATGTACATATATATTCATCAAATCTTGAAGCTCTAGGTCAGTGTAGTACAGGCTTATAATCGCGTTAGTACACTTTGTCCATGTTTCAGGGCGATGAAACTAGTGATTGTGTTTGATTATAATGCTACCTACCCTCCACGGGTGTATTTATCTAGTGAATTTCTTCACTCACATTATTTAGTCCGTTTGTGCATGTCGTCCCTTAATATGCAAATGACGTCATGCGTATATATTAGCTGAATTTGTATGCTGTAAAAGGTCTCAATGAAAGTTTTTGCTTTGACAAAAACAGAATTATATTTTTATCATGTCATAAGCAAACAGAGCAGACCCAGATCAGACGGCTCCTATAGAAGCCGTCTGATCTGGGTCTACTCTTTTGCAAATGTGTAAAAATGAATGAAAGAGCTAATGGGTTAACCTTTAACCTGATAGAGAGGCATACGTGTTCTATGTGCAGAATTTGTTTTGGTTTTTTTATTTATTTTTTTTGGGTTTTTTTCTTAGCAGCATTGATTTCTTTAACATAATATGACCTTATGTGCCAATTGTTTATAATATCTCAATCGCTTTGTGATAGTTTAGTTTGTATTCGTTGCTTTGTTTTATATAGCCTTCTACATGTAAATGTACATTGTTTAACCCTTTCACCGCCAATATTGCAAAACTGCGCCAAGACAAATAGTGCAGTCCCAGATTAGACGCCGCCTTTTCAATGCGTCGTCTGATCAGGGACTTCACTTTTTGTTTCAAACTCTATTTCTATATCGGTGCTTTACTCCTTTGAAATTTGCGTTTATTTATCTTATTTCTTTAGTTTATCGAATGATTTAACAATATTGGATTGAAGACAACAATTAGAAACTTGGCACCGTATGGTTAGCTTAATGTGCTTTTTCTTTCTGTAGCTTTTAGGCAGACGGCTGCTTAATGCAGGTTGAAAATCATGCAGAAAGCTCCTAGAGGAGCTTTCTGCATGACCTGCACCCTGCAGTAACCCATTCCCTCATATTGACGGCTTTTGATGTCTTTGTAAAAGTCACTTTCTGAAACCATTGTGATAAATAGAGCATTTGCTCCACAGGAGCAAATGCTCTATTTATCGCAATGGTTTCAACACTACATAAATCTAAACAATTTCCGTTCTCTAGTTAATGCTCCTTTTCGGTAGATGTATTAAAAGAGGTGTGCTCTAGATATAGCATATGAGGTAATGGGTTAAGCTGTCACCTGTCACTTTATAATAAAGTGAACGTCCGGTTTTACTGCACATTGATTTGAAACATTTGAATGTTGTTGTTGTTGTTTTTTTGTAAAATGAATCGGTCCATAATTGTTAAATGATACAGTCTACTTAGTATAAAAGGGTGTACTTTGCTGCAAGATTTTGAATGACAGACAGTGCAGATACTGATCAGACCGCCTGACCTGGGTCTACACTATTTGCAAATGTCAGTTGTGCGACTGTCACACTTTCAAATATCTAACGTGGAATACCCTCTCAATCGATCAATAATGAATATACGATTTGCTTCGGTTAAAACATACGGTTGCTTAATTCATGGTGGAATTAATACAGACAAGAGCTTTCTGCATAACTTTCGTCCTGCATTAATCTACCGCCTGAATTATTGGATTCCAGTATTAGAAGTCTTCTCAGTGGTGGTATTAGAGGAGTTTGGGTATTGTATATGTCATACGATTTTTGTGAATTTGTAGCTTATAATTAACCCTTAGCTTGCTATGAAATTGAGGTCTGCTTAAGCTCCGATCTGTCGCCGTTGTCACTTACTTCTGATTCGTTTCAGCTTTTGGGATACTATTGATAGAGTGTCAAACAGCTTGGATCCTGATGAGACGTCGAGTTACTCGTCGTCTCATCAGGATCCAAACTGTTTGTTATTGTGACTTTTTTTAAAACAAAAATGAAGAAAAATATTAAAAATGAAAATTGTAGCAGGCGACAAATTTTGCACACGACAAAATTTGGCAGCGAGAGAGTTTTTTTCCAGACGAAAAAACTTGGCAGCGAAATAGTTAATGCATGTGCACTAGACATAATGTACGCATACAGTAAAACCTCTCTATAACGGCCACTAAATAGTGTTAAGTATTTGGTATTTAGGGCAGGTGGCCGCTTAAAGCAAGGTGAAAGTAAAACAGAACGCTCCTATAGGAGCGTTCTGTTTTACTTGCACCTTGTTTTAAGCAGCCACCTGCCCTTGACACAAAATACTTGGTGTAACTTAGTGACCGTTATAGAGAGGTTTTACTGTATACGATTGGTATGTCCCTTATCTAACCTTTTGAATGCAGGAACGAGCGTGCTGGTGTTTGCGTTCATTGTAGACCTAGGACAGAGGGTTCGTATAACGGAGCCCTTTAATCCGGTTCATATTACATAACGACTTCAGGATTCGATCATTTCGAGAAAATGACAAACCAATAGAATTTAGATTAACAGTTTTAATATATTTTATTTAGAAATGTGTATTTATATACATTATACATGATAAGCACACATAATGACAATATAAATAGAACGAAAACTTAAAGCTTATTGAGGAGTTCTTCTCCTTATAAGGTAAGGTACATTCAGTGGATACAGATATGAATTAACCCTTCTCTTGCTGAATTTTAAAATACATTTCTCCTACTTTACCCCATGCCCTGTTGTATAATTACATATATCTTCACTGTGTACAAGTATTTCGCTACATGCAATCACCACTGTGGATTGCACTGGTTGCACAATCAACTTGTAAATAGTGCAGACCCAGATGAGACAGCTCCTGCAGGAGCTGTCTCATCTGGGTCTTCACTATTTACAGGTAGGTATATTGACGTGAATAGCAAGCGAAGAGTTAACCCTTTCAGTGTAAAAAACGAGTCACTAGTTGTTCTTGCAATCAGTGTATACCCAGATGAGAGGGATCCTAGAGGAGTCCTCTCATCAGGGTCTGCACTGTTTGTCATGGTACACGTTCCTTTTTAAAGTTCCTTAGCATTCACGGTAAGTTTGGCCTGTTTGAATTTTGGAATACAGTACAACCCCGCTAATGCGACCACTTAATAAACAGCCACTGGCGCCGTTTAAAGCAGGTGGTTGCTTAATGCAGGACGAAAGTTATGCAGAAAGCTCCTATAGGAGCTTTCGGCATAACTTTCGTCCTGCATTAAGCTACCACCTGCCTCTGTCACCCAGAATTATGCCCCTTTTTGGTGGTCGCATTAGCGGGGTTTTAGTCCGTTGAAAGGGTTAATAAAAACATACAAAATATTTTCAAAATATACAAAAGGCATCGTAATAATCATTACATACAAAACATAAAAGTTAATGGTATTGAATGAATGAATGAATGAATGAAAGGCTTTATTTAACGAGGGTGGCTCAATTACACATAATGACTAATCGACCTCGAGGCCCTCAAAGAAAAGCATTTCATATAATATACAAAACAGTAAAACACAAATCCATATGCACAAGAAATTCAGTAATGTAGCGTCTGGATAATGGATAATTGTTGTCTGCTTCAATTTGTAGATCTATTCTTTAAGGACACGCATTTTGGATCCTGATAAAAATCAGAATAACTTTGCGTTTAATCTGGATCCAATCTGTTATCATAGTTTTGATTTGTCACTAGCATTTAAATAATTAATATAAATCAATAATATATTAATTGTTGCACAAAAAATAAGGAAATGCATAAATGCCATTTGACCCGATTCGGGTGGACGAATGCACGCGCTATTAACCTTTAGCCTGCTGAGCAAATTATTTTCACAAATATTTTCACTTACTACATTTTCAAAATTCAAGCTATAACCGACGTGCCTACCAAAATGCAATCAGAGTGTCAAACAGTTTGGATCCTGATGAGACGCCGAGTAGCTCGTTCAAAATTAGAAGAACAGTAGTCATTGCATACACAACATAAAGCTTATGGAAATCAAAATTAGAAGAACAGTAATCATTATATACAAAATATAAATGTTTACGGAATTCAAAATTAGAAGACCAATAAGCATTGCATATACAAACATAAAGTTTATGGAATTCAATATTAGAAGAGCAGTAATCATTGCACACACAACATAAAGTTTATGGAATTCAATATTGGAAGAACAATAATCATTACACTAAACCCTTTCCCTGTTCTGTGTTTAGGCCAAATTTCAATACCTACTGAATATTTATTAACAAAATAGTTATAAAGAAACATGGAAGGTGGAACACTGTAGACATTTTAGAAAGTAAAGAAACAAATCTTTCAAATTCTATTAGCAAACAGAGCAGACCCTGATCAGACGGCTCCTCTAGGAGCCGTCTGATCTGGGTCTACTCTGTTTGCAAATGCGTGAAAACACGTTTATATGAGGGAAAGGGTTAAAACATAGCGTTTATGGAAATCAGAATTAGATGAACAGTAAAACAAACACGGAGAGGTGGTGCATTTTGTTTGTTGCACAGGTATGGTAACCCCTACCGTGAGGGACACGAGTCACTGGTGTCCTTTGCAAACAGTGTAGACCTAAATGAGAGGGCTCCTACAGGGTCTGCATTGTTTGTTATGGTACATTTTTCTTTAGAAAAATCCTTGAATATTTGCCACACGTTTGGCCTGTTTTAATTTTTGGAATAGTCCATTTGAATAGTCAGCGTTCAAAGAATTATCAAAACGTACAAAATATTTTCAAAATATAAAAAAAGGCATCGTAATAATCATTACATCAAAAAAAAGTTAAACCAATGTTCATGGAAATCAAAATTAGAATAACAGTAAAACAAATATGGAGGGGCGTTGCATTTTGTTTGTTGCATTGATTGATATGTTAAGGCATAGATATGTTAAGATTTAATCCTTTTACATTTGTATTTCAATTTTGATACATTTGTGTGGAATGACATACAGTAAAATCCCTATTAAAAGACGTTAAATTTAGTATAAATATCGGTCTTGGAGACAGATAACTGCTTAAATGCAGGATGAAAGTCATGCAGAAAGCTTCTCAATGTGCTTAAGTACTACTTAACTTTAACCCTGCATTAAGCAGCCATCTGCTTAAAAGTATTTAAATTCTTCTCTTCTAGAAATCCGGTTTAGATGGGAAATACAGTTGAACTTCGATATCTCGAACTCGGATAACTCGAACTTCGTGATAACTCGAACAAAAAGTTTCGGTCCCTCCAAAACGTACACTACAGAATTGTTCTAAAATGTACCGCTACAGATATCTAGAAACACGTTACAGCTTAATACAGGTCTAAAGTAATGCTGAAAGCTCCTACTGGAGCTTTCAGCATTACTTTAGACCTGTATTAAGCTGTGGCCTTGAGAAATGGTTCAGGTTAGATATCGGATAACTCGAACTTCTGTTATCTCGAACTAATTAATATGGTCCCCTTGAAGTTCGAGTTATCGAAGTTCAACTGTACATTGTTTATGAGATAAGCTTGTGTATCAACAACATGTTACATAAAAGTGTTACTCCTATATTATATTAACACTTTACTCCATGAATATTCATGTAAGGAATAACGACATAATGAATATTAATGAGATAAAAAAAAAAAAAATTCACATGAACATACGTTTGGGCCATGACAGAAACTGCAGAATCATATCTAAATTATTCCATAAGCAAACAGAGTCGATCCTGATCAGACGGCTCCTGCAGGAGCCGTCTGATCTGGGTCTACTTTGTTTGCATAGGCGTAGAAGTATGGAGTAGAATGGTTAATAAGTTCGTCCAAATCAAAGTTTAAAACCCATCCATTATACACGGTGGCGGGTTCCAGCTAAACCAATATGTCCTTGCGAAAACCTTTGACATTTAACCCATTCCCTCATATTGACGACTTTTGACGACTCTGTAGAAGTCACTTTGTGAAACCATTGTGATAAATAGAGCATTTGCTCCTATAGGAGCAAATGCTCTATTTATCACAATGGTTTCAAACTACAAAATTCTAAATTTTTCCTTTTCTCTAGTTAATGCTCCTTTTCGGTAGATTTATTCAAAGAGGTTGTATCTAAAAGTAGCCTATGAGGTAATGGGTTAATGGTATAACAATCAGTGTAAATGCTGATCAGAAGGTTCCTTCAATAGCCCTCTGACTTTGGTCTACATTGTTTGCTTATGACCCATATGTGAGATTTTATTGGTTAAAGTAAATCGTCTTCATGTGTACATGTATACAATTCATTTTCTCTTCAGGCCCCGTTGTTTTGTTATATATATTAGGTTCATTCTAATGTTTCTGAATGTTCCAATTGTGAGTTACATTCAAACTCTGACCAATCAGGTGATAGAGAATGAACTCAGATTCAACCAACATATTTCAAAACCACAGGGCAAGTTCAAAACAAACACAGAGAAAGATAGCGAACATCATTAATTTGCATTCCTTCTCTCGCGCAAATTCGACACATTAACCCTTTCCCTCATAGAAACGTGTTTTCACGCATTTGCAAACAGAGTAGACCCAGATTAGACGGCTCCTAGAGGAGCCGTCTGATCAGGGTCTGCTCTGTTTGCTTATGGACTTTGATAGATATATTTCTTTACTTTCTAAAATAGCTACAATGTTCTACCTTCCATATTTCATTATAACTATTTTGTCAATGAATATTCAGTAGGTATTAAACTTTCAAATAAATATAGAACAGGGAAAGGGTTAAACTATGAAAGAAAAAGGGTTCTTAAAACTTCAGAGTATTCATTCAAAGTTCTTCGTGACTTGACTCTCCATTTTCATACAGTGTCTTTACTATCGGTTGAACAATCTCGTCTAACTCCCTTTTCTGTTCTCTGTATTCCTCAGTCTCGGCCTCAGTATTTCTCTCTAACCATTCTAACTTTTCTTTAACAAGTTCTTGTATTCTGTCTTTTTCATCAGCGGACAATTTACCACCAAGTTTCTCTTCATCCTCAATTTGGTTTTTCAACGAATAAGCGTAATTCTCAAGCTCATTCTTTGCGTCTATTCTTTCTTTCATATTTCTGTCACTTTCTTCATTTTCTTCTGCATCGTTTATCATTCTTTCGATGTCCTCCTTTGAGAGTCGGTTCTGGTTGCTTTCTATGACAATGTTGTTTGTCTGTCCGGTTCCTTTATCCTCTGCGCTCACCGATAGAATCCCATTCACATCGACCTCAAACGTGACTTCTATTTTTGGAACTCCTCTAGGCGCGGACCGGATGCCTGTGAGGTCAAAGCTGCCCAATAGGTTGTTGTCTTTTGTCATACTACGTTCACCTGTAAAAACAAATGGCATGAAATATTTAATAAAATGTAACAAGCCCTCTCTTTACCAGTTACTTAACCCTTCGCTCGCTATTCACGTCAAAATAACTACCTGTAAATAGTGAAGACCCAGATGAGACAGCTCCTGCAGGAGCTGTCTCATCAGGGTCTGCACTATTTACAAGTTGATTGTGCAACCAGTGCACTCCACAGCAGTGATTGCACAGCGAAATACGTGTACACAGTGAATATATATGTAATTATACAACAGGGCATGGGTAAAGAAGAAGACATGTATTTTAAAATTTAGCAAGAGAAGGGTTAACCCGTTCCTTCATATAAACGCCTTTTCACACTTTTGCAAACAGAGAATGTTCAGATAAGATGGCTCCTGTAGGAGTCGTCTGATCAGGCTTTGTTTTGTTTGCCTCTAAGTGAATATAGATCATGCCCCGCTGTTATTAATCTTTTTGCTTGAGTCTGAGATCATTCTTAAGCATCTGGTCGGTTCTGGTTGTTTTCTATGATAATGTTGTTTATCTGTCCTGTTTGTCTGTCATTCTTAATCAGATGCTTGAGAATGATCTCAGACCCAGAAGGTTTATAACCTCGGGGTATGAGTCTACACTTTATGCCGTGGTAACGTTTTACTTTGTTCGGAACATCATTTCAAAATTCAGCCAATAAATATTTATGACGTCAACATTTATAACTGAAGGTATAGAGTCAAATTACTGTCCATTTACTTTTCCGCAGCCAAATATTGTCCTCTGCAAAAATTGTATTCTGCTACAATTTTCGTTTGTTTAATTAACCCTTTTCTGCATACAAACATGTTTTCGCGCATCTGCAAACAGAATGGACCCAGAGCAGACGGCATGTCTGCTCTGTTGACTTATGGAATCTGAAAGATCTGTTTCTTTTCTTTCTAAATTGGCTACAATGTTCCATCTTCAATATTTCATTATAACATTTTTGTCCATGGATATGCAGTAGGTACTGACATTTGGAATAAATATAGAACACGGAAAAGGTTAATTGTCATCACTTTTCTTTCAAATCCATTTGTTACTCAGGGTCTCATCAGGGTTGAAACTATTTGTTTCTGTATCTACATGTATTTTATTTAACAAAAATGTTGAAAAAATATTAATAGAAAATTGTAGCATACGATAAAGTTTGCAAACGACAAAAATGGCAAGGGAAAGAGCTAAAAAATACTAGTGAATCAGTTTGAAATTTAAAACGTAAGACATTGTTCCAACTTCGAAGCAGTTTGAAATATAAGACGTAAGACATTGTTCCAACTTCGTTGTTGTCATACAGAATGAAAACTTATACAGTCACATCCAGGCCCTATATTTGACTGTATTATAGAATTATGTAATATTGATACCAGGGGATTTTCACCTTCTATAACAGAGGCCTGTAAAAGGCCCCTTCCCAATTTAAAATTTCTTTAAAATCATGCAATTTTCCCAAAATTCCAAACTTACACCAGCTTTTTTGTTTCCCAAATCAGCAATTTTAGCGATAATTCTTCACAAAATCAGCAGGCTAAGGCCCCTTCCCAATTAAGAGAGAAAAAGCCCTGGATACGATGTCATTTTCGGATGTTGACGGAAACCACTGACTTTACGACTGTATGTTTCCAAGCTTACTGGAAACTGCCGAGCAGTTGCGACTGATTCCTGACATTGTGTTGTTTCTTAACATAGACGTTAATTCCGTATAGACGTAAAAGAAATAAGTTTTATATTATAAGACTATAAATGATTGTGTTTTAAATCTCACCTTCAAAAACCTGAATTGTCACAACGGGTTGGTTATCAGCTGCTGTTGAGAAAATCTGTGATTTCCTAGTGGGGACTGGTGTGTTTCGCGATATAAGCGTCGTCATTACCCCACCCATCGTCTCTATACCCAACGTAAGTGGATTGACGTTGATGATGAGAACGTCATTGACGTCATCGTCCACATCTCCCAGAATTCCACCCTGGACAGCGGCGCCATATGCGACAGCTTCGTCGGGATTAATACCTCGGTTTGGTTCCTGATCAAAATGAAGAAAGTGGACCTGGTTAACTACATCTACATTGTTAACACGTTACTTCATGAATATTCATGTAAGAAATAATGATATCATGAATATTAATAAGATTAAAGGCTATAATAGCACATAAACACGGGTATATTTTTCCATGGCAAAAACTGTAGAATCATATCTTTATTATATGTATATCAAAAGCAAATAGAGTAGACTCTGATCAGACGGCTCCTCTAGGAGCCGTCTGATCTGGGTCTACTCTGTTTGCAAATGCGTAGAAATGTGTATATATTATAGAGTAAATGGTTTATAGTTATATGAGTCTGCGTATGACGAAGAAAATATTTTGTAAGAATATATCTATATCTGGTAGCCTTTAAATGTGGCAAATGAGTGTACTGGTATGAGTCATAATGCAAACAGTGAAGACCTAGACAAGAGGGTTCCTAGAGCGTCTGCATTGTTGGTTATTTAAAATGCTGTATGCACTCCATCGTTAAACCTTGGTGTTATCATTCCATAGAGAATATCCAGCAATCAAAGGGCTTAGACCTTGTTACCCGCATTTTCACCAAGTCCCGATGTTATAAAACTTTTTGTTTGAGTCTGAGATCATTCTCAAGCATCTGATTGGTCAGATTCTGAGCTTGCTCAGAATCCGACCATTCAGATACTTGATAATGATTTGAGACTCAGACTCGGAAGTTTTATAACCTCGGGCCGAGTTTCACATTTAATAATTGCCTCTGGAAAGCTGAACTCTGTCACTAGTCTATCCTATTTGCCACTAAGCCAATTTGAATCTAAATTTACCTTCTGAAAAGGGAGCTAAATTGAATTATCCAGCCTTAACAACTGGTGAAATACGGATATTGGGTGTCCGAATATTTTGGCTAAGCAGAGTGATTACAGTTTTAATCTTTCCTTCAATAATTTCCTAATATTTACCTTTCCTCCAAAGAACTCCTTGACAAGTTGCTGTATTTTGGGGATTCTTGTGGACCCACCAACAAGGACGATCTCGTCAATCTCTGAGGCCTTCATCGCGCCGTCTTTGAGAACTTTCTGAACAGGTTTGAGGGTGTCTCGAAATAAGTCCTGTAACACAAACATCCTCCTTATAACC
Organism: Azorinus chamasolen; assembly: GCA_963576725.1. Taxonomy (NCBI): domain Eukaryota; kingdom Metazoa; phylum Mollusca; class Bivalvia; order Cardiida; family Solecurtidae; genus Azorinus; species Azorinus chamasolen. Next base: position 83,439,973 of record OY755241.1, read on the forward strand.
CGTGTGTCTAGATAAGCGTAGTAATGCATTTTAGAATAATTCTGTATTGTAATTTTAACCCATTTTCTCCCACGATCCCATACATGGGACGTAGACAAACAGTGTAGACTCTGATCAGAGGTGGCATAACGCGGCGTCTAATCAGAGTCTATGCTGTTTGCTGATAGGAATTTCAATATACAATGTAAATCAAAACGAATTTGAAAATCTAGGCCAGGCACCTCTTAGATAAAAATGGACTAATCCAATATATAAACATGGAACAATCCACTGAGAGCAAATGGGTTTAGGATCGAATTTTTACCTCTAGTTAAACCGTGTTCGAGTTATTGATGTCGACGTATATTCATTCTGAATGACGGTTTAGCAGTACTGGCTCATTGAACGGCAGCTAGCAGCACTTCTTTGTATGCTTTGAAAAGCGGATCAGAACATGAAAATACCACTGCATATATAAAATCTAGATGCGAAATTCACATGAACGTACTAGATCTAACTATTACGTGTACAAATTAGATAAATTATTTCCAAACTCACCATATTAAGTTCCTCAAATTTAGCCCTGGTAAGTGTTTCCTTGAAGTCTGTCCCTTTAATTAGAGACTCCACCTCTACAACAGTCTGGTGTTTGCTTGACAGTGTGCGTTTCGCCTTTTCTACTTCTCGTCTTAGCTTTTGAAGAGCGCGGGAGTCTTTCGTGACGTCATGTCCGGTTTGTTTCTTAATACGCTTCACGAAATAGTCTACTACTCTTTTGTCGAAGTCTTCGCCGCCGAGATGAGTATCTCCATTGGTAGCGATGACTTCGAACACCCCACTGTCTATTGTTAAGAGTGACACATCAAAGGTGCCACCGCCGAGGTCAAATACCAGTATGTTCATTTCGTCTCTGCTTCGTTTGTTCAGACCATAGGCTAGTGCTGCTGCAGTTCTGTAAGAAAAAAAGGGGATATTATAGGCACGTGACATTTTGACATGCAGGGTGTGTGGGTATAGGCATTTCCAAACAGTATCGACTCGGATCAGATACCTAGATTACTGGAGGTATTTTTCTGATATACTATCAAGAATGAGATTGTCACAGATTACTGAGATATTTTTGTGGTACATGCATACACGTATGTAAAGAGGTGATTGTCATAAATTATCCATGTAAGAAAAGATTAATTCGCAGTATTTTAAACACAAGATACGCATTTGTACTGGTGGACAATGATTGTAAGTAAACGATATTCTGATTTCCCAAAAGTCTTAAAATAGATTTTGCATTTCATCTGTATATATGATATAAGAAGTACCATTAAAGGGGTTGCGTTTTTATCACACATGAAACAAACGCACCAGTATTAAGCCTATTTCTTCATGAATATTCATGTTTACAAGTAATTATAACGTCAAAAATATGAACTAAATCAATTTGTCATAACAACAGATAGACACATGAATGTTAGGCCATGGCACAAACATTAGATCATATCTTATATTATAGCACAAGCAAACAGAGCAGACGCTGTCATTTAATAAGATTTTACATTAACCATTTCCTTCATATAAACGCTTTTTCGCGCATTTGCAAACAGAGCAGATCCAGATCAGACGGCTCCTGTAGGATCAGGGTCTGCTTTGTTTGCAAATGGAATTTAAAATATCAGTTTACATGTATGTATTTACTATCTAAAATGGCAACAGTGTACCAGCTTCCATATTTCATTATAACTTTGTGTCCATGAATATCCAGTAATCATTGAAGTGCTGAATAAACATAGAATAGGGAAGGGGTAAGCCTATCCCATTTGCTGCCATGACAACGGATTTGCGATATTATGCTCAAAGATTTGTTTAGATCCAGATGAGAAGACGAGTAACTCGATGTCTCATCTGTATCCATGCTTATAAAACTTTTTAGTTGAGTCTGAGTTTGTTCTCAAGTTTTTGATTGGTCAGATTTGAGCCTTTGGCTCAAATCTGACCAATCAAAAGCTTGAGAACGAACTCAGACACAACTAAAAAGCTTTATAAGCATGGACCCTGGACCCAAACAGTTTAATAATGTGGTTGTAATGATATTGGAGAAACTTGAAGCAGACGAAAATATATCCAGCAGACCACACTGAAATGGTTGATTATTACGTAAATGCGTTTCTTACGGTTCGTTCAAAATTCCCAAGACGTTCAATCCTGCAATTCGTCCCGCGTCTTCTGTGGCTCGTCGTTGTGCGTCATTGAAATAAGCCGGTACTGTCACTACGGCATTTGTGACGTTTTCTCCAAGGTATGTCTCAGCAATATTCTTCATTTGCCGGAGGACCATTGCAGATATTTCTTCCGGTGACAGTAATTTGACCTCTGACCCTACTTTGACTTCTACGTGTGGCATGTTATTCTTCTTTACCATTTTGAATGGATAATATTTTAAATCTTGTTGCACTACTTCTTCGTCCCATCTTCTGCCAATGAATCGCTTCACGTCAAAAATAGTCCTTTCTGGATTCGCAGTGACTTGGTTTTTAGCTGCATCACCAATTAGACGTTCGTTATTTTCCGTGAATGCGACGTAGGACGGAGTTATCCGATTACCGAAGTCGTTCGTGAGTATCTCCACGCCAGTTCCCTTTTTGTACACACCCACGCTGAAGAAAACAAAACATACAGTTATCTACAGAAACTCAGTACCACTGCTACTTAAAATAGGTCTAATTATGTGTTTGCAAGACTTGTGGTAGCTTAATGCAGGACGAAAATTATGCAGAAAGATCCTTTCGTATTACTTCCGTTCTGAATTTCGGAGTCACATCCATTTAGTGCTCTCCGAATTTATTCATTATTTAGATATTGTAGAGGGGTTCTTTAACCATTTCCCTGTTCTAAATTTATCCCAAATTTCAGTACTTACTGAATATTCATGGACATAATAGTTCCAACAAACTATGGAAGCTAGAACATTGTAGGCCATTTTGGAAAGTAAAAACACATAAAGTTAGAGTTATATCAAATTCCGTTAGCAAAGAGAGCAGACCCTGATCAGCTGGTCCTTATAGGCGCCATCTGATCTGGGTCTTCTCTGTTCGCAAATTCTTGAAAACACGAAGAAAGGGATGGTATGTTTATTTAGTACAAAACGTGCCTACAGAGACAACCCAAAATAAGTCTAATTCTGGGTCTTTAACTCATTCTCTCATAGGCTATTTTTAGACTCAACCTTTTCTAATCAATCTACCAAAAAGGAGCATTACCTAGAGAAAAGTAAAATTTTAGAATTTTGTAGTTTGAAACCATTGTGATAAATAGAGCATTTGCTCCTATAGGAACAAATGCTCTATTTATCACAATGGTTTCATAAAGTGACTTCTATAGATGCGCAAACATGCGTCACTAGGGGATAATGTGTTAATTAAAAGAACACTTTCCCCGTTTAACATTTATTCATACTTTTATCACCTCATTAATATTCATGGACAGAATCTTTAAAATGGAACACAAAAAACACAGGAAGGCAATTTTTTTCACAATGGTGGAAATTGTAATACTAGATTTATAAAATTCCATAAGCAAACACAGCAGACCCTGATCAGACGGCTCCTGATCTGGGTCTACTCGGTTTGCAAAGGCATGAAAATGCGTTTATATGATGGAAAGTGTTAAACCTTTCAAGGTTGCTTTCGTCTGAAATCAATAGTGTCGTCTGCTACAATTCTAAAAATATTGGCATCCATATTGAAAACGTTTGATAATATTCCAAATTCTTTGGAACCTCACAATAACGTAGTCTGTGTTAATATTTGCAAACAGTTTAGATCCAAATGAGATGAAGAGAAACTTTGAAAAATGAAATGGTTACAGGGCTACAGATAATCATGCGTACCAAAATACTAAAATCGTCATTTCTCCACCAAACCCTATGCAGTGACCACACTTTAACCTATATCCTCCTAGACTATGTTTAGACCCAACCTCTTTGAATTATTCTACCTAGAAGCATCATTAACTATAGAAAATTAGAATTTTAGAATTGCGTAGTTTTTAAACCATTGTGATAATTATCACATTGGTTTCTACACTACGCAGTAGGAGCAAATACTCTATTTATCACAATGGTTTCAAAATGTGACTTTTACAGAAGCGCCAAAATGCGTCACTAGGAGGGGATGTGTTAAAATAGTCTCTCCGAGACGATACTAAAGAGTGGTCACAACACACGGTTTTCTGAAGAAATAAAGAAGTTATTCTTGAAAATGTTTTAATGTACGCATCTTATCTGGAGCTCTGTACCAAGGCCAGGTTAACATATATTCACACTAACCATGAATAGGTTGTTCCGAGATCTATCCCAATGATAGTTCCTAGCTCCTTGTCCTTTTCGGCTGACAGCCCCGCGACGAATAAACACGCCGTTACAAGGACGAAGGTCGGCATTGTTGCCATGGTTATATTTTGCTGTGTTTGTAAGATATAAGACAGGGACTGAAAGAGAGAATATCATGTAGAGAAATAAAATAAGGCTTAATTTATGTATCAAGAAACTGTTGGAAGAGCATGCAAATTGATTGGTTAGTCGATTGATCAGTTTGTCGGTCGGTTCATTCATTCATTCATTCATTCATTCATTCATTCACCAACTGGGTCCATGCTTATAAAACTTTTCGTTGAGTCTGAGTACGTTCTCAAGCTTTTGATTGGTCAGATTTGAGCCTCTGGCTCAAATCTGACCAATCAAAAGCTTGAGAACCCAAATCCGACCAATCAAAAGCTTGAGAACGAAACTCAGACTCAACTAAAAGCTTTATAAGCATGGACCCAGATCGTTATACATGATTGTGTCTCCAACGCACGGGAGATAAATCTTGTAAGTTTAACTGGAGCCCGAGATTGAATTATTCCCCATACAGCTTTTCAATCTCCAATACAGATCGATTGCACTGGAACTGATTTTCTATTCAGGTTGAACTTGCAATTAGCTATGTCTCTGGGTCAGATTTGAATTTGACCAATTAAAGAATAAGCCATTCACGTGAGCACATATGTGCACCATAACTGCAAAGGTCTATAACCTATAGACATTCACATTTGCGCCCAAATAGTGTCCCAATTTTGGTGACAGTCCAAATTGTTCGATTGCATCATGCTTCATATTGTCAAAATAAGGTCATCGGTATATACAGCAGAGTGGCGCAGTGGAAGCGTGCTGGGCCCATAACCCAGAGGTCCGAGGATCGAAACCTCGCTCTGCTAAAAACTTTTTTTTTATTTCTTGTCCCTTTCTCACATACACAAATTTTCCCATGTACCTCTGCAAACATAAGGGCCGACAGATAAAATCCCTTTTCAAAGTGATAAACTTCCACTAATTAATATTCATAGTCAGTATTACCTACATGAATAATCATGAAGGAAAGAGTTAACAGTAATTAAATAACTTAAATACAACAACAATCGGTAGCGATTACTTTAGTTGACCTAGAAATAATAACCATTAATTAGTATGGTACTTCTATATACCTGAAGTTGATAGTAATCAGATGAACATTCAAACTAAACCTTTCTATGCCTTTGCAAACAAAGTAGACCCAGATCAGTCAGTCCATGTATGGGTTGTCTGGCCAGGGTCTGCCCTGTTCTCTTATATGCTACATACTCTGTACTGTTTGCCATGACAATGAATTTCCTTATACAGTAAAACCCCTCTAATGCGACTACCGAAAAGGGGCATAATTCACAGTGGCAAAGGCAGGTGGTAGCTTAATGCAGGACGAAAGTTATGCAGAAAGCTCCTTTCGGCCTGCATTAAGCAACCACCTGCTTATGAAGACAGCCATGTTTGTTCATTAAGTGGTCGCATTAGAAGGGGCTTACTGTAGTGTTTTCAAGTACAAGAATTGAAATAACCCTTTACCCCATGAATATTCCTTTATAAAACCTATGGTGTGAACGCTCTTTAGGCTCGCCAAGTCGAGGCAATTATGTTCCGTAGAGAACTATTTTTTGTTAAAGAGTAACACGTTTAATCCACCTATTTTATCTGTGCTTCTGAGGAAAAACACGTGATTTAGCTTTATAATACCTATTATTATTATTATACCAAAGTTATTTATTGCTCTTTTCACACAGGATATGTACGTCCAAAGGCGTTCAATACTAGGTATTCTTTTTGTATGCATATTAATCCTTTACTCCATAAATACGCCTTTCTGTGACTTTGTAAACAGAGAAAACTAGATCCTATAGGAGCCGTCTGATATGAGTCTGCTCCGTTTGTTTATGATGTCATCATTTCTTACATGGAGTAAAGGGTTAATATTTTGGATCAAATTGAGATGCCAAGTAACCCGGCGTCCCGCCAGAATTTAAACTATTTGACATTCTGTAACGTTTTTGAAAGGAAGACATATTGCTTCGAATTCGAACTAGAAAACATGTTGAAGTGAAGGCGAAACTGCACGGTAAAAGATTTACTCTTTCCCTCTTCAATATTCATGGCATAAAAAACGACAGGGATATTTATTAGCTGATTTTTACAGTGTCAACTTTTGCTTTGACAAAAACTGTAGAATCAGATCTGTGTAATGCTTAAAAGGGAACAGAGTAGACCCTGATCAGACGGCTCCTACAGGAGCCGTCTGATATGGGTCTTCTCTGTTTGCAAATGTATAAAAATGCGTTTATATGATGGAAAGTGTTTAGAATTCGGCATGAAAAAAAGGAAAAAGTATTAGAGAACATCTTACCTTTGATTGATTCAGCAACAAATTAATTTGGCAGCGATTTTTTCAACTGTTTTAATTCCTCAGTTTTTCCTAATCACCTATCCTAATGGCGTGTAAAGAAAATATATCAGAGTTACTGTCTTCTTACTAAATCGTTACTATATGTCTAATATAAGTTTATATATTTATAAAATGATGCAGAAATGACATGAATTTATATAAATATTGGGGTCTGGAAATGCTCCGTGCGTTTTTCTGATTGGACGTTAAGTCCACGTTGCATTTTCGTTCTGATTGTAAACATGATTGTTCTTAAAATAGCATCGGTGGTTTCTCACTTTCTAAAAATACTCGAAAATGACGTAAGACTTCGTATTCGACAAGGGACAAAGCCGAAGACAACCGAATCGTTACGGATCTATTTCATCACTTTGAATCTTGCTACTCATATTTAAACTAACTAGGACGAGCGGATTAAATTTAATCATTCTATTTTCCACGTGGCCTTTCGATAAATCTACGTCAGCGCTTACTGTATGGTACTTTGTGTGTAGTGCGTAATAAACTTGAAATGCCATCTGCTTTATTTTATTATATGTATATTTATAAACATGGACCTTTTCTTTTTGGTGGGAGTTTTATTGAAAGTTCGATCTACCTTAACCCATTACCTCATAGGCTATTTTAGATACGACCTCTTTGATTAAATCTACCGAAAAGGAGCATTAACTAGAGAAAAGGAAAATTTTAGAAGTTTGTAGTTTGAAACCATTGTGATAAGCAGGAGCATTTGCTTCTATAGGAGCAAATGCTCTATTTATCACAATGATTTCACAAAGTGACTTTTACAGAGTCGTCAAAAGTCGTCAATATCAAGGAAAGGATTAACCCTTTACACCATGAATATTCATAAATCTACTTGCTTTCATTTACAAAAATTATTTGTGAAGTGCAGGTACACGTATGTATCCTTCAATCCATAAATAACGCTATTTTACGCCATTGCAAACAGAGAAGATCCCAAGCAGATGGCTCCTCTGTAAGAACCGTCAGATCAGGGTCTGCTCTGTTTGCCTTCGACATAATGTATGTATAATTCCACACATTCTGTATAGGTTAAATACGTTTACTCGTGTTGTATCGTGCGTGTTATGTTTTAAAAACAGACCCAATTAGATCTAATTACTTGATATTCATGGATTATATATATAGGGTTAAACCTCGCTAGTCGGATTTTTTTTTACAATACGTGATTGCAAACAGAATAGACCCAAATCAGACATATCAAATAGGAGACGTTTGATAAGGATCTGTTCTGTTTGTTATGCTTATGGAATAATATTAATGTAGTTCTGATTATTCAGTTTTATGGCCAACAACTTATTACAGTTGAACTTCGATATCTCGAACTTCGGATAACTCGAACTTCGGGATAACTCGAACTTAAAGTTCGGTCCTGCCGAAATCTAACAATACAGAATTGCTCTAAAATGTATCACCACGCATATCTAGAAACACATTTCACAGCTTAATGCAGGTCTACAGTAATGCTGAAAGCTCCTACAGGAGCTTTCAGCATTACTGTAGACCTGCATTAAGCTGTGAACGTGAGAAATTGTCCAGATCAGAAATTGGATGACTCGAACTTCCGTTATATCGAACTAATTTATATAGTTCATTGAAGTTCGAGATATCGAAGTTCAACTGTATATTTGTGTTTCAATGAGTGTAAACAATAGGGCCTATATCTGTATCTAACTATTTATGATCACATTGTTTCTAATATTATTATACAATAGGCAAAGGGTAAATGATCGCTTTCACGCAACTCAGAGACAAAAATGTTCTTTTACCCATTTGCTCCCACGATCCCATATATGGTACTTAGGCAAACCGTGTAGACTCTGATCAGACGCAGCATAATGCGGCGTCTGGTCAGAGTCTACACTGTTTACTGATAGGAATTTCAATATAAAAACGAAATTGAAAATTTAGGCAAGGCGCCCCTTAGATAAAAAATGGACTAATCCAATATATAAACATGGAAGAATCCACTGGGCGTAAATGGGTTAAAAAGAGTAAAGAGTTTTAACTCTTTGGCTGCCAATTAATGTTGCATCTTTGATTAATTATGCATACAGTTTGGATCCAGATGAAACGCTGAGTGACCCAGCGTCTCATAAGGATCCAAACTGTTACTGTAACTATTTTTTACACAAAAATTAAGAAAAGTGAAAATTGTAGCAGACGACAAAGTTTACAGACGACAAAAGTTGGCAGCGAAAGAGTTAAATTTCTGCAATGGGAAGTGGGTCCAAATGGGACACTCGATCACTTAACTTGATGTCACATTAATTATTGATTAATGGAATAAAGTTCGTAGAATTCTGCGTAAAACGTGAAGTGTGCAGTATTAACCCTTTCCCTATTCTGTATTTAGGCCAAATTTCAATACCTACTGAATATTCTTTAACAAAATAGTTATTAAGATATATGGAAGTAGGAACATTGTAGACATTTGAGAAAGCAAAAAAACCAGATCTATCAAATTCTGTTGGCAAACAGAGCAGACCCTGATCAGACGGCTCCTCCAGGAGCCGTCTGATCTGAGTCTACTCTGTTTGCAAATGCGTGAAAACACGTCTACATGTATATGAGGGAAAGGGTTAATCTTTTCGCTGCCACAGTGTCTCATCTGCGGTTACCTATACAAATAGTTTGGAACTAGATGAGACGCCGAGCATAAACCTCTGTTAGGGAAAGGGTTAATGCAGGACGGGTGTTGTGTACAGATGAACTTTGGTATCTCGAGCTTCAATGGACCGTACATATTAGTTCGAGATAACAGATGTTCGAGTCATCCGATTTACAATCTGATCAATATCTCAAGTTTAAAATTTAACGCAGATCAAAAGAGGTTCGAGTAATCCCATTTATTATCTGACAAATATTTCAAGTTCACGGCTTAATGCAGGTCGAAAGTAATGCTGAAAGCTCCTGTAGGAGCTTTCAGCATTACTTTCGAACTCCATTAAGCTGTCACGTCCGTTTCTATGTATGTGTAGTGATACATTTTAGAATAATTCTGTATTGTAAATTATGGACGGATCGAAGTTTTAGTTTGAGTTATCCCGTAGTTCGAGTTATCCGAGATCGAAATATCGAAGATCAATCATATTACTTTAGTAATGAATTAAGACACCGTCTGCATGTACTCTTTTGTTGACAGCACAATCTCTCTTGACAGTGCAATCTCTCTCTCTCTCTCTCTCTCTCTCTCTCTCTCTCTCTCTCTCTCTCTCTCTCTCTCTCTCTCTCTCTCTCTCTCTCTCTCTCTCTCTCTTATACGTAGAAATAATGACATCATGAATATGTATTAGCGAAATATTTACAATGTAATCATTTCAATGGGGATTTTTTGCTTTGACAGAAACTGTAGAATCAAATATTTATCACGTCAAAAGCAAACAGAGCAGACCCTGATCATACCTCCGATTTTGGCCTACTCTGTGTGCAAAGGCGTATTTGTGGAGTAAAGGGTACAAGAATATATTGTGAGAACTAACGACTTTATCAATATTAATGAACCCTTATTCTGTAGTAAAACAAGATCTCTGCTTAACCATCTTCCTAATGAAGAGTTTTCATGAATAGTTACAAAGTTAGCGTAAATCCGATTTGTTCAAGCTTTTGATGAGGGTTGATCCTGATGACGATCCAAGTTACTCGGTGTCAGGTGCGGATCCAGGATTTCACATTAGGTGGGGGGGGGGGGGTTAGAAGTTTTATTTGGAGTGGGGGGGGGGGTAGATTTTTATATTTGATAACATAAATAAATACTGTGTTTGTAAAACATGTTGAAAAAGAGCTGAGTTAAAGGAAGGTGGCTGCTTAAAGGAAGGTGAAAGTAAAACAGAACGCTCCTATGGGAGCGTTCTGTTTTACTTTCACCTTCCTTTAAGCAGCCACCTGCTCTAAATACCAACTGATTAACACAATTTAGTGGTCGTTATAGAGAGGTTTTACTGTATATATATGTATATATAAAATATTACTAAAAAAGTGTTTAAGCAAGTTTAGAGGGAGGGGCCCCTCTAAATCCGCGCCTGTGTGTCTCATCTGGATCCAAGCTGTTTTGCAAATTCAAGTCAGGCAGCGAGTAGGAGTCAGAGAATGTTTATGTTGGCTTATGGACAAAGGAAATTTTTAACTAAGACAGAGACCGTAGAATGAGAACAGTATCATTCCATGACCAACTAGAACAGAGATGTCTCATCTGGGTTTACTTTTTGGCAAATATATATAAAGTTGCGTCTCTATCAAACAAAATGTCTGAAGCGACAGATCAAAAGAAATCAAACCTGATATCAAACATATGACAATGATATGTCCTCTAATATTTCATATTAATGTATGCCCGCGAGGAAACGAAGCAGTAATTTACAATATGTCAAAATCACTTCCGGGTTTTGTTTCCAACATTCTAATACATGTACATGTATCTACCCATTTTCTCAATCATAGTTGCGTATATCACACACACACACAGATGGCCGTAACATTTTGAATGCGGTACACACATGCCCTGGCTTATGCAAACAGTGTAGACCCAGATCAGAGGGATCCTCTAGGAGCCCTCTGATCAGGGTTTACACTGTTTTGTCATTCAAAAACTTCAAGAAAACTTATAGACTGATAGGCTAATCCATCCTGGAAATTCAGAGATGAAATAGTGAACCCTCATCATGCTAACCGCGACTTGACTGCCTTTTGCAAACAGTGTGGATCCAGATGAGACGCCGAGTAACTCCGTATCTGATCTGGATCAAAGCTGTTTGATACACAGTCAATAGTTTCTCAAACGATTGAACGAGTCTGAACAAATCAGTAATCGACTATTTTGTCCATGAATATTCAGTAGGTATTGAAATTTGGAATTTGGAAAGAAGGAAGGACAGGGAAAGAATTATTAAGATAGGTTCTACTGTACTACAATGATTTGCCCACTATCGATTTTGGCATGTTCAAAGCATTATTGAATCATTCCAAGGCCGTTGTGTGTAACATGACGTTATGGATAGATACACATTATTTATGTCTATATAACGATCAGTGAATATATAAAGGTGCCTATGTAGTCTTAACCCATAACAACCCCCCCCCCACACACACACACACACACACACACACTTCAGTCACAAGTTTAGTTACATTTGCAAACACTGTAGACCCAGATGAGAGAGAGAGAGCTATCTTATCTAGGTCTGTACTAATCGCCATGGAAAAATCCATACCTGCATGCTCTATGTTGTTGCCTAGGAAAATCATTTCAACATATCCAATACATTTTGGGTAAATATTTGCCTAATTAATATTCAAAGAGGGCGGGGCGATAAAATATATGCGGCAAGCTAATGTTTAATGATTTACCTCATGCATATTCATGTAAGAAATAATGACATGTTAATTAACTATTTGTTTTATTATGGCACAGTACCAATTATCAATGTTTACCATGGCAGAAACTATATTTTTCATAAACAAACCGGAGAGATCCTGATCAAACAGCTGTTGTAGGGGCCGTTTGGTCTGAGTCTACACTGTTTGCATAGGTGCCTAAGTCATATCTTAACCCTTTACTCTATAACTACGCCTTTGCAAACAGAGTGGACCCAGATCAGACGGCTCCTTTAGGAGCCGTCTGATCAGGGTCTGCTCTGTTTTCTAATGATATAATGTAGATATGATTTTACAGTTTCTGTCATGGTTCCCTGTGTCCATGTGTTATTATAATACATGTAATTAATATTCATGATGTCATTATTTCTTACATGAATATTCATGGAGTAAAGGGTTGAAAGGGGAGAGTTATAAGCAGACATCGGAATTTGTATTGATGTTGCAAAATTTACTCAATAACTGATATTCACAAAAGGCATACAAATATTGCTTTTATCACTTTAACCTTTCCCCCATAGATACGTCTTTCTACGCTTTTCCAAACTGTGTATACGCAGATCAGTAGAACCTGTCCAAAGCGGCCATTCCTTGATTGAGCATAGGAGTATTAAACAGAATGCTGTCCCTTAACCCATTCCTTCATAGGCTGTTTTAGACCCAACCCACTTGACTGAATCTACGCAAAAGGAGCATTTACTATAGAAAAAAGTAAAATTTTAGAAATTTGCGGTTTGAAACCATTGTGATAAAGAGAGCAAGCTGCATTTGCTCCTATAGGAGCAAATGCTCTATTTATCACAATAGTTTCAATAAATGGTTTTTACAGAGGCATAAAAATGCGTATTTATGGAGGAAAAGGTTAAAGCAGGGCAAATGTAATGCAGAATGCTCCTATATGAGCTTTTTGCATTACTTTGGTCCTGCATTAAGCCACTACCTGACTAACAGTCCCAACAGTATCGGCCAAATTTTTAAGAGTAGGAAATTCTGATGTTTGGCAATGTAAAATATGTGATTTAAGGGGCAGGTAACTCAAACTCTAGTTCTGATATTACCTATAATCAAATTGGTCCAGGCCTGATAGTCATATATCCAAATTTGATTCAGATAGTTTATCTTATACCCGAGAGACACCTTTGTGAACACAGTAGACCTAGATCAGATGGCTCAATTAGGACCCATCCGATCTATCATCAGGATCTGCTGTTTGCTTATGAAACGATATAAATCTGATGCTAGTTTTCTGCAATGGTAAACAAGTGCACCGCATGCGGATGACAACGCTCGTCTGTCGAGACATTTGGAGTATTTTTTTTTTCCTATTTCCATAAAAGGGCATAATTTTGTATAAAAACATACAGAGTTACGACCCTTGATCAGAATGTAGCCCTTGTGATGGTGAGAAGTGTGTGAAGTTTCATAAGTTTGCATGAATAAAGTTTCCGTGCGACAATGGCACCGGAGTTAAGTAACAGACGAGCTAAAACACCTTGTTCGTAAAGCCATTATACAGTAAAAAATTTCTATAACGACCACTTAATTACATCAAGTAGTTTGTGTCAAAGGCATTTGGCTGCTTAATAGGAGCGTTCTGTTTTACTTTCACCTTGCTTTAAGTATAGGAGCGTTCTGATTTACTTTCACAGCCACCTGCCTTTAACACAAAATACTTAATGTAATTTAGTGGTCCTTATAGAAAGGTTTTAATTGTAATTAATAATCATGACGCAACAAAAAGACGCAAATCAATTATTTTACCATTTACTCCGTATCACGAATGTTAGATTAGTTGTTATAATAGCACATAGACACAGAAATGTTAGGCCATGGCAGAAACTGTAGAGCATGCCTATATTATATTATAAGCAAACAGAGCAGACCCAGATCAGACGGCTTCAATAGAAGCCGTCTGATCTGGGTCTACTCTGTTTGCAAATGCGTATTTATGAAGCAATGGGTTAAGGAAAAGGACATTGCATTTATAAATGATAAGTATGAATGTCAATGATGATGGCCCCTTTTTGATCAAGCAAGTATCCAGGTGTCCATTTTACTGAAGGTCATACCACTCAAGTTATTCATGTCCTAATTTACCAGGATCACTTATACAGGAGAATCTGTCTTAAGCAGTCATTCATTTATTGCATATAGGGAGTCTTAAAAGCAGGTGGTAGCTTAATGCAGGGAAAAAGTAATACAGAAATGGGAGCTTTCTGCATTACTTTTGACCTGCATTAAGCTACCATATGCCTTACAGACCAATAATTAGACCTATTTTTTATGACATGTTCTACTGTATATCTTTAACCCATTACCTCATATTGACGACTTTTGACGCCTCTGTAAAAGTCACTTTGTGAAACCATTGTGATAAATAGAGCATTTGCTCCTATAGGAGCAAATGCTCTATTTATCACAATGGTTTCAGACTACAAAATTCTAAATTTTTCCTTTTCTCTAGTTAATGCTCCTTTTCGGTAGGTTTAGCCAAAGAAGTTGGATCTAAAAATAGCCTATGAGGTAATGGGTTAATAGTAAATAGGGTCCATTTCTAAAAACTATACGACTTAAGTTATCGTACGTTCCCAGCTTTAAGGTATCTATCTATCTATCTAGCTTTAAGTTAACATGTACTATCTTGAATATTAGAAATTATGACGTTTTCTGTTAAGCATAGCAAGCCTCAATAGATGCATGAAAGAAACTTCAATAATTCTGGCTAGGCGAGTAGAAGTCGATAATTTTAGTAGTATGATCTTTACCAAGACAAGACTCCCATGGATACATTTATGCTGTTAATATATATAAATGGACGGACACGTCGCGTCGCGCATTTTTAAGTTATTAATTAAAGATTTTAAAGCCATATAACATTTAGTCTTTTTTAATATATATATATATATATATATATATATATATATATATCTCTCCAGAAAATGGTCAGGGTTGCCACAAACCAGAGGAAACAAAATTCCCCGACAATTTCCCGACTTAATTTCAAATTTCCCCGACATGTAACATTGCGACGTTTGATCTTTCTGTCATGATTTTTGTAATATTTTTGAGGAAGTATAAAATATATAGCACTGAATCTCATTTTTTTTCAAAATTCCCTGACATTTGCCTGTATTTTCAAATTTCCCTGACAGATAAAACTCCCTGATCTTGATTTTTTTTTAATTTCCCTGACGCGTGGCCAAATACTAAAATCATTTCTCCACCAAACTCTATACTGTGACCATTCTTTAGAATCGTCTCGAAGAGGCGATTCTAAAGAGTGGTCATACATGTAGTATAGGGTTTGGTGGAGAAATAAGGGAGCTGTTCTTGAAAATGTTTAAATTTACACATCTTATCTGGACCCCTGAATTCTAATATAACATCACAACTGTTGAGGCCAATAAAGGAGGACTAATACACAATGTTTTTGGTAAATAGTTTTCTTTTTTTTTCCAAGTCATAATTTAAATACAATAGTCACAATATTGTCCAACATCAATTATACAAGCACTACTATCACAACTTTCAACAACAGTCTGAACACAGCAGTATAAATGCAAGACTGCCACACTTTAAACCCTTTCCCTACAGAATATCAATATCAGAAACAATGACATCATGAATATTTATTAGCCATTTTTTCCATAAAGGCATATGTACACTGTAACACAGGATATTTGGTACTGGTAGAAAGTGAATCTATTATAATTTCATAAGCAAACAGAGCAGACCTTGATCAGAGACAGATCCTATTGGGGCCATCTGATATGGGTCTACTCTTTGCAAAGGCGTGCAAAAGCATCAGGGAAGGGGTAAATCCTTTGTTATTTGCAGCACAACTGGCAGTCTAAAACAATTTGCAATCTGATCAGTTTCATCTCAAAATTTTGAACTGACTGGATGAAATTGAGTTATGGCATCAATATGGGCAGTTTAAAGACATCTTTTCAAACAAGTATGAATTCCAATGAGAAGAATGTGTAACTGTAAATATAGATTTTCTGCATACAAGGATTTGCTCGACAAACAGTTAGAACTGATTTTAATACAGCACAGCATTTAATCCTTTACTCCATAGATGCACTTTTGAAACAAAGATGCAGATCAGACAGTTCCTATAGCAGGGTTTGCTGTCTAGCTTACAGAATTGGATTCTTAATTTTCTCAAATGGCCAAATTTTCACTTGTTCAGGTACAATTTTTTAAAATGAGGTCACTGAATATTCATGAAGTGATAGTCTGGCATAATTATTCATGAGGTAAAGGGCTGAATCATGTTCTTAACCTGGTTATATAGTACATACTAGTCTATATCTGTCCCTACAAGTTTTCACCACAGCACTTCTTTGAGCCTTAAGCATTCAACTCTTTCAGCACCAACATTTTTATGCCACCACTTATGTATGCATTAACCCTTTCCTCCATGAATATTCATATAAGAAATAATGACATGAATATTAGATTAATTTATTATAAAAGCACATGGATACAGGAAGTTTCGGCAATGGCAGAAACTAGAAACATACCTAGAGTATATAAGCAAACAGAGCAGGCCCATATCAGACGGCTCCTACAGGAGCTGTCAGATTTTGGTCTACACCGTCTGTGAATTCATATTTATGGAGTAAAGGGTTAAGTGTTTGACTGTTGGAAATGTGGTAGTTTATCTGCAAACTTAAAAGTGGCAAAATCCCCTTTTTTACAATTCCGTCAACAATTGGAGGTAATTCTTAATATTTCGATACCGAACGAGCTGAAGCTACTGTAATATATGTCCCCATTCAATCAAACAGTTACTCAACCCCACTATAACACAAACTAGTCACTCACTCAAACTCCCCAACAGTTATAAACAAACCACTCACTCTACTCTGACAATCAAATAACAGTCTCAACTATACAAAAATAAATTGTTATAACAGAGGATGCAGTCGGAAACTAACATGAACCCTCGAGACATATTTCACCAGCAAGATGATTTAACTACAATGTACAATGTCAATACTGAAGAATCTCTCTGCAGCGATAACCAACAATAGCAACACCAACCCTTTACTCCATGAATATTCATGTATGAAATAATGACATCATGAATATTATTTGTTAAATTAGCACCTGGACAGAGATCTTATGACCATGGTAGAAACAGTAGAATCATATCTTGTCATAAGCAAACAGAGCAGACCTTGATCAGATGGCTCCTAAAGGAGCCATCTGATCTGGGTCTACTCTGTTTGCAAAGGCGCATTTATGGAGTAAAAGCTCTCTGCACAACTTATCCTGTATTAAGCAATCAATTGCACTAAATACAAAGGATTATATTTATTATGAGTGACCGTTGTAGAGAGGGTTTCAATGTACAATGTAAATATCTTGCTTAGCATGTAACAATTCCATGTTAATAACCGACTGCCATACCAATTCCTAGTAATGAATGCAGAATGAAACATGAAATGCAGCAGTGTTGAATCAGAAATACACCAGAACCTCTTTTAAAGTCTTAATAGTAGGTGCATATCTAATGCAGAGAAACACTAATTCTTTCATTCTGAATAAAGCCAAATACAACAGAACCTCTCTGTCCTGGGATTTGGTGGCCATTGCAGATGTTTTACTTCAGTACAGTAGCACCCCTCTAATGCAACCACTTAAAAAATAACCATAGCTGTCTTTATAAGCAGGTGGGCAGGTGGTCAAATTAGCAGGGTTTTACTGTAATTGGTTCATTTAATGCCTCGAGATTTTTGTTGAATGAAATAAACAGCTTTTTTGTTTAGCACTCTATTAGCAAATCATTGGTAATTTTTTTTTATCATGAGTATTACTACACTCTATGCAAAGTTTGGATAAAAACAGTTTGATATTCTGATTGTCTGGTAGTATTAATGAATAAAACAGCATTGGTACAGTTTACAAGTTTTGGCAGACCAATGCTTATCCTTAATCTGGTGAATTATTAAAACTGGCTTCTCCGTTTCTGACTATCAAACCAAAAATGTATCAATTTATCTAACATGAAATTGATTTATGACTAACAGTGCAGACCCTGATGAAAGGGCTCCCTCTGGAGCCCTTTCATCAGAGTCTACACTGTCACAAAGGTCTTGTATACTCTGTTCCTACACTTAAATGGTTAAGAGTAAGTAAGCACAACAGCCTTGGAATGGTTCATTGATGCACATATTAATGCTATTGATCATGTATGTAAACTGAAACATATCTGCATAATAAAGCTAGAAAATCCCACTAATTCAATTAACAAAAGTATAATATAACCGCTTTTGAGATTTAAAACCATAACATGAGTAAAGTGTCCCTTTTCATTTAGTTCTTACTTTCTGTACCACATTCAGTACTCGGCTGTAAATTTCAAATGTATACAGTTAATACTGGGTTAAATTTCCAGAAACCTGTAGCACTAGCAGGACAGAGCTTTTGTTGTTGTTTGTTCTTTTACCCTGGAGCTGGGGCTTAACCCTTATTGGACTGTCTGTGAAATTACACAGAATGTCGAAAGGAAATATTACTCCCATAAACAAAATCCTTGCATAAATGTTTTTGACTAGTAAAATGGAAACCCTTCCCTTTACTTTCATCATAAATGTTAATCAGATACATTTATATAATGGTATATAACACAGAAAGTTTTTGCCATGGTAGAATCCATATATACATGTAACCGTAAGCAAACAGAGCGAACCATGACCAGACAGCTCCTCCAGGATGTGTCTGATCTGGGTCTACTCTGTTTGCAAAGTCATATACATGTTATTGTATGTGCAGTAAAGGGATTAAATTGCTTTGACCCCTAATCTTTTAACCAATTCCCTCATATAAACGCGTTTTCACGCATTTACAAACAGAGTAGACCCAGATCAGACGGCTCCTAGAGGAGCCGTCTGATCAGGGTCTACTCTGTTTGCTATTAAACAGAATTTGATAGATCTGTTTCTTTACTAAAAGGTCTACAATGTTCCACCTTCCAGATTTCTTTATAACTACTTAGTAATTGAATATTCAGTAGGTATTGAAATTTGGCCTAAATACAGAACAGGGAAAGGGTCAAGCTGCAGCCTGATGATTCACATGTATGAAATGAAATGTGAAATGACTAATGGATGACATGATATTTTGTGAGCTGAATATGAAGTCCTAGATGATACTATTCTTATAACTCGTCCTTCTCTTGTTGCTCCTCATCATCACCGCCTGGTGGTGCTCCACCACTCTGTTGATACAGTTTGCTCATAATAGGCTGCACAAGTTCATCTAGTTCTTTCTTCTGCTCTTTAAACTCTTCTGTTTCAGCATCACTGTGAGATTCTAACCATTTAATCTTCTCATCTACAGCAGTTTCAATTGTCTCTTTGTCTTCATCACTGAGCTTAGCACCCAACTTTTCTTTGTCATTTATCTGGTTTTTGAGACTGTATGCGTAACTTTCCAATTCATTTCTTGCTTCAACCTTGTTCTTCATGACCTCGTCTTCATCAGCATATTTCTCAGCATCGTTTATCATCCTCTCGATATCATCAGGTGACAATCGGTTGTTATCATTCTGGATTACAATGTGTTCTTTGCTACCTGTTCCCTTGTCCTCGGCTGTGACTTTAAGAATACCGTTGACATCAATTTCGAATGTGACCTCAATCTGGGGAACGCCTCGTGGTGCTGGTGGAATGTCTTTCAAGTCAAACTTTCCAAGCAAGTGATTATCCTTTGTCATTGGACGCTCACCTTCGTATACCTGAATTGTGACAGTTGGCTGGTTGTCGGCTGCAGTGGAGAAGATCTGTGCCTTTTTGGTTGGGATGACAGTGTTTCTAGGGATAAGCTTGGTCATAACACCACCGACAGTCTCAATACCCATGGTCAGTGGGTTGACATCGAGCAAGACGAGGTCACTGGTATCTTCCTGTCCACTCAGTACACCAGCCTGGACAGCAGCGCCATATGCAACAGCTTCATCAGGGTTAATGCCACGGCTTGGTTCCTGAAAATTATACAGAAATCATTACTGCAAAATGTCATTTATTTTATACAATTGATCAAAAATCTATCAAGTGTTAAAGCGTTTCTTCATAAATATTCACTGATTTTTTAAAATGGGAAATGGGACTTTTTCAGAGCTGTCTGACAAAGGTTTTCTCCGTTTTATTTTTAATGTTATAGATCTGATTCTACAGTAAAACCTCTCTATAACGGCCACTAAATTACATCAAGTATTTTGTGTTAAAGACAGGGGGATGCTTAAAGCAAGGTGAAAGTAAAACAGAACGTTCCTATAGGAGCTTTCTGTTTTACTTTCACCTTGCTTTAAACAACCACAAGCCCTAAATACCAACTAATTAACATAATTTAGTGGCCATTATAGAGGTTTTACTGTAGTTTCTCCCCCACCAAAACATGCTGCGTTTACATGCTATTATGAAACAATTGAATTAGTCATTAGTTTTACATGAATATTCAGGCCTCTTCGCACAAAGTAGCACTGAATAAGACCATCTCTACGGAGTTTGGATCTAACATACATGCAAACAGTGTAGAACCTGATCAAGTGGCTTTCATCTGGGTCAACACTGTTGGCATAAGTGTTTTAACCCTTTCCCTCATATAAACATGTTTTCACGCATTTGCAAACAGTAGACCCAGATCAGATGGCTCCTAGAGGAGCCGTCTGATCAGGGTCTGCTGTTTGCTAGTGGAATTTGAAAGATCTGTTTCTTTACTTTCTAAAATGGCTACAATGTACCACCTTGCATATTTCATTATAACTATTTTGTCCATGAATATTCAGTAGGTATTGAAATTTGAAATAAACACAGAACAGGGAAAGGGTTAAGCCGAATAATTATGTTATAAAAAAATGTAATTACCTTTCCGTTGAAGTGTTCCCTCACAAGCTGTTGCACCTTGGGAATTCTTGTAGATCCTCCGACAAGTACAATTTCTTGGATCTCGGTTATCTTGAGGTCAGCATCGTCCAATACTTTCTTGACTGGTTTAAGAGTGGAGCGGAATAGATCCTGTAAACAAAGTTAAAGCAAATTGTAACTTATAAATTTACAAATAAGGAATTAGAGTTTGTAGAACAAATCAGAGAGCCGATTGTAAATGTTATAGTTTTAAACTCCAGCAAGTTCTTATTCTCTATGAAAGTACTTATTAACCCTTACTGTTACAGTGCTGAATTTCAAATGGACTACTCCAAAATTCAAACAGGTCAAGCTTACAGTAAATATTTAGGGATTTTTCTGAAATGAAACATGACAAACAGTGCAGACCCTGGTGAGAGGGCTCCTCTGGGAAACCTCTCATATGGGTCTACACTGTTTGCAAAAGACATCTGACTCGTCTCCCACACAATAAGGGTTATCAATTCGCACCGTTTAAAAACCCATTCAATGCATCAATTTCAAAACAGTGGTAAATACTTTAAATGAAATATTTTCCAACTTTTTACCAACTGAAAACAAACCCCCTGATCAGTGAGTGAGTGGGGTTTAACAGCACTCCTGTTTTAAGCAGGGTTTGCTCTGTTTACTTATTAGAATGATAATGATGATCTCATTCTGGTTATGCAGTCTCTCTCATGGCAAGAAATTTGAGTTCATATGCTGTCATAAAAAGATCAAATTGTAACGGAATCCATTACAGAATGTCCCCCAAAAGAAACAGTCAACAGTTATTGACGAGCAAAGTATGAACTAAAATCTGGATGTTACAATTTGTTCTATTAATATTCATAAGGTTAAATTATTTCTCTTCACCTTCAACCAATGTTGACTCAAATACATGTATTTTGAAAATTCATTATGGAAAAGGCTTAACCCTTTCCCTGTTCTATGTTTATTTCAAATTTCAATACCTGCTGAAGTTAATGTCCGAGGACAAAATGGTAACAATGAAATATGATATTACAGAAACAGGTCTATCAATTTTCATAAGCAAACAGAGAAGACCCTAATCAGACGGCTCCTATAGGAGCAGTATGATCTGGGTCTACTATTTGCAAATGCTTGAAAACGTGTTTATACGAGGGAAAGGGTTAACAATGCTTATGAAATCCTATAAAGCTTACCATATTGAGTTCCTCAAACTTAGCTCGGGTCAATGTTTCACTGAAGTCTTCGCCATCAAACAGGGACTCAATCTCGATCTTGGTCTGATGCTGAGAGGAAAGGGCACGCTTGGCCTTCTCTACTTCACGGCGAAGTTTTTGTACAGCCCTGTTGTCTTTTCGGATGTCCTTGCCCTTCTTCTTCTTGTACAGTTTTATGAAATGCTCCATCACACGCTGGTCGAAGTCTTCACCTCCCAAGTGAGTGTCACCATTGGTTGAGACGACTTCGAAAACGCCATCATCGATGGTGAGGATAGAGACATCGAAGGTACCACCGCCAAGATCGAACACAAGAATGTTCTTCTCGCCCTCTTTCTTATCAAGACCGTAAGCAATAGCAGCAGCAGTCCTGAAAAAGACAATGTAATTTGTAAGGAAACATACTAAATCAGACTTATTGATAACAGGGCCTACTGATCTATCCAAATCTCATTTTTTCAGTCAAATACTGATGGTACTTTGAAAGGCAATTCTAATGAGTACCAATAAGAAATAAGCTGGCTGAGCAACATTACAAAATGTGTAAGAGTTCCCCTCCGTTAATTCACTCCTACAAGTTACTAATTCATTTTGGATACATGTAAAACATCAAAGAAAAGAATTTTTTCTACCCAATGCTACATATATATATAATGCCTCGTTTCCTCTCTGAAATTTACAATTCTTTCCTAAATGCCAAATATAAAGCTGCATAATGCTGAAGTCTTTCAAAAGGTAATACTGCTTACAACAGTTACTCGTTTTAAAATTTGACCTTTTTTATAAAGCTTTTATCAAAACTGTTTTACTTATTGTGCCAAATGTCTGACTCATCTTCATGGCATAAAACCATTAATAGCCAACTCACCAATAGGGTGCTTATGATTTAACTTGAAGCTCTATTGTAACAAATTGAACTGTTTAACCCTTTTTTCATATAAACACATTTTCAAGCATTTGCAAACAGAATAGACCCAGATCAGGAGGCTCCTGTGGGAGCCATTTGATCAGGGTCTGCTCTGTTTGCTAATGGAATTTGATAGATCCATTTCTTTACTTTCTAAAATGGCTACAATGTTTCACATTCCATATTTTATCAGAGCTCGAGATAAGATGTGTAAATCAAAATATTTTCAAATATAACTTCTTTATTTCTCCACCAAACCCTATGTTGTGACCACTTTTTAGAATCGAGACGATTCTAAAGAGTGGTCACAACCTAGGGTTTGGTGGAGAAATGACGATTTTAGTATTTGAGTATGCACCGTTATCTGTAGCTCTGTTTTATTGTAACCATTTTGGTCATGAATAGGCAGTAGGTATTGAAATGTTGAATAAAGGGAAAGGGTTAACTTACGGTTCATTAATGATTCTCATGACATTCAGACCAGCGATGGTACCGGCATCTTTTGTTGCCTGTCTCTGGGCATCATTGAAGTAGGCTGGCACGGTAACCACGGCGTTCTTAATCTTCTCACCAAGGAATGCCTCGGCAGTCTCCCTCATCTTACCCAAGACCATAGCTGAAATCTCTTCTGGGGCGAAGAGTTTCATATCACCTTTAACATTGGCTTCAACATGTGGCTTGTTGCTCCTGTTCTTGACTTTGAATGGATAATATTTGATGTCGCTCTGAACAGTTTTATCATCCCAGTTCCTGCCGATGATTCTCTTCACATCAAAGATTGTGTTCTCTGGGTTACTGGTGAGCTGGTTCTTGGCAGCATCTCCTATCAGTCTCTCGCCATCCTCAGTGAAGGCAACGTAAGACGGAGTGATACGGTTACCCTGGTCATTGGCAATGATTTCTACACGCTTGTTTTGGAACACTCCAACACTGAAAAAATATGCATAAGAACATCAATAAAATTTCACCCAAACCCTTTGAAGACATGTATTTATTTACCAATGGGCAAACACAGTAGACCCCGATTCTGTACTTGCTTATGATGTTACATTTCAGATTTTCTACTTTGGCAATTAAAAGCTGTTACATCTGTTAAAAAATAAAGCTGTCTGATCTGGGTCTACTCCATTTGTAAAGACATGAATAGGAATTTATATGAAGGAAAGGATTAACCAACATTACTAGTCATCTTAAATCAGAAAGTTATAATCAGGGTCTATTCTATGACTTAAGAAATAAAATTTATTCACAACTCCATTATAAACAATTCTGCTAATTAATATTCATAGAGTCGTTAATTTTGACACAAACATTCAAGGAGTAAAGGGCTAGTATTTGGATCCAAATCCAAGAGTTTTTAACTTGCAGAGCAAGAATTCACTTTACACAGCTTCTGATAAATGCTAGCAACATTATACAGCAGAAAGGTTTCATCCAAAGACTTACCATGAGTAGGTTGTTCCCAAGTCGATACCGATAACAATGCCAACATTATCTTTGTCGTCTTTTTTCTTATCCTCCTCATCATCATCTGCCCGCACCACTGAGGCAAACAGCAGGAGTGCTGCACAGCACAATGGAAATAATTTCTTCATTTCTGTAAATATTATAATGTCAAACATTCAAAAGAAAATTATCTCAATACCATAGTCAAACAGTAGTCTCATATTTACGTTTCACACTGCTTAGCTGAGAGCACAGTACTTAATTTATTTAGCTTTTACTCCATGAATACGCCTTTGTAAACCGAATAGACCCAGATGTGATTGTACGGTTTCAGTCATGACTAAAAATGACTGTCCATGTGCTATTTTAACAATAAATCCAATTAGATCAAATATTCAATTTTTTATCATATGACGTCATCTCTTACATGATTATTCATGGAGGAAATGGTAAAATACAATATAAGGAACCCGCGACCAAGATTTGAGGTGTGTGTGTGGGGGGGGGGGGGGGGGGGGAGGATTCCGACTGTCAGCGCCAGTGAACAGGACTCATTTTCTGGACGTTCAGGATAAAAATTTAGCCAGCGATTTGCCAACATTATAATAATGAAAAAATATTGTTACGTATAATAGCTGATCCGAAATAAAAATATTAAATTCAATAATTTTCAATTCGTTCAAGCAACAGTTGACAGTCAAGCGACTGTCAGAATTTATTTGTTAGGGTCGGTCAAAAATATGCCTGTCACGTTGTCAAAAGTTGCCGGCCGGCGAAATCACGTCATAAAATGAAACAGTTTGTATGAAAGTACAGGAAAATAACACTTACTTGTTGTTTCTTTTGTTCCTCTGGATTGTGTTCTTCAATTAACACTGGCTAGTAGATAGAAATTCTTACACACACTAATGTCTTCTGCTTTTCTCGACTTCACTTGTCAAATTGATGTGTAAAACCACCTATGCTACTTTTACTTCAGCTAGGATAGACGTCGTGTTATTATTTGATTGGCTGAGAGAATTGTGGTGTTGAATTTTGATTGGTCAACGTTTCCAATCGCGTAAATGACACGTAATGTATTCGAGATGCCGGAAGTGCTGGTCAAATGTGTCAAACATGAATGAAATGAAAAAACACTGTTTTTAAACAGAATGTTTAAAATAAATATCGAAAAGAAATCCAATTAAAATATGTTTTATGGAATTTCTGCACTTTAAAGTTTTGCTTTTATTTTCGTCAATTATGTTTTGTAAGTCAGTAATTCATTGGTCACTCGTCTCTGTCGCTATTCAGGTCACTTTATCTAAATGTGTTAAGGAAGTTGACAGGAACACTTGTGAAGACTGTTTCGGTACTATAATAATTGTCATTCATGTATAAAAAATAATTATAGAAATGTTAATCTAGGATCTACATTTCTCACAGAAGTTTAAAAATTACAATACACGTATAATCAAAATATGTACAAATTAAAAGCCAGCCAATGAAACATGCTCTTACAAACGATTTACTTTAAAGTTGACTGGTTTTCGTCTTGAAAAAAGAAACCCTTCTTAATCCGGGTACCACCACCCACGTGTGGCCCGCAGTGGCAGGAAGGCAGTCGAGGGAGAAGGGTGTCTTTGCAAAGTTGAAAAGTAGACCGATTGGGACTGATCGTTTAAATGCCTCCAACACATCATTGCAGGTATGTAGTTTATATCGCCTTGGTTCAACTCTCCAATCAACTATTGTCTCCTGTAATGTTTAAATATTTTCAGAGATATAAACCCACGTGGTTCTGGACAAAATTAATGGCGACCACGTGCGATAATAAGTTGATGCATGGCATGGGAACTGCAACCTTTCTTGTATTATTGACTGTTGGGGCTCTTTAGTGCACGGCAGCGATAGGATAAAACGTTTTTGTTTATTCTATAGGCCTATATTGACGTAATTCGCTCACAAGAAGATTCAGGTGAACGAGTTTGTGACCATGTAATTTTAGGATTAACGGACAAGGTCGCCCTGGTTTAGTAGATATGTGTGTTAAAAACCTTCACTTTTGCAAGGAAACAATTTGGTATATAGCATGATTAATATGTATGGCCAGTTAAAATACCGTAACAATAAGTGGACTTGCGTTGGAAACCACGTGTTCAGCTGTTTAACCAAAAAATCGTTTGTGAGGGGGCTTTCATGACTGGTATTCTTCATGACAAACCACTACATGTGCTGCATTCCAGTTTTGAAATAAGTGGTGGAGGACCAATCACTTTTATACTTTCAAAATTTCTAAAGCCAGATTTTTAAGTTTAGTTTTATTTTAATAGATTCTATATTGATAGTGGCAAAAAAATTTATCCTGCAATATAAAGTACTGTACAGGACTAGTAGATCTATCTCCTGATCTTCATGCAGTATTGAAAATTCACTTTTTACCACAAGAGCAATCGTTCACAATGCAGTGTAAATGATGATCTAGAATGCCCAAATACCCAAGTCTTTGATACCCACTGATAAGACTTTAGTCTTTCTGATGCACTGCAATATCTGCTTTGAAGCTTTTCTTCCTTTAACAGAGCTACAGATCACGGTGCGTACACAAATACTAAAATCGTCATTTCTCCACAAAACCCTATTTTGTGACCACTCTTTAGAATCGTCTCAAAGAGACCATTCTAAAAAGTGGTCACGGCATAGGATTGGGTGAAGAAATGAAGTTATAGTTGAACATATTTTAATTAACACATCCTATCTGGAACTCTGTTTAAGTAAAGATCTGCATTAATAGAAAGTAAAGGGATGTATTGCTTACACATATTAGTCTTGTCATGATAGACCACATGGTCCCAGATCAACCACATATTAGATTTGATACAAGTAGTCAAGAAAGGCTTTTGAGGTCACCTTTCAAGATAAATGTTTATATTTGATATGCTGACTGCCATTGGGAGGCATACATGTTTTACAAACTTATCCCTTGTATGATTTTAGACATTCTGAATTTGGATGGAATTTTAATGAATCTTAATTTTAATAGGATGCTGGGCATTTAAATATAAGTGGAGATTAATAACCATTTTCTCAATAAATATTTATGTAAGAAATAATTGCATCATGAATTCTAATTAGTGGAATTTTTATAATGACATGAAAACTGGATTTTTTTTTTTGTGGTAGGAACTGTAGAAACAGAACCATAGCAAACCGAGCAGGCCCTGATCAATTTGCGCATATAGAAGACATCTGATCTGGGTCTACTGTTTCCAAAGGCATTTAAAATCTACAGAGAAACGCGTCCACAACCCTGGAAAGCCTTTGTACTTTTTCCCTTGAATGTAATGATTAAATTCTTTATCAAATGATTTTGACATTTCATTACACCTTCCATCATCTCGGGACACTGCATCTTAAGGGAGCAAGTTTGATACAAATCTCGGTAATATTTCAATGCGAGTCCATTAATCTTAATTGTGGTGCAGTATGTATAACCTGTTCAGTGTTGTGCCACCATAAACCCATCTCATCTCCATTCATATCGAGAGCAAAATTTATAATGCCACACATTAGATATTGGTGAGCTAATGGTGATACATATGTGTCAATATGAATCATCATGATCCTAGTCCAGATATTCACATTTGAAAAATTGATTATACTATAGTGTCAATTAAATTGAAAAGTAGATTACAATTTATTGAAAATATGTGGCAATGATGATGTTTTTTCCACACCATTCGCAGTTCAAACGGAGAGCAGCACTGCTCCAAGACGGCAAATAATGGCCTTCCTTGGATGTCTGAGCCACATTTTTGTCTTCAGCAAAATCGACATTAAAAATAAGAAAACTCTAGTTTCATTGTCGTTCAGTATTTAAAGAATTGCAATCGTTGTGACAGTTTAACCCTTTCCTCCATAAATACACCTTTCTACGCCTCTGTAATAACCACTTCTTGAAACCATATAGGAGCAAAATTTATGCTCTATCACAATGGTTTCAAACTACAAAATTCTAAAAAAAAAATCCTTTTCTCTAGTAAATGCTCCTTTTGGGTAGATTCATTCAAAGAGGTTTGGTCTAAAAATGGCTTATGGAGGAATGGGTTAAGTAGGCTAGGTAAATATTCTAAATCATTGGTAGTTTTGTAGCAACATGTTTTAGGGCGACACTCCATTCTGAGCAATCGTCTGCTGCAGTTCTAAGCTGCGTTTTGTTTTCATTTCTCCAGTAGAAGTGGTCAGTAGAGTCGTGCTGAAGTTATATTGACAAGTTGTGCGTTTTTGCTTTCCCCATACATTTACTCATTCTTCAGGTAAACACTTTTTCACGCCTTTGCAAACAAGAGTAGACCAGATCAAATGGCTCTTTGAGGAGCTGATTACGGTTTTATTTAACTTTTAACTTTGCTTTATGAAATAATGTAGATTTTTGCCAATGTCCAAAAACTTGTGTGTACATGTCATTTTAAACTTGGCTAAGAAATATTCATGATGTTAGTATTTATACCCACACAATGCAGGGTTGTCATTTTCAGCCGATTGCCAATGGAAACCATCGGTTGAAATGAGTTTTGCATCGGTTGTTTTTCTAGAAACCTTGAAAATTCAATCTTGGAACATGTCGGTGCAATCTGCTATGTCCAGAAAATAATCGGTAGTTGTAAATGAAAATGAAAACCCTGCACATAGTGTGTGTGTGGGGGGGGGGGGGGGGGGGGGGGGGGGAATATACAGGAATCGTGTTGTCTGTCTGACTGTAGACGACATTTTTATCATTTATTTTTTCACAAAATTTGCTGAATAACTTGTGGTGGCACCTGCAGTAAGTTGTCATTGGCAACTATTACTATAGTTGTCCTTTTTAGCTCACCTGGCACAATGTGCCAAGGTGAGCTATTGTGATCATGCTTTATTCAATTTTGTTTATTCAAAATAAAATTCACAACATGGTTTGGTGGAGAAATGACTTATTTTAGTACTTGAATATGCACCTTTGTCTGTAATTCTGTGGATGTGTTGGCAGTGTAAATGATGATTAAATAAATGCCCAAAACCCAAGTCTTTGATTGACCCTGATAGCAATTTAGTCTTTCTGATACACTGTCATTTTGTCCATTTATAAGTACATTAAAAATCCATCTAATGCGGCCGCCAAGAAGGGCATAACACAGTGGCAAGGGCAGGAACTAGCCCAAGTTTGTCGGTCCGTTTACAGTAAATCTCCTCTAAACCAGAATTCTAGTAGAGAATTTATACTTTTAGGCAGGTGGCTGCTTAAAGCAGAACCGAGGGTGCTTCCTGCATGACTTTCACCATGCATTAAGCTGCCACCCGTCTTAACCCTTTCATTGTTCTTTGTTTATTCCAAATTGCAATCCTACTGAATATTCCTGGACAAAATGGCTACAATGAAATACGGAAGATGGGACATTGTAGCTATTAAAGAAAGTTAAGTAATAAACCTTTCAAATTCCACTAGCAAAAAGAGCAGATCAAGTTTCTATAGAAGCCATCTGATCTGGGTCTTCTCTGTTCACAAATGCGTGAAAAGGAGTTTATACAAGAGAATGGTACTATATTGGTACTGTTATAAATTTGACTGTCGAGTTTAGAGCGATTTTACTGTACCTGGCACAATAATTATTAGGGTAGTTGTCTTTGACGGTGCAAAGTATAGGATTACTAGATCTGTATCTACACTGATAATTAATAACTTGTGGCAATGATGATGTTTTTTCCACACCATTCGCAGTTCAAACGGAGAGCAGCACTGCTCCAAGACGGCTAATGACCTTCCTTGGATGTCTGAGCCACAATTTATTCCAATATCATGGTTACATTGAATCTATTGTAGTAGCATGTGTAGATCTGAGCGATACACTGCAGCTCTGAAGAACAGTTTAATCAGTCTTCACAATATGAATGAATATTGGTACATTTACAGTAGATTTTGCTAACAAAAAACAACCCGGAGTGAAGAGAGGACTATAAACCAAAACCAAATGGATGTACAGTAGAACCCCTCTAATGCGACCACTTAATGAATAAGCATGGGTGTATTTATAAGCAGGTGGTTGCTTAATGCAGGACAAAAGTAATGCAGAAAGCTCCTCCAGGAGCTTTCTGCATTACTTGTCCTGCACTAAGCTACCACCAAGAATTATACCCGTTTGATGTGGTCTCATTAGCGGGGTTTTACTGTATCTCTACTTTACACTGGGCTGCGCATGTAAAAGTACCAGAGAAACTCCGTCGTCGATAATATGAGTAGGGGCATCGCGATTAGTTTCACTCCTTCCCTCTCTGGTGCATCCAATTAGCTCATAGTGAGCGGACATTAATCAAAACTAATCCAGAGCTATGAAAATGCTATTTCAGGTACTAAAACTAGTCCTTGCTTCATCAAACTACATGTATATAATTGTGTCGTAAGCAAAACATTCTCTTGAATATTTTACATTATATACAAATTATATAAATAATTAAATATTCATGCCATTACGTTGTGCATGAATATTTATCGGGGTAGGGTAAACAGAAAAGAAAATGGCAAGATTGAGTTCAGCTTAAAACTTTATTATACATGTCCACTGTCCAGGTACACGTCCAGATGCCCAATTGGGTTTGGTGCAGCAACAACTTGGCATCTCTTCCGTAATCGAAACCAGATTATGTATTGAAGAAAAATGCAAGAGTTGTGAAGGAATAAATAACGGATAATTGTAACAATGGCAATTTTTCTAGATAATCATTTAGTGTACAGGGAGAACCTGTGTCTGAAATACATGTACTGTTATCTGGAGAGCTGATGTTTTGAAACTATAACACTAGTACAGTTTGTAGGATAGTGGCAATGATGATGTTTTTTCCACACCATTCGCAGTTCAAACGGAGAGCAGCACTGCTCCAAGACGGCAAATAATGGCCTTCCTTGGATGTCTGAGCCACTAAAATGTAAATTTCCTTTTCGTTTCATGCTAGCAGGTTTGTGAAAACCTATGCAGTCTAGAACAATTTATTATTTTTTAAAAAGAAACTAGAGATGACCGTCTTTAACCCTTTCCTCCATAAATACACCTTTCTGCACCTCATTAAAAATCATCAGTTGAAACCATTGTGATAGAGCATTGCTCCTATAGGAGCAAATTCTCTATTTATCACAATGATTTCAAACTAAAAAAAATTCTTTTCTCTAGTTGATGCTTTCAGTAGATTTATTCAAAGTGGTTGGATCTAAAAAAAATAAAAAAATGAGGGAATGGGTTAAAGCTTTCTGCCAGGAATATTCAAATGAGAAGTAATGAATGTATGAATATTAACAAGTTTGATTTATGATGGCATTTTGGACGAGAGAATTTTTTATAATGGTGGAACTTGTAAAATTGATTCCTTTTCTTCATTAGCAGACCCTGATCTAGTCCGAGTCTACTTTTTTTTTTTTACAAAGATCTATGTCCCTGCGAGAGGGTGACAGCAATACTTTTTTTGAGAGAATTACTTTTTGTGCAAAGTGTTGAGACAAATGTATGTTTAGGAAGCAGTAGCTGGCGAAAAAACTTCTAGTTAGAACTGTTTTATTTGAAAATATCATGTTCGTCTAATTTCAGGTGTTGGACTGCGTATAGGGCTGAGTGATCTGGATCCAAATTAAAGAACAAATTTGGACACGCTTATAGGTGAGGATGATTAGTGTATCGTTTGCTTGATGGAATTATATTGGTCTGATCTAGTTTTGTCTCGGCCAAAGAATTGTGTTCATTATGCCATTATAATCCTCTCAACGAGAGTATAGGGCATAAGAGCTACAGATAATGGTACGTACCCAAATACTAAAATCGTCCTTTCTCCACCAAACCCTTTACTGTGACCACTCTTTAGAATCGTCTCTTCAAGACGAATCTAAAGAGTGGTCACAGTATAGGGTTTGGCGGAGAAAAAATGGAGCTGTTGAAAATATTGTCATAAGTTTGGAGACTTTGCAGCTTATATGCAGAAGTCCAGATCGGATGCATAAATTGAAACATTTTAAAAAGTTCTGTTTCTCCATCTAAACCTATGTCGTAAATATTTGGAGGAGTGGTCACTACATAGGGTTTTGTCGAAGTGAAGATTTTAGTACTGGTATATTATAGAACTATACACATCCGTTGCTGTATGGATATGTACAACTACCCTCGTCTGGAGCTTAGAACTATGTGATTCAGAATATTTCTTTGAGTTTAGCAGAAAACCTGGATTGTGGCTATGATGATGTTTTTTCCACACCATTCGCAGTTCAAACGGAGAGCAGCACTGCTCCAAGACGGCAAATAATGGCCTTCCTTGGGTGTCTGAGCCACAATCTAATCATTCATGAATATTCATGAACTAAATATATTTTCAAAGTCATGTTAACCATAGGCTCAAAATGCAGAATCTGACCTGTATACATAATTCCATGGCAGACCTGATCAGACTGCTCTCTTATATGTTTGCTAAGACGTTGCTATGAGGGAAGTGTTAACAAGTCGAGAAGAAACTTTTCTGCTTGCAAATGAGCCAATGAAATTTGGAAATTGAATCAAATGTGCTGATTGGCAATTTTTTTTCAAAAGACTGAGCGAAAAGAAAAAAGCCATGGGATGCCCTGATTAACCCTTTCCCTGTTCTGTGTTTACTTCAAATTTCAATACCATGTTCATTGACAAAATAGTAATAATGAAATATGGAAGATGAAACATTGTAGCTATTTTAGAAAGTAAAGAAAAAGATCTTTCAAATTGCATTCACAAATAGAGCAGATCCTAGAGGAGCCATCTGATCTGGGTCTTCTGTTTGCAAATGTGTGAAAACCTGTTTATATGAGGGAAAGGGTTAAGTTATTAATGTTTGAACAGATATTATAATCCTGAATATTAATCCTAGTTTCGACATTACGAGGGATTGGTGCAAAACTATTCTAATTCCTTAAATGAAGGAGTTGGAATAGTTTTGCACCAAGCCCTCGATTAAATCTCATTGTGATGCCGGTAATGTGATGATGTCTTGACACTTTGGGAATCTCTCTGAAACAAACAGGTGATGATTGTGAAGACTGACACTGGCATGATGATGTGAATAAACTTTTAAATGCTAGGGAGCGGCAAAATGGTGATTACCGGTTTGTATCCAGGTGAGATGCTGCATAATGTGGTGTCTCGTCAGGATCCGAATTATTGACACTTTGACCATATTTTTGCGAAGATAGAGATTTTATTTTAACCATTTACTTCATAAAATAAAATATACCTTTCTACGCCTCTGTAGAAGTCGCTTTTCGAAACCATTGTTATAAATAGAGCATTTGCCTCTAGTAAGATTTTATGTACAAAAAGCATACAGTTTAAATCTTAATGAGATACCAAGCTAAAAATTACCCCCATAAAAAGAATTGGCAAATGTAGATTCAGATCTATATAATTATTATTGCATAAAGCAAACGGCAGATCCTGATCACATAGCTTCTACAGGTTTAATCTGTTTATAAATGTAACTTTGTATTGGATAATCCTGTATAATAATCCTTGAATTTCTACATTATTTTGGTCACATTGTAATGTCAGTGATGTGATGATGTCTTGACACTTTGGGAATCTCTCTGAAACAAACAGGTGATGATTGTGAAGACTGACACTGGCATGATGTGAAATTAGAATTGACTTAACTTGATTAGATGCTTAACCTATCTGTTGGCTGAATAAATATGGTGTACTGCAATAGTTTAACAAACGCGCATTGGACTGATATTTGTAGCATCTTGCCATTTCAGAATCTCTGAAGAACAGAATGGTTGTGTCCAGAAAGGAATACAGATCATGTGTGGCCTGTAGTGTTGGCATGCAGGTAAATGACAAGTTTCATTTAAGGAAAGAAAAATCTTCAGAATGCTAGTGCTACAGGGTAAAATGCATAAATTTAAACATTTTCAAGAATTTTTGTCTCCACCAAACCCTATACTGTGATGATTCTAAAGACAGGTGACTAGTATAGGATTTGGTGAAGAAATAACGATTTTAGTGATATGGGTAACCCCTCTAATGCGACCACTTAATGAATAAACATGGGTGTCTTTATAAGCAGGTGGTTGCCTAATGCAGGAAGCTCGTAGAGGAGCTTTCTGCATTACTTTTGTCCTGCTTTAAGATACCACCTGCATCTAGCATCCAGAATTATACCTTTTAGCTAGTTGCATTTGAGGGGTTTTACTGTATTTACAAGTGAAAACTGACAATTTTGACAGAAGGATGAGTCTTTGCTCTTGTAGTGTTTTCAATTTCTCTTTTTGAGATAGATTTTTTTTTGAGAGAGACTTTGAAGCCAAATGAGGAACCACTTTGTCTTAGTTACCAAACTGTGATGACAAAAAATATCACTCACCGAACTGATGGCTTCACAGAAAGTGCTGCAGTTGATCCAATTAGTTGAAATGAACAAACGATTATTAACTGTTTTACTAAATAATATTGATGAGAGAAATAATAAATGTGTTGATATTACTTGGCGAACTTTTATTTTGGCATGGAAGGTATGACTATGGCAGAAGCTTTAGATTTTGGTCTAATATTTCATAAGCAGATTGGGCAGACCCTGATCAGACTGCTCCTTGTGGGAACCATCTGGTCCAAATTTGTTTGCAAAGACGTCATATAGGGAAAGGTTATCAAAGAGTGGTGTACACAAGAGTTGATAGTTGTCTAGTCAGAATCCAAACTGTAGTTGCCAATGGTATAAAGGTCATGTTTAGAGTACACTACTTTCCTAGAAACTATGAAAAGGCATTTCTGAAGGTCGATGAAAAATGATTTCATTATCATTTCAGAAACGAAAAAACTATTCATGTAAACAATGCCTGGTCAAATGGCTCCTTCATTATCTAGGTCTACTGTTGAAAATATGAGGTGTTTGTACAAAGTAAATGTTAATATCTATAAAGGCAGAGCTACAGATAACGG
Source organism: Azorinus chamasolen (assembly GCA_963576725.1). Taxonomy (NCBI): domain Eukaryota; kingdom Metazoa; phylum Mollusca; class Bivalvia; order Cardiida; family Solecurtidae; genus Azorinus; species Azorinus chamasolen. The sequence goes on from OY755241.1 coordinate 83,475,541, forward strand.
TGCGTACTCAAGTACTAAAATTGTCATTTCTCCACCAAACCCTACATTGTGACCACTCTTTAGAATCGTCTCGAAGAGACGATTCTAAAGAGTGGTCACAACATAGGGTTTAGTGGAGAAATAAGAAGTTATATGTAAAAATATATTTAATTGCGCATCTTATCTGGAGCTCTGGTATAGGTGTCTCTGTGGCTGCTTTAGAGATTCTATAGATTTTAGACCATACATGCCAAATGAGGAGTATCTTGTCATAGTTGTGTGACAACGAAGATGACAAAAAATATCACTCACCGAACTGATGGCATGTTCTTTAATAACCAAAAATCACCATGGAGTATCAAATTGAAAAGAAAATTCTTAATACTGATACTGCAATAATCTTTTAACATTTGTGTTGCTCCGACTTTTAAAATTTTCCTTGATTGAAAGTCGTTGCTCTGACATTTTCCGTCGAAAGAAGCACCTTTTCATGCCTTATTAAAGTACACCAAGGTCAGACAGCTAATGTAGGAGGCATCTTGTCCAGTCAGCTCTGTTTGCATATGAAGTAATGTCTATTTGATTCAACAGCTTCTGCAGTAGTTAAAGAAAAATGCCTTCTTGATTGGATAAACTATAATAGTGTCACGTGTCATATTGCTCAGATGTGCTGAAATATGTAATCTTGGCATCTTTATTTTCCCTTTCTTCCATAAATACACCTTTCTACGCCTCTGTAATAGTCACTTCTTAAAACCATTGTGATAGAGCATTTGCTCCTTTTCATTAGATTTATTCAAAAGAGGTTGGGTCTAAAAATAGCCTATGAGGGAATGGATTAAGATCCAAGCTGGTACATTCAGTTCACTTCGAAGGATGAGGATTGTCCAAAGATTAAAATAAATTTTATGTGAGAATAGGCGAGACTATTAATTGGTATACATTTCCTGAATACGGTTTATAAATACAGCTGAGATTTTAAAGACAAGATTTGCCAAAGAATGCTTTGTGTATTTCTGAGGCTTTAGTGATGATACTGAACTCTCCCCCTGACTGGTGATGTACAGCAAACAAGTCTGAAAAGCCTCGGCAAAATACAGTGATCCTTTAAATGAGTGTCGGTTCTGCATTGATATTTTATCTCTAAGGACCCCTTAACAGAGTAGACCCAGATCTAACAGCTCCTGTAGGAGCCATACTTGGTCTGGGTCTGCTGTTTGCTTATTAAAAAATATACATCTGGTTCTAATAAAGAGTCCTTGTTTAACCATTTCCTCAATAAATACACCTTTCTAGTTTGCTTATGATATAATATAGGTATGATTCTAGTTTCTGCCATTGCCAAAATATCTTGTGTGCAGGTGCCATATTAGAAATTTATCTAATTATTATTCATCTTGTATCAATATTCATGGAGTAAAGGCCTTTTGGGTTTATGTTCAGTCGCTATTTCTTGCATGAAAGTTTATGAGGTAAAGAGTTGGGTCTAAGTCTTTGTCATCACTGTTTACTGTATGATGTGGCCTTGTTGCATCTTTGCAGACGGTCTAATTGGGTGTATGTGAACCGAAAAATCAATTGTGGATGAGGCCATGATGATCACTTTTTCCTTGTGTCCAGACCTGTGACAAATACATGAACGGAATTAGGATCTGAGCCAATCTTTGACATGAAAGAAATATTTAATATTTAGCATAAAAAGAAATTTTATTTAGCACTAAAAAGGCAAGTGTTGTGTATTGCAGTGATTTGATGACGGCAGCAGTAAAAAAATTAGTATAATTTCCTTCATATAACGCTATTTTCACACATTTGCAAACGGAGTAGATCCGGATCAGACAGCTCTTGAAACTGAATCGGTATCCATGCTTATTAAACTGAGTTTGTTCTCCAGAATTTGATTGGTCAGATTTGAGCCTTTGGCTCAAATCTGACCAATCAAAAGCTTGAACAAACTCAACTAAAAAGCTTTATAAGCATGGACCCAGCAGGTCTATATTTCACAATGGAGCAGAACCTGATCAGTTTGTAATTGTGTAAAGGTAAAGGGTTAAGTGAATATATTTGTATTAGTTCTGTTGGTACATGTGTGTTAACCCATTCCCTTATAAGCTATTTTTAGATCCAATCTTTTTGAGTTAATCTACCAAAAAGGAATATTTACTAGAGAAAAGAAAAATGTTAGAATTGTGTTGTTTTGAAACTATAGTGATAGAGCATTTGCTCCTGTGGAGCAAATTCTCTATATATCACAATGGTTTCAAAACGTGGCTTTGACAGAGATGCCAAAAGGCGTCGGTATTAGGGAATGGTTTAAGGAAGCCACCTTGGGCAAAGACCAGGAATACTCTATACTTTCTGGTCATAATCAGGGTAGGCAAGAGCAATGTCCAGGTTAATCTCGGCTGGTTCCCTGTTTTTGGTTCAGCCGCTTCATGCCCTGGAAACAAGCCAATATTGCAATGAAAATGTCATTTGTTTATACCCCACACAAAAAAGCCCCTATGCATTGAGATATTTTTCCAGACCATTTTAAATTAACAACTCCATAAATACATGTTAATGCCTTTGTAGTTAAGTGTTAAAGAACTTCATGGTAATTATTACTATGGCAGAAATATTACTAACTGGATTCTGCTAATTTGCAGAACTTTATTTTATAAATGCTTTAATTGAAAATACTGAAGTTATTTCCATGTACTTACGATACAAAGAGAAATTGAGGTGTTTGTTTACAGTCTTTCATGCATTGTTAAAAGCCACCTTGGGCAAAGACCAGGAATACTGTGTACTTTCTGGTCATAATCAGGGTAGGCAAGAGGAATGTCCAGGTTAATCTCGGCTGGTTCCCTGTTTTTGGTCCAGCCGCTTCATGCCCTGGAAACAGTAAAATTACGTTCCGAACAAATATTTTTATCCTGCTAAAAATGTCTGCTCAGACTGATCTTGTACAATTATACTTTCGATTCGTTAAAATGTTAGAGAAGTGTCAAGCTGTTTGCAAAAGTCTGGTTGAACTTGGTCAAAAATATTTTTTCTTCCAAAATTATTAGCATAGAATAAAAGCAGTCAAATGTCAATTCAAATAGTCCAGCATCAGCTGTCACTCATTTTTGTTTCCAACTTCTTATTTTGCAGATTGGTAGAAAACGAACATCTGGCACACCTCGGGGAAACCCACATCTACATGTACCAGATCTGCTGAAGATAATGGTATCTACTTGTACTTCTCGACTCCTTGCACATGGAGTAGTTCTAGTCTTCAAAATGTCTGCTACAAATTATTAAATTGATTTTGTCAATTGCTGATCAATGGCGAGAGGTCGATGAGGCTCTTGTTTACTTGTCAGGATTCAAACTTTATCGCAAGTTTGCTGTCGAGGGAGATTTCAAAGAACTGAAGAAAAACTATTTGTAATTACGAGGCTGGGTATTTGGATTTCATATACATGGATTGGTAGATTTTATTTGCCTGTTACTGGAGGGACATCGAGCAATGATGAAAATATGTCTCGTTCGTATGATAACTAGTGATTACCTACAGACCCTGAGCTCTTGTCCAGAACTGAATGTGCTGGTTGGCTGTAAATATCCAGCAAGATTATTAACCCTTTCCTCCATAAATACGCCTGTTATAGTCTCTTTTTGAAACCATTGTGATAGAGCATTTGCTCATAAAGGAGCAAATGCTCTATTTATCACAATGTTTTCAAACTACAAAAATTTAAAATTGTCCTTTTCTCTAGTTAATGCTCCTTTTGGGTAGATTCATTTAAAGAGGTTGGGTCTAAAAATAGCCCATGGGGGAATTGGTTAAATGTAAGTGACTATGCAAATAGATCGAGTACAGGTTAGGTAATAACTTTTGTATAAAAAGGGAGAATTGTTGCAGGTAAAAATTACTTGGTGTTCAATGTTTAGTTAGTTTGACTCCATTGTAAAATTTAAAATACATAAAGTATGGAGAATATTTCAGGATGGCGAAGTTTTGAATCTTTAGCTCACAGTTGTCCCAACTCCGGCTTTGGTGGAGAAATGTGATATTTTGCAATTCTAAGTAAGATTATTTCTTGGCAGGTTTAGACATGGAAGTGTTGATGATGAAAAACCAATCTCTACTGCTGTTCACATTCTGAAAGTTAGTGTGGATTAGATCGTTTTAACTGAGACACTTTCGTTTTCAAAGCTAAGTCTTGGGATGACTTATTGTGCCACAAAGATTTGGGCATATCATGTGACTTTCTGTGTGCATTGGGAATGGATCTCTGAACTGATCAATAAGGTGGTTGCTTAACCCTTTCCTTCATGCAAAGAAAAGAATATCAATTTACCATTTATCCTAAACAGTAACACCATGTACCAAGGATAACAAAAAAACAACAAATAAAACTTATTTCCATTGTAATCCTTTCAATATTACAAAAGTGTACACCCGGACTACATGGCAAGATGTTACATGTTTTACAATTACTTTACTATCACTAATAGGATACCAATGATGATCAAGAGATAGATAGGGACAAATGAAAACACCTGATTTAAAACCTATCTCACTGAGGTATCTTGGACTCCTCTTCTATTTACTGTCTTGTTGGCAAGGCATGTCTGTTTAGAAATGTCTTATTTATTGCATGGTTTAAAATAATAATTGTCTTTAACCCTTTACTTCACATAAACCCCTTTTCAAACAGTAGACCAGATTAAACAGCTCCTATAGGAGCCGTCTGATCAGGGTCTGCTGTTAGTTTGATATAAAACAGATATTCTAGTGTCTGTGCCCATTGTGATATTAAAACAATTTGTCCAATTAATACTAATGCTGGCATTATTTCTTAAATGAATATTCATGGAGTAAAGGGTTAATATTCAACCAGAAAAACTTTGCCGAAAAGTGCAAGACCCAGTTCAAAAGTGGTCGAAATGCTTTCAGCATTACATACAGGTTGAGGGGGGAGATTACGAATGGATTAGTAACTAGTGTAGACAGATCAAACTACTTGCCCCTTTCCTCTATAAATACGCCACTGTAAAAGTCGCTTTATGAAACCATTGTGATAGATTATTTGCTCCTATAGGAGCTGTCCGAGCAAATGAGTGCTCTTATCACAATGGTTTCATACTACAAAATTCTATGTTTCCTTTTCTCTAGTTAATGCTCCTTTTCGGTAGATTTATTCAAAGTGATTGGATCTAAAATTGGAGGAATGGGTTAAGTATCAAATTGATCTGGTGTATGCTTTTGGCCCAAGTTTGTAGAATGTGTATGGTACTACAGTTTGTACAATTATTTTATCTAAGAAAAGTCGCATTTTGTTGAAGGCTTTCTTACCGGTGATGATCAATGAGATAGATAGGGACAATGATGACCATGATTAGACGCTATCTCACTGAGGTGCAGAAAGTCTGGTTATGCCCCCACCTGTTGAAGGCCGTAGATTTGCTCTAGTAAATGTGCGTACTAGGAAAATAAAATCACCATTTCTCCACCAAACCCTATGTTGTGACCACTCTTTAGAATGTCTCTGAGACTTCTAGTGTTCACAACACAGGATTTGGTGGAGAAATAAAGAAGTTTTGTTGAAAGTGTTTTAATTTATGCATCTTATCTGGAGCTCTGGGGATAAGAACACTAGTTGAAAACAAGTTTTGCAAGTGAAAGTTGCTTGGTGTTGGAGGATTTGCATTATTAAAAATTTCATGAAGCGAGTTCTACCAAATCTCTTTGCAAATCATTAACCAGTCTTTCTTGAGGGACACGTCAAACTTTAAAAAATTATGGAAACATCACGGCAGCGTCAGTCTGACCAAAGAGCTATACATAGTTATGTGGTTTTGGTCACATTAATAATGTGGTCTTGTACTTAAATTATTCTAATCATTTGAAATGAGTTTAATGATCTGTATAGATCAGCCCAATAATGAAATTGAATATATTTTCAGAACAGGATACCAATGATGATCAAGAGATAGATAGGGACAAATGAAAACACCTGATTTAAAACCTATCTCACTGAGGTATCCTGGGTCCCATTATAACAAGTACCTCATTTAAGTTTAGTATGTTAGAAAGTCACAATTCTGAGAAGACTATTCTTTGATGTAAAGGTGTGAACCTCGGTGTACCGTGTACGTAGGTTCGATTCCTACCATGGGCTATGAACGTATAAAACCGCTGGTGCAAAGTGGGAAGACTGCCCATTGTCCCACACATGGTACACTGGGGGAGCGTCAATATGTACAGTAAAACCTGTATCCATGCTTATAAAACTTTTAGTTGAGTCTGAATTTGTTCTCAAAGTTTTTGATTGGTCATATTTGAGCCTTTGGCTCAAATCTGACCAATCAAAAGCTTGAGAACTCAAATCTGACCAATCAAAACTTTGAGAACAAAAAGTCTGGATAACCACTTTCTGAATTTATAATTTTTGTGTATGCTTGATGCACGGCTAAAGTAGAGCAGACCACCTCTGCAATTGAGCAGTTTTTACTTGGAAGGGGATGGGGTGTTACTAACCACTAGAGCCATTTGTTTAGGGTCTATGTTATTTGCTACTGTCACATACTTTACCAGTTTTAAGTAATGAAAATCATTTTAATGAATCTTACTATTATACTTTCAAAACAAACCGTCTTAATTTCTTTCCAAGAAATGTGTCGGAAACATCTTTGTCCTGTTCTGGAGTTTTTGAGACTGGATTAGATGTAAAATGATTTGAGGTGGAGAGGAGAATGAGTACTATGTGCACAGGATTTTTTTCTTGTCTGTTTTTCGAAGAAAAGTAAACTATTGTGATCACTGGGTTGTAGTCATTGGCGTGCAAAAACTAATGTAGCTCATTACTCAAAGTATGAGGTATCAACATGAAACTTCATAGGTTAGTAGATCTCATTGAGGGGGGAAGGCCCCTATATGAGAACCATAACTCTTGATTTCAAAATTTTGGAGTTGTGTCCCTTTATCGTTTTCAAAAAAAAAAAATTTGGCTGGACAAGTACCAAATCAGACGAGCATTTGCGCTGCATGCGGCTCTTGTTTGGTATTGGTAAAAACTGCAGTCAGAACTGTGTCTACTATTTGCAAAGGCATGGAAAGGTGTTTATCTGTTAGAAGGAAAGGGTTAATGACAGATTTGCTTAATGCTTTGTGGATTTCTGAGGCTTTAATGATGATACTGAACTCTCCCCCTGACTGGTGATGTACAGTAAACAAGTCTGAAAAGCCTCGGCAAAATACATTGATCCTTTACTCTATGAATATTTATTAAAGAAAAACATGTGACATCATGAATATAAATTATTTTAATTTATATATACAGTAAAACAGCCACTAAAGTGTGTTAATTAGTTGGTATAAAGGGCAAGTGGCTGCTTAAACCAAGGTGAAAGTAAAACGCTCCTATAGGAGCGTTCTGTTTTACTTTCACATTGCTTTAAGCAGCCACCTGCCTTTAACACAAAATACTTGATGTAATTTAGTGGCCGTTATAGAGAGGTTTTACTGTATATATATCTACATTATTTCATAAGCAAACAGATGACTCCTGCAGGGTGAGTCATGCAGAAGGCTCCTAAATGAGATTTCTGCATGATTTTTACCCTGCTTTAAGGTGCCACCTGCCTCTATATTAGTTTAGAAAGGTTATACTGTATTTGGTCTATTTTCAGTAGTAGTAGTAGTAGTAAAATTGTAAAACCAATTCTGTAAATGATGAGGCCATGATGATCACCTTTTCCTTGTGTCCAGACCTGTGACAATACATGAACGGAATTAGGATCTGAGCCCATCTTTGACATGAAAGCAAAGAAACATAAATAAGGAAAGTGTTGTGTATTAATGGAAGCAATGAAAAAGAATTCAATGTAGCTGAGAAAAGGCAGGTAAAAATGGTACTATAAAGGACAAAACCTGTCTTGTAGTATTCATTGGTATTTTTCTCTTGAAGGTAGTTCCGAGTACCAGCAGGACTGGGTTTGACTGGGAAAAGGAAGTGCCTGCATGCTTTTATTCCCTTGCCGACTTTTGTAAATACAATGTTAAGTTGTTAAACTTTTAAACAGTTATTGTCCTGTTTTATTAACCTGTCAAATTACACGCTTACTGAACACGCCATATATAGCTTCGGTTGATATCGATCGTTTCCGCTAATAAAAGCTTTCTTACTTAGCTTATTCAAGTACCTGTATATTTATTTGTGAATCTCGTGAAAAACGTTTGAAACACAGGTTTACCCAAGCTAAATATATCCTTTCAGTGACGTAGGAATATTCAAATTTGACAGGTTAATAAAACAGGACAATACAGTAGTACAAGGATCAGATGGCGTTGTTTACAAATTAGTGTGTATGTAAACACAGAAAATTAACGATAAGTACAAATGTGGCATGTATATATTAGGATAGGAAGCAGTGGTGAAGTGGTTATGTAAGTCAACTGGATTAACCTATACATTATGTCGCAGTTTAATTTATCGTTAATTTTCTGTGTTTACATACGTGCCGTTTTGTAAACAACGCCATCTGATCGTTGTACTACTGTAACTGTCCTAAAACTCAACTCCTCAATTTCTTTTCAGAGATATTTTTTTTAAAACCCCACCCCTGGACCAAGGGGTGGGGGATATTGCTTTTGCCCTGTCTGTTGGTTTGTCCCCAATTTTAACATTTGTGATAATTTTGTAGCCATTGCACATACATACTTAAAACTTGGCAAGAATGTGCAACTTATGGAGGCGAACTTATTTAGGGGTGACTTATCATGGTCAAAATACTGGTCAGATTTATATTGGCATCAATCGGGGGCACAGTGTTTCACAAACACATCTCGTTTGTTAAATGGTTTCGATTCATTTGAATTGTGTTGACCCAGATCAGACTGCTAAACTGCAAGATGTTGCATGTTTTACAATATTACATTACTATCACTAATAGGATACCAATGATGATCAAGAGATAGATAGGGACAAATGAGAACATCTGATTTAAAACCTATCTCACTGAGGTATCCCCAGCTCCTAATTTTCTTATCCTTGTTTGTCTATACAGTACATAGATAAATAGCACATGTATTGGGTTTGGTATATTAGAAAGACTAAGAAATTTGTTCTGTAAAGGTGTGGAACGACCTCAGTGTACCGTGTACGTAGGTTCGATTCCTACCATGGGCTATGAACGTACAAAAACAGCTGGTGCAAAGTGGGAAGACTGCCCATTGTCCCACACATGGTACACTGGGGGATGAGGTTCAGAATATCAGAAGACAGTAAAACCTGGTCCAAGAGACCACATTCTGATTTAACAATGTGGATGCTTAACCCTTTCCTGTTCTGTTTATTTCAAATTTCAATACCTACTGAATATTCATCGACAAAATAGATGTAATGGAATACAGAAGGTTTGATAATGTAGCCATTTGAGAAACTAAATACCCAGATCTTTCAAATTATATTAGCAAACAGCAGACCAAGATCAGACAGCTCCTCAAGGAGCCGTCTGATCTGGGTCTACCCTGTTTGCAAATGTGTGAAAACATATTTATATGAGGGAAAGGGTTAAACAGATAGTGTCTACTTGCAACATGGCTTAAATATGTGTGTTTTAAAATGCCTATAGACATTACTTTACCCTTTCCCTGTTCTATGTTTATTCCAAATTTCTACCTACTGAATATTCATGGATAAAGTAATTAATATATATAGAAGGTGTAATTAATATTGTAGTCATTTTAGAAACTAAAGAATCGAATTCCATTATAAAACAGTAGACCCTGATCAGAGTCTACTTGCAACATGGCTTAAATATGTGTGTTTTAAAATGCCTATAGACATTACTTTACCCTTTCCCTGTTCTATGTTTATTCCAAATTTCTACCTACTGAATATTCATGGATAAAGTAATTAATATATATAGAAGGTGTAATTAATATTGTAGTCATTTTAGAAACTAAAGAATCGAATTCCATTATAAAACAGTAGACCCTGATCAGACGGCTCCTGTAGCAGCCATCTGATCTGGGTCTACTGTTTGATCTACATTATTTCATTAGCAAACAGACCCTGATCTGACGGATGACTCCTGCAGGGTGAGTCATACAGAAGGCTCCTAGACGAGCTTTCCGCATGATTTTTACCCTGCTTTAAGCTGCCACCTGCCTCTTTATATCGATTTAGAAAGGTTTTACTGTATTTGGTCTATTTTCAGTAGTAGTTATAAAAATGTAAAACCAATTCTGTAAATGATGAGGCAATGATGACCACCTTTTCCTTGTGTCCAGACCTGTGAAAATACATGAACGGAATTAGGATCTGAGCCCATCTTTGACATGAAAGCGTAAATATTTAATATTTAGCTTAAATAAGGAAAGTGTTGTGTATTAATGGAAGCAATGAAAAAGAATTCAATGTAGCCGAGAAAAAGCAGGTAAAAATGGTACTATAAAGGACAAACCCTGTCTTGTAGTATTCAATTTTTCTCGTGAAGGTAGTTCTGAGTACCAGCAGGATAGGGTTTGACTGGGAAAAGGAAGTGTCTGTATGCTTTTATTCTTTTGCTAACTTTTGTAAATGCAGACAATGTTAAGTTGTTAAATTTGAATAGTTAAACAGTTAAGTAGTAAAACTCGACCCCTCAATTTCTTTGCAGATAATTTTTTTTTAACAAATTATATTGGCGTCAATCAGGGACAGTGTTATCTTGTTTGTGAAATGGTTTCGATTCATATGAAAAACAAGTGTAGACCCAGATCAGACTGCTAAACTGCAAGATGTTACATGTTTTACAATATTACTTTACTATCACTAATAGGATACCAATGATGATCAAGAGATAGATAGGGACAAATGAAAACATCTGATTTAAAACCTATCTCACTGAGGTATCCCAAGCTCCTAATTTTCTTATCCTTGGTTTGTCTATACATAGATAAATAGCACATGTATTAGGTTTGGTATGTTAGAAAGATTAAGATATTTGTTCTGTATATGTGTGGAGTGACCTCAGTGTACCATGTACGTAGGTTCGATCCCTACCATGGGCTATGAACGTACAAAAACAGCTGGTGCAAAGTGGGAAGACTGCCCATTGTCCCACACATGGTACATTGAGGGATGAGGTTGCGAATATCAGAAGACGGTAAAACCTGGTCTTAGAGATCACATTCTGATTTAAATTAACAATGGATGCTTAACCCTCTCCTGTTCTGTTTATTTCAAATTTCAATACCTACTGAATATTCATGGACAAAATAGATGTAATGAAATGTGGAAGGTTTGATAATGTATCCATTTGAGAAACTAAAGACCCAGATCTTTCAAATTATATTAGCAAACAGAGCAGACCCTGATCAGACAGCTCCTCTAGGAGCTGTCTGATCTGGGTCTACTCTGTTTGCTAATGTGTGAAAACACGTTTTGAGGAAAAGGGCTTAAGTGATAGTGTCTACTTGCAACATGGCTTAAATATGTGTTTTAAAATGCCTAGAAATTACTTTACAATTTCCCTGTTCTATGTTTTATTCAAAATTTATGCCTACTGAATATTCATGGATAAAGTAATTAAAATATATAGGTGGAATTAATATTGTAGCCATTTTAGAAACTAAAGAATCCGATCTATCAAATTCCATTATCAAACAGAACAGACCCTGATCAGACGGCTCCTATAGAAGCCATCTGATCTGGGTCTACTCTGTTTGCAAATGCATGAAAACATGTTTATATGAAGGAAAGATAATGACGATACTGAATTCTCCTGACTGGTGATGTATAGGTAAAATAGCAGTGAGTCGTGACTGCACTTTACATTTTAGGACGTTCCACGATTTAGGGGTGTCGGCATTTTGCAGTCCATCTAACCAAGATAGAGTATTTTTGTTGTCTAGAAGATTATATGGATTGAAAAGGGGAAACTCACGATTTTCTCATGCTGATTCCCCCACAATGTGGACTGCGCAGATTTTTATGGCTCACTGCTCGTTGTTTACTTATACAGTAAACAAGTCTGAAAAGCCTCGGCAAAATACATTAATTTTTATATCTACATTATTTCATGAGCAATCCGACCCTGATCAAATGGCTCCTGCAGGGTGAGTGTTGTGCAGGAGACTCCTAGATAGCTTTCTGCATGGTTTTCACCCTGCATTAAGCTTCCTCCAAGCTTTATGTCGGGTTTAGTTTTTACTGTCTATTTTCAGATGGTCTGGCCGATACCTTTAGTAGTAAAATTGTAAATGAGGCAATGATGATCACTTTTTCCTTGTGTCCAGACCTGTGACAAATACATGAACGGAATTAGGATCTGAGCCCGTCTTTGACATGAAAGCAAAAGAAACATAACTAAGGAAAGTGTTGTGTATTAATGGAAGCAATGAAAAAGAATTAACTGTAGCTGAGAAAAGGCAGGTAAAAATGGTACTATAAAGGACAAACCCCGTCTTGTAGTATTCATTTGAATTTTCTCTTGAAGGTAGTTCTGAGTACCAGCAGGATGGGGTTTGACTGGGAAAAGGAAGGTTGGTATGCTTTTTCTTTTGCTGACTTTTGTAAATGCAGACAATGTTAAGTTGTTAAATTTGAAAAGTTAAACAGTTAAGTCGTAAAACTCGACCCCTCAATTTCTTTTCAGATAATTTTTTTTAACAAATTATATTGGCGTCAATCAGGGACAGTGTTATCTTGTTTGTGAAATGGTTTCGATTCATATGAAAAACAAGTGTAGACCCAGATCAGACTGCTAAACTGCAAGATGTTACATGTTCTACAATATTACATTACCAGCACTAATAGAATACCAATGATGATCAAAGAGATAGATAGGGACAAATGAAAACACCTGATTTAAAACCTATCTCACTGAGGTATCCCCAGCTCCTAATTTTCTTATCCTTGTTTGTCTATGCATAGATAAATAACACATGTATTAGGTTTGGTATGTTAGAAATACTATGAAATTTGTTCTGTAAAGGTGTGGAATGACCTCGGTGTACCATGTACGTAGGTTCGATTCCTACCATGGGCTATGAATGTATAAAACAGCTGGTGCAAAGTGGGAAGACTGCCCATTGTCCCACACATGGTACATTGAGGGATGAGGTTGCGAATGTTAGAAGACCGTAAAACCTGGTCTTAGAGATTACATTCTGATTTAACAATGTGGATGCTTAACCCTCTCCTGTTCTGTTTATTTCAAATTTCAATACCTACTGAATATTCATGGACAAAATAGATGTAATGAAATACGGAAGGTTTGATAATGTAGCCATTTGAGAAACTAAAGACCCAGATCTTTCAAATTCTATTACCAAACAGCAGACCAAGATCAGACAGCTCATCAAGGATCCGTCTGATCTGGGTCTACTCTGTTTGCTAATGTGTGAAAACACGTTTTGAGGAAAAGGGCTTAAGTGATAGTGTCTACTTGCAACATGGCTTAAATATGTGTTTTAAAATGCCTAGAAATTACTTTACAATTTCCCTGTTCTATGTTTTATTCAAAATTTATACCTACTGAATAGTCATGGGTAAATTACACGTAATTGAAATATATAGAAAGTGGAATTAATATTGTAGCCATTTTAGAAACTAAAGAATCGGATCTATCAAATTCCATTATCAAACCGAGCAGACCCTGGTCAGACGGCTCCTTAAGCAGCCGTCTGATCTGGGTCTACTGTTTGATCTACATTATTTCATAATCCAAACAGATCCTGATATGACAGATGGGTCCTGCAGGGTGAGTCATGCTGAAGGCTTCTAGACGAGCTTTCTGCATGATTTTTACCCTGCATTAAGCTGCTACCTGCCTCTTTATATCGATTTAGAAAGGTTATACTATATTTCGGTCTATTTTCAGATGGTCTGGTTGATACCCTTGGTAGTAAAATTGTAAAACCACTTCTGTAAATGAGGCCATGATGGTCACTTTTTCCTTGTGTCCAGACCTGTGACAAATACATGAACGGAATTAGGATCTGAGCCAATCTTTGACATGAAAGCATAAGAAATATTTAATATTTAGCATAAATAAGGAAAGTGTTGTGCATTAATGAAAAGAGAATTCAATGGAGTTAAAAAAAAGGCAGGTAAAAATGTACTATAAATGACAAACCCCGTCTTGTAGTATTCATTTTAAGTTTTCTCTTGAAGATAGTTTTTAGTACCAGCAAGATGGGGTGTGACTGGGAAAAGGACGTGTCTGTATGCTTTTATTCCCTTGCTTATTTTTGTAATTGTAGACTGTTAATTTGTTAAACTTGAATAAGTAATCGTGAATAGGTGAACAGTTTACACGTAGTCTTAAAACTCTACCCCTCTATTTCTTTTCAGAGATAAATTTATATATTTGTCATTCATATGAAAAACAAAAGTGTAGACCCAGATCAGACAGACTGCTAAACTGCAAGATGTTACATGTTTAACAATATTACGTTACTATCAATAATAGGATACCATTGATGATCAAGAGATAGATAGGGACAAATGAAAACACCTGATTTAAAACCTATCTCACTGAGGTATCCCCAGCTCCTAGTTTTCTTATCCTTGGTTTGTCTATACATAGATAAATAGCACATGTATTAGGTTTGGTATGTTAGAAATACTAAGAAATTTGTTGTGTAAAGGTGTGGAACGACCTCGGTGTACCATGTATGTAGGTTCGATTCCTACCATGGGCTATGAACGTATAAAAACAGCTGGTGCAAAGTGGGAAGACTGCCCATTGTCCCACACATGGTACACTGGGGGTGGCGTTCAGAAGACAATATGTACAGTAAAACCTAGTCCAAGAGACCACTTTCTAATTTAACCCTTTCCTCTGAATATTCATGTAAGAAATAACGTCCTGAATATTAATTAGCGATAGTATTATCCTCACAATTTGACTTGAGACTCGTGCATATTCCTTGTATTGTCGGTAATCTTCGGATTAATTTCCGAAGGTATAAGAATGCGCTGTAAGAATACAATCCTCGTGGAACATGATGATTACCGACTTTTGGTTTACTATTTTTTTATGCCCCCATTGACGATAGTCAGGGGGCATGCCCTGTCTGTCAGCAACTTTAACATTGGTCATAACTTTTGAGCCAGTACAGATAGAGACTTGATATTTAGCATGCATATGTATCTCATAAAGCCGCACATTTTGAGGGGTGACATGTCAAGGTCAATGTCATCCTTCAAGGTCAGGGGTCAAATATATGGGTCAAATCACCGACTTTAACATTGGCCATAACTGTTGGACCAGTAGAGATAGAGACATATTTGGCATGCTTGTGTATCTCATGAGGCTGCACATTTTGAGGGGTGACGTATCAAGGTCAAGGTCATCCCTCATGGTCAAAGGTCAAATTGTCCGTTTCTTTGTCTGTAACTTTAACGCAACCTTAACATTGGTCTTAACTTTTGAGCCAGTACAGATAGAGACTTGATATTTGGCATGCATATGTATCTCATAAAGCCGCACACGAGGGGTGATATGTCAAGGTCAAGGTCATCCTTCAAGGTCAGAGGTCTAATATATGAGGGGGCATAGTGTTTCACAAACACATCTAGTTTGTCACAGAGTATTACGAACAATCCCGATAAACACGCCGAAACTTAATCGAGTCTCGGGTCTAATTGGGAGGATAATAGCGCATGATCACAGGAACTTTTGGCCATGGCTGCTTGGCAGAAACTATAGAATCATATCTATACTAACACATAAAGAAACTGTACATTTGGTTTGAGGGACTTTTGTTATACTTATAAAGTACAAACCGTAGACAAATTTGGTATCAAAATTCGCAAAAACGTATTGGCTACACGATGGTGTATGTTTAATCCTTCGCTTGCTATTCACGTCAATATACCTACCTGTAAATAGTGAAGACCCAGATGAGACAGCTCCAGCAGGAGCTGTCTCATCAGGGTCTGCACTATTTTACAAGTTGATTGTGCAACCAGTGCACTCCACAGCAGTGATTGCACAGCGAAATACTTGTACACAGTGAAGATATATGTAATTATACAACAGAGCATGGGTGAAGAAGGAGAAATGTATTTTAAAATTCAGCAAGAGAAGGGTTAATAGTTATTTATTAGTTTGCAGATCATAATTTTGTGTGTGAATGACGATGGTGTGAGAAGTAAAATTTGCAGACTTGTAATGTTTTGTAATTGTCGTTTTGCCATCGAATATGTGTCAAGTTCCTTGACAAAATATCAGTATCTGTGTGGCCTCCTCGTTTACAGATCAACACGATAAAGAAACTATATTTTTACCTCGCCTGTTCGTAGAACAGCAGAGCTTATGTTATATCCCCGGCGGGAGCATGGCCCAGGTTAAAGTATTTTTGGACGGATTGTTTTAAAGCTTAATATTTGTAACAGTATGCTGAAATTTTGTATGGAGGTTCATTTTGGGTCAATTATTGCTATTATGAAGTCAAACATTGAAATATTATTACATTTTATCATTTTTTACATGTTTTGGACTTGGTTCTTCTGGCCACAAATAGCCAGGTTGAAGTTTTTTGACGGGTTGTTTTAAAACTTAATAATTGCGCTAGGATGTTGAAATTTTGTATGGAGGTTCAGTTTGGGTCAAATATTACTATTATGTAGTTAAACATTAAATATATTTATAATTTTATTCAATTTTTGACATGTTTTAGACTAAGGGATTTTTGGCCCAAACTCACCAGGTTAAAGTTTTTAGGACGGGTTGGTATAAAGCTTAATATATGTGCTATGATGCTGAAATTTTGTGAGAAAGCTCATATTGTCGAGACCTTTCCGACTATTCCAACATGTTTGCCCTTCTACCCTTGAGCTTGACCTTTGACCTACTTTTGCAAAACTATTTAAATGCCTGTATTATTGGAATCAATAGGCATAGGGCTTCCATACTTGGTATGTCCATGCCAACAGTTTTGCCCTTCGGATTTTGACCTTTGACATACTTTTGCAGAAATATTTAAATTCCTATAACATTTGAATCAATGAACCTAAGGCTTCCATACTTGGTGTGCAACTTGCATGTGTTAAGACTTTTCCAACAATACCATTGTTTGCCCTTCTGACCTTGACCTTTGAACTTCTTTTGCAAACATCTTTAAATGCCTATATTATTGGAACAAAGAGGCCTATGACTTCCATACTTGGTATGAACATGTTAACATTTTTTCCCTCATTACCTTGACCTTTGACCTACTTTTGCAAACATCTTTAAATGCCTATGACATTTGAACCAATGGGCCAAGGACTTCCACACTTAGTATGCAACGTTCTTGTATTGATACCTTTCCAACAATATTGTTTTTGCCATGTTACTTTGACCTACTTTTGCAAAATTCTTTAAATGCCTATAAAAATTGAACCAGTAGGCAAGTCTTCCATACTTGTTATGCAACTTTCTTGTCTTACGACTTTTCCATCCATGTCATTGTTTTTACCATTTGACCTTTACCTTTGACCTACTTTTGTAAAAGTTTTTAAATGCCTATAGCATTGCAACCAATAGGCCTAGGACTTCCATACTCGGTATGACCATGCCAATAGGTTTGCCCTCTGACCTGTGACCTATTTTTGCAAAAGTCTTTAAATGCATATACTTCCATACCTGGTATGTATCTTTCCTGTCTGTAGACTTTTTCAAACATACCAATGTGTTTAACATGTGACATTGACCTTTGACCTACTTTTGCAAAAATCTTAAAGTGCCTATTATATTGGAACCAATAGACCAAGGGCTTCCGTACTTGGTATGACATGCCAACATATTTGCCCTTTTGACCTTGACCTACTATTGCAAAAGTTTTTAAATGCATATAACATGGGAAACAATAGGCATAGGACTTCCATACTTGGTATGTGTCTTTCCTGTCTTAAAACTTTCAACCATACCAATGTTTTAACCGTGTGGCGTTGACTTTGACCTACTTTTGCAAAATTATTTAAATGCCTATAATATAAGATGTGATGGGCATAGGGATTCTATACTTGGTATGACCATGCCAACATTTTTGCCCTTCTGCCCTTCACCTGTGATCTACTTTTACAAAAACCGTTAACAGCATATTACATTGGAACCAATAGACATAGGGCTTCCATATTTGGTGTGTATCTTTCTTGTTTAATAATCTTTTAAGTTGCTGAACATTAGTTTTTGGTTGCATTTTGGTTCTGATATTGATGCAGTTAAGTTTAAATTAAAAATTGAATGATTTTTTTGTATTCACTATGACACGTTTTAGACTTAACTTTGAAACAGGCAAGGTGGAGTTGATACCATTTCTGGTTATACTTTTTTGTTATAAAGGTTAGATTGATGAAGAAATTCGATGGCAAAACAACAATCACAGAAAAGTACCACGGCGACTATTTTGGAATTTTCATTTTGATGGATAGTGATTACAAGGGTTTGTTTTAAGAATTTATGAAATAAAATCATTTTTAATTATTTGATGGAAAACATAACAATGTTTGATGAGAAAATAATGATATAAAACATTAAGAACAATGCATAGTGCCAATCAAAAAGTCACATTATTTTGGTACACCGCATATGTCAATAATGTGTATAACCACCGTCAGCTCTCACTACAGCCATGCACCGAGCCCTCGTGGACATGGTGCAATTCCTGATGACTGCTACAGGGATATTGTTCCATTCCTCATGCATCCTTTCCTGCAGCTCTGCGATGGTACTTGACACATTATCTCCCCAGTGTATGGTTCGAGGCTGTGCCAAGCTACACGCAACGGTTGACTGAGCATCGCTAAGATTGGTTTCAGTCGATCAAGAATCACCACACACGCGTTTTGTCGTGTAAACAAAATTTATTTGATTCAAAACTCACATCACAAATGATATTTATGTTGGGGTACTTAACTCCGGTGATCAATGATCAATGTGAGTGATACTTTAAATAACGCCCACATTCTGTTATGGTATATTAACCTTTAGCCTACTGATAAAATTATTTTTACAGAATGTTTTACCAACTGCATTTTCAAAATGCAAGCTATAAATCAATTTGTCTACCAAAATGCAATCATAATAGCAAACAGTTTGTATCCTCATCTAGATCCAGACTGTTTTCACAGGCATTCACTCAACGGCCCTTAGCAGGCTAAAGGTTAAACATTTACACAAAGTTTCAATAAAAGCTCAAAACCCGGTCCTGAGATATCAGACCGGGACACACTGACAAAAAACGAAGACTATATCCCCCTCCTCACCCCCTCGCCTTCAGCGAGGATAATAAGAAATGGAGCAAACACATGCACCCCACCCCCTCGACTTCATTTGGGGGGACATAATAAGAAACGAAGCAAAAACAATATGCCCCATGCACTTCGTTTACGGGACATAATGATTGAACATAACACATACCTCGTTTTATGATGTTATTGAAGATATGTATTTGAATTATTGTAGGGGCGGTTGTCACTTTAATAATCAGTCACTAATGTTTAAGATTCACTATCTTTATTCCCCATGTGTGTAAGCTCAACCCTTTCCTTTATATAAACGAAATTTCACGCATTGGCAAACAGAGTATACCCAGATCAGACGGATCCTAGAGGAGCCGTCTGATCAGGGTCTGCTCAGTTTGCTAATAGAATTTGATAGATCGGTTTCTTTGCTTTCTAAAATGTCTTCAATGTTACACCTTTCATATTTCTTTATGACTACTTTCATTATGAATAGTCAGTAGGTATTGCAATTTGTCGAACAGGGAAAGGGTTAAACTGGTTTTTGCTGTTTAACTCTTTCCTTCTTACAAATGCCTTTTCACGGGTTTGCAGAGTAGACCCAGATCAGACGGTTCCTATAGGAGCCGTCTGATGAATCTGGTTTGTTTGCGTTTGACATATTGATCTGATTCTAGTTTTATTTTTCCTCGAATCTTTACATTATAAAATATAGCTAATAAATATATAAACTGTTTGACATCCTGACTGCATTTTGGTAGACAAATTGATTTCAGCTTGAATTTTGAAATTGTAGTAGCTGAAAATTTCTGCAAGAGTAATTTGCTAAGCAGACTAAAGGTTAATGATCACGGTTTCACTATTTATTACATTATCATCAATGGAGGAAAGGGTTAAAGCAAACAAGGCAGACTCAGATCACACGGTTTCTGTAACAACATCTGATCAGGGTCACCTTAGATTGTTTACTTATGAAATTCTACAATTTGAAATGAAAACAAACTAGAGTTTGTTTTTGAGAAAAACACATGTCTCCCCCCGGTACCCCGCCCCCATAAGAGTAATGAACGTTGTAACCAAGAGATACGTAGATACATATAGATTGGTTGTGCATCACATTCAGATTGGTTATCTGTAAAGTTTTGTAGACATCTATAAACACTAGTTTTCCCTACAGATTTCATAATTGAAAAAAATCCAAACTTCTGTCAAAATTGTTGCAGCCCATATTCCAATCTCATGACCATCCTCACATATAGCTGGTTCATATGTATGAGTTTGAATGAAAACTCTTACATAGTATAGGAGGAGTTAGCTGCACAAGACTTTTTCGCTATTACTCTATATAAGGAAAAACTTCCAAAGGGTCATAACGTCTGTCAAAATTGTTGCAGCCAAAATTCCAAACAACATGACCATCCTCACATATAGCTTGTTCATATGTAAAAGTTTGAAGTAAATCACTCAAATAGTGTAGGAGTTAGCTGCACAAGATTTTTTCACTATATATTCTATAGCAGGAAAATCGAGTTGGCGCACAAGATTTTTTCCGCTATAAGGAAAAACTACAAAGGGCCATAACTTCTGTCAAAATTGTTGCAGCCAAAATTCCAAACCACATGACCATCCTCACATATAGCTGGTTCATATGTAAAAGTTTGAAGTAAATTCCTCAAATAGTGTAGGAGGAGTTGGCTGCACAAAAATTGTTTCGCTATATATTCTATATAAGGAAAAAATACAAAGGGCCATAACTTCTGTCAAAATTGTTGCAGCCAAAATTCCAAACCACGTGACCATCCTCACATATAGCTGATTCATATGTAAAAGTTTGAAGGAAATCCCTCAAATGGTGTAGGAGGAGTTAGCTGCTTAGACAGACGGACAGACAGACTTTCTGCACAACATCAATATGTCTCCCTCCCAAAAGGGGGGGGGGGGAGACATAATTCCTTTGTCCATAGTGGCATGAAACAAGAGGGCCATGATGGCCCTGATATCGCTCACCAAACAATCAGAGGAGAAGATTTTCAAAGTTTTCACTGTATGTTTCTATAGAAAATTGGCCACTCCTGGGACAGGACCTCATTTGACCCCAGGGGCATAATTTATATGACTTTTGTAGAGGACCTGAATATGATGCTATGTGCCAAATATGAAAGCTGAGAACCTCCCAGTTTCAGAGGAGATGCTTTTCAAAGTTTTCACAGTACATGTATGTTTCTATATAAAACAAGGCACTCCTCGGGAATGGTCAGTTTTGACCTCAGGGACATAATGTCTATAACCTTAAGACCTGAAGTTTATGCTATGTACCAAATATTAAAGCTAAGAACCTTCCAGTTTCAGGGGAGAAGATTTTCGAAGTTTTCACTAAATGCTTCTATAGAAAACTGGCTAAATGCTTCTATAGAAACCTTGGGGCATGCCTATATTTGACCCCAGGGGCATACTTTATACAGAGGACTTGAACATGATGCTATGTGCCAAATACGAAAGCTGAAAACCTTCCAGTTTCAGAGAAGATTTTCGAAGTTTTTACTATGCGTTTCTATAGCAAACTAGCCAGTCCTGAAGCAGGGCCAATTTTGACCCCGGATACTTTTTGTAGAGGACCTACAGATGATGCTGAAACTGATATGCCCCAGGGCGTGGCCATTTATTTACTTAGGTTAAGGATCATACTTTGTACATTCTTGGTAGGGGACTATGTAGTTAAGTTGCATGTCAAATACTCAAGGTCTTGGCCTTATGCTTTTAGAAAAAGATTTTTAAAGGTTTTCCTATATAAGTCTATGAAAAACTGATAAACCCCGGGGTGGGCCATTTTTTGGCCCGATGGTCATTATTTGAACAATCTTGGTAGAGGACCATTATATAATGATACATACCAAATATCAAAATCTAGGAATTTTAGTTTCAGAGAAGATTTAAAAAAAATCGTAGGTAAAACTGATAAGCCCCTGTGCGGCCAGTTTTGATACGGGAGTAAAAGTTTAAACAATCTTGGTAGAGGACCATTAGATGATACATACAAAATATCAAATGTCTGGGCATTTTAGTTTCAGAGTAGAAGAATTATAAAGATTTTCCTATGAACAAGATATCGCTCTCCAGACAATCAGACGAGAAGACTTTCAACGTTTTCACTACATGTTTCTATAGAAAACTGGTCACCCCTGGAGCGGGGCCAATTTTGACCCCAGGGCCATAATTTATATAACTTTTGTAGAGGACCTGAACATGATGCTATTTACCAAATATTAAAACTCAGAACCTTCCAGTTTCAGAGAAGATTTTCCAAGTTTTCACCATATGACTTTCTATTGCAAACATGGCCACCCCTGGGTGGGGCCAATTTTGACACCATGGGCATAATTTATATAACTTTTGTAGAGGACCTGAACATGATGCTATGTGCCAAATATGAAAGCTGAAAACCTTCCAGTTTTAGTGGAGCATATTTTCAAAGTTTTCACTATATGTTTCTATTGAAAAATAGCCACACCTGGGACGGGGCCAATTTTGACCCTAGGGCCATAATTTATATAACTTTTGTAGATGACCTGAACATGATGATATGTGCCAAATATGAAAGTTGAGAACCTTCCAGTTTCAAATTTTACTATATAATTCTGTTCCTTTTCAAAACAAGGCACCCCTGGGGCGGGGCCAATTTTGAGCCAAGGGGCATAATTTATATAACTTTTGTACAGGACCTAAAGATGATGCTATGTGCCAAATATGAAGGCTGAGAACCCTGTAGATTCAGAGGAGAATATTTTTAAAGGTTCAAATTGTTGACGTCTGACGACGCACGCCGACAGACATCAGGCGATCACAAAAGCTCAGCCTGAGCACTTTGTGTTCTAATGAGCTAAAAAGTTGACGGACACGGGGCGATCACAATATCTCACCTTTGCACTTCGTGCCAGGTGACCAACTGCACGTAAATGTGACAACTGTACATAAAATTTCCAAGTCATTTGACCTTGACCTTGCAGGCAGCACGGGTGGGTGCCAAATGATAGCATTAATTTGTATTTGAAGTTTCATGTGTATAAGTGTAGAAATTACATAGAACACTTTATAGCAAAGCGTGACGCACAGACAGAAGACATAATGCCCCCTCCCCCCGACTAAGGTCAACGGGGGCATAAAACATATTCTTAATTTGCATGGGACTCTAGTCTAGTGATCCTCGCGTTATAGTCAGTTGGCTTTATCCTCCGAGCTACACCAGAAGAGATAATTAACAACTGGCAATAATGTTTATAATGTACCCGCATGATAATATACAGATAAGGGAATGTAGGCTACTTAATAGATCTAAATTCACTCTAAAACAGAACACAAATGAAGCCGTGCATTGAAGGTATTTATTGGCAATAGAAAATGTGCAGATGGTCCGATCAGAAGCAGGTAAAGTTGGGATTTAGTGTGGTGTCTGGTCCTATATGGATCCCTCGATTCATTCGACCATATACAGAAGGCCGTAACTGCTCAAACAAGAGCAAGGCTATACCTTGTGGTATACAGAGGCCATAACTCTGCTAAACAGGAGCTCCGTGTGTCGAAGCATTATACGACCAGAGTGACCTTGACCTTTAAATTGATAGGGGTCACCTACTGGCCATGACCAACCTTCCTATCAAATATGAAGACAGCACATCCAATAGTTATAAAGTTAATGAGCAGACGTTTTTTGAGTGACCGTCACTGTGACCTTGACCTTTGACTGACATCAAAATCATTAGGGGTCATCTACTTGCCATGACCAACCTCGCATCTAAGTATGAAAACAACACACCCAATAGTTATCAAGTTATTGAGAAGACAAGATTTTTGAGTTGAAGATCACTGTGACCTTGACTTTTGACCTCAAAATCAATAGAGGTCATCAACTTGCCACGACAAACCTCCTTACAAAATATGAAGACAGCACACTTAATACGTTTTTTGATTGAAGGTCACTGTGATCTTGACCTTTGACCGACATCAAAATCAATAGGGGTCATTCAATAGCCATGACTAACCTTAAGTATGAAGACAGCACACATATATATCAAGTTATTGTGGGGACAAGACTTTTTTAGTTGGTCACTGTGACCTTGACCTTTGACCCACTGACCTCAGAATCAGTATGGGTCTTCTACTAGCCAGAACTAACCTTACTACTAATTATGAAGATAGCACACCAAATACTTATCAAGTTATTGAGTGGACAAAATTGTTGAAGGTCACTGACCTTGACCTTCAGATCATTAGGAGTCATGTACTTGCCATTATCAACTTTTCTACTAGGTATGAAGACAGCACACCCAATACTTACCAAGTTATTGAGCTTACAAGATTTTTCATTTTTGATTTAAAGGTCACGGTGACATTGACCTCAAAATCAATAGGGCTCATCTACTAGCTATGACCAACCTTCCTACTCAATGTGAAGGCGGCACATCTAATAGTTGTCAAGTTATTGAGCGGACAAAGATGTAAAAGATTTTCGAGTTGAAGGTCATCGTGACATTGACCCCAAAATATATAGGGGTTCATCTACTAGCCATGACCAACCTTCCTACTTAATATGAAGACAGCACAGGTGACCTAATAGTTGTCAAGTTATTGAGCGGACAAAGATTTACAAGATTTTTGAGTTGAAGGTCACTGTGACCTTGACCTCAAAATCAATAGGGGTCATCTACTAGCCATGACCAACCTTCCTACTAAGACAGCACACCTAATAGTTGTCAAGTTATTGAGCAGACAAAGAATTTTAGATGTGGCTAACGGATCGACAGACGGACAGACAAGTGTCATACCATAATACGACCAAATTTACCTTCTGGCGTATAAAAAATAAGTGCACCTCTTGCGGGTGTCATTGCTTGTTTAGCCCTTGTGACGGTGAACAAGTGTGTGAAGATTTGCAACAGCCAAAGTTAAGTTTCTTAAGACTGTAAAGCGGACGCCAGAGATACATTAGCTAGATTTTTTTTAATGAAAAACAAATAAGCTAATAAGTGGATTGCTTCTGGCGTGAATCAGACCCCTTATTCATATACAGTAAAAAAACCTAAACCGGAATTCTAGTAGAACTTTTTTAGATAAATTTCGGCAGGTGGCTGCTTAACCCATTCCCTCATATTGACGACTCAGTAAGTCACTGTGAAACCATTGTGATAAATAGAGCATTTGCTCCTATAGGAGCAAATGCTCTATTTATCACAATGGTTTCAAACTACAAAATTCTTAACTTTCCTTTTCTCTAGTTAATGGTCCTTTTTGGTAGATTTATTCAAAGAGGTTGTATCCAAAAATAGTCTATGAGGTAATGGGTTAATACGGGGTTAAAAGTGATGCAGAAAGCTCATACATGACTTTCACCCTTCATTAAGCTGCCACCAGTCTATAAAACCGATATTTACACAAACCTAACATCCGGTTTAGTGAGGTGTTACTGCAGTATACATTCCTAGATACTGCTTTGGACAAACTCGAGGGCTTGGTGCAAAACTATTCTAACTCCTTCACAAAGTGAAGGAGTTAGAATAGTTTTGCACCAATCCCTCGATTTACTTTTCTATGTACAAATGACAATGCTTGGCAGGAAGAAGAAAGCACAACAATTCTATTCTTCTGAGAAGACTTTATTGGCCGACAATAAATACAGTTTAACCCATTTTTTTGGCCAATTCCTTCGCTCTGGCCTTCTCGATCTTCGCAACCTTGGCCTGTGACTTGTTTCCCATAATTCCGCCACCCCAGTGTTTACGGATCTGTGAAGAAGAAAAGGAAGAATGCACTCAAAATTCAGTTCAATGTCATACACGTACAAACTCATTTGCAGACAATAAATCAGATCCGACAGGTCCTGTAGAAGCTGTCTGATCAGAGTCTGCTCTGTTTCCTTATAAAAATGTTCTATGTTGATTGCACAACAATGATAATGCCCGAATCAAGGTTATGGCAATTCTAACAACAGCAGTCCAGAGCTATAAAGGTTCATACCCAAATACTAAAATCGTCATTTCTCCACCAAACCCTATGTTGTGACCACTCTTTAGAATTGTCTCGAAGAGACGATTCTAAAGAGTGGTCACAACATAGGGTTTGGTGGAGAAATAAAGAAGTTATACTTGAAAATA
This sequence comes from Azorinus chamasolen, assembly GCA_963576725.1. NCBI lineage: Eukaryota > Metazoa > Mollusca > Bivalvia > Cardiida > Solecurtidae > Azorinus > Azorinus chamasolen. The sequence goes on from OY755241.1 coordinate 83,501,861, forward strand.
TTTCAATTAACGCATCTTGTCTGCCGCTCTTGTAGTCTCGCTAATGGGACCACAGAATGTATTAACACAGGAGTCTGTAAAAGCAAGTCGGTCCTTAATGCAGGGCAAAGGTAATACAGAAAGCTCCTATTTGAGCTTTCTGCATAACTTTCATCCTGCATTAAGCTAACATCTTTTTTTTTTTTTTTTAAATGTTGAATTAAGAGCAATACTTTACTACATCAACAAAATGGGGTTTGGCTGAAAACTAAGACAGTTTAACCCTATACCTAATAAATATTCATGTACACAGTAATGTATTTAAAATGGATTAACCCTTTCCTCCATGGGCTATTATTAGACCCAACCTCTTTGAATGAATCTACCCAAAAGGAGCATTTACTAGAGAAAGGTAAAATTTTAGAATTTTGAAATATGAAACCATTGTGATAAATAGTGCATTTGCTCTTAAACCATTGTGATAAATAGAGAATTTGCTACTATAGGAGCACATGCTCTATCACAATGGTTTCAAGAAGTGGTTATTACAGAGGCATAGAAAAGGCGTATTCATGGAGGAAAGGGTTAAAGAACAAGAGAATTTTTCACCATGGCACAAAGTGTAGAATCAGATCTATATTATATGAATGAACAGAGCAGATCTTGACCAGACTTCTCCTACTAGGCCTACAGTACTCCGTTTGCCGAAGTCTCTATCAGGTAAAGTGTTAATGGACAACCTTGCTCGGACAGCCAAGGGAACAAAGCCACATCTGTAATCAAGGAGTGTTGTCATTCCTATCAATTGGACAATCTTCACTGCAAATTGCAACTGATAGTAGAACCCCTCTAATGTGACCACTTAATGAATCCTAGATGTCATTACAAGCAGGTGGTTGCTTAATGCAGGACAAAAGTAATGCAGAAAGCTCCATTACTTTTGTCCTGTATTAAGCTACCACCTGCATATAGCACCCAGAATTATACCTCTTTTAGGTTATTGCATTATAGGGTTTTACTGTAATTACTGGAAACAAATCCAGGTATCAAAGCCAACAGATATACTGCGCACTCAAAATACTAAAATCATCCCTTCTCCCCCAAAACCATATTTGGTGACCACTCCTTAGAATCGTCTCTTCACGAAGATTTTAAAGATAGGTCACAACAGTTTGGAGGAGAAATAGTTATTGATAAATTAGAAACAAAGTAAAACTATTTTATTAAATCAATTGTGCTTTCTATTTCTTAATATAAACACTCCATGTAAAGCTTCAGAGATCTAGGTGGTAGTCTGGTTTTCTCATCACAACTCTCAGACTAAGCTCTCATCATTGCTTTACTAGTGTTATGGAAACAGTCTTTCACTTGACCCTCTATCAGGAAATGTTTGTTGGTTGTGCTGATTAACGTCCATTTCTGCCAAATATGGGCTAATTGGACGCCCCAGAGAGAAGGGAGGGGATACACAGAAACAGGGGAGTGATGCCCTACTCTTATTATTAATAACTGATGCCCTACTCATATATATTAACCCTTTCCCTCATATAAACGTATTTTCACACATTTGCAGAGTAGACCCAGATCAGACGGCTCCTAGAGGAGCCGTCTGATCAGGGTCTGCTCTGTTTGCTTATGGAATTTGAAAGATCCGTATCTTTGCTTCCTAAAATGCCTACAATATTCTACCTTCCACATTTCTTTACAACTATTTTATCAATGAATATTCAGTAGGTATTGACTTTTGGAATAAACATAGAACAGGGAAAGGGTTAATAATTTCTCTGGTTCTTTTAGGTGCACAGTGCAAAGCACCAATAAACTGTACTTTGGTTTCTAAAGCCTGATTCAAAGGATTTAGTCCAGTGGAGGATCAAACACCAGAAAGCATTAACAAAAGACAGAATACTAGAATTTGATAATATATAACTGAATATTTTTCATGACCAACTTTGGTCAATTGTTTTAGATATGTTCTACAGTAAAGAATGAAGCACTAATATAATAATGGATCAGTTCTGTACCGTAGTTGTGGTCAGTATTAAACAGCAAATAATATAAAGCTTCAGAGATCTAATCTAGGTGGTAGTCTGGTTTTCTCATCACAACTCTCAGACCAAGCCCTCATCATTGCTTTACTACATTGTTATGGAAACGGTCTTTCACTTGACCCTCTATCAGGCCAAACCCTCCGTTTGTGTTGATTAAAATCCGTTTATAGCAACTATGGGCTAATTGGGACTCCCCAGAGAGAGGGAACGGATACACAAAAACCGGGGAGTAATGCCCTACTCTTATTATTAATAATTTCTCTCGTTCTTTTAGATGCCCAGTGCAAAGCATCGATACATCGGACATTGGCTTATAAAGTGTGATCCGAAGGATTTAGTTCAGTGGAGGATCAAACTCCAGAAAGCATAAACATACGACTGAATACTAGAATATGGTCATAAACACAAAACAATATAACTGAACATTTTTCATGACCAAGTTTGGTCAATTGTTTTAGATATGCACTACACTAAAGAATGCATGAAGCACTAATCTAATGGATCAGTTTTGTACCGAAGTTGTGTGCAGTAACAGTAAATAATATAAAGCTTCAGAGATCTAGGTGGTAGTCTGGTTTTCTCATCACAACTCTCAGACCAAGCGCTCATCATTGCTTTACTACATTGTTATGGAAACAGTTTTTCACCTGACCCTCTATCAGGAAATGTTGATTGTGTTAATCAACATCCATCTCTGCCAACCGTGCGCTAATTGGATTCCCCAGAGAGAGGGAGTGGATACACAGAGACAGGAGTGATGCCCTACTCTTATTATTAATAATTCCTCTCGTTCTTTTAGATGCCCAGTGCCAAGCACTGATACATCGGATCTTGACTTATAAAGTCTGATAATAATAAGACTGAATACTAGAATATGATCAGTTATACAAAACAATATAACTGAATACTTTTCATGTCCAAGTTTGGTCAATTGTTTTAGATATGCACTACACTAAAGAATGAATGAAGCACTTATCTAATGGATCAGTTCTGTACCAAAGTTGTGTGCAGTATGAACCCTTTACCTGTTCTGTATTTAGGCCAAATTGCAATACCTACTGAATATTGATTAACAATATAGTCATAAAGAAATAAGTAAGGTAGAACATTATAGACATTTTAGAAAGCAAAATAATAGATCTATCCAATTCTATTATCAAACAGAGCAGACCCTGATCAGACGGCTCCTCTAGGAGCCGTCTGATCTGGGTATACTCTGCAAATGCGTGAAAACACGTTTATATGAGGGAAAGGGTTAAACAGCAAATAATATAAAGCTTCAGAGATCTAGGTGGTAGTCTGGTTTTCTCATCACAACTCTCAGACCAAGCTCTCATCATTGCTTTATTATATTTGTATGGACCTATTCCTTCACTTAACCTTTTACTTCCTGAGTACTCATGTACAAAATGATAAATGGTTCTATTGTATTTCAGACTTCACATAAGAATACTCATTTTAATCAGTAAGGTATGTCAAATCATAATTTGGTATTTGCTTGGATGCAGAAAGTACATCAACTGTTCAGGATCCCACTGTTTGACAGTAAACATTAGTTTCGAAAAACAACCCAACACCAAATAGGATAAAGCTTCAACTTAAAGTAGATGAAAGTTTAATTCCTATTTTTTCCGGTAGCATCTAAATGGTAAAGAGGAGCTGTCTGATTAGGGTCTTTTCTGTTTGCTTATAAATGTAATAATATTGATCCGATTCTACAAATTCTAAAATGGGCCAAAAACTCCCTTGTTTAGCCACCATTATAAATATCTAGTCAATGCATATTCAAGATGTGACAAGATTTTTGTATAATCATTCATGAAATAAATGGTCAAAAGACACTGCTTCAGTCTTGTTTGGCATCATGCATTCTGTCAAGAGTAGCAAATATTGAATAACATCATCAGCAGTGACTTTTCATCTTCTCTCCCGATTTTTTTGAGTCTCAATCTGCCTATATATACAGCTTTTAATGCCTTTGCAAACAGAGTAAACCTAGATCAGACAGCTCCTATAGGAGCTGTCTAATCAGTATCTGTCTGCTTATGATATCAGGGTTTTCCCTTGATAAAGTCCAATTTGAGGGTCCTCTTGACCCCCTCTCTATAAAGTAAAGAACAGACCCTATTAATTTTAGGGTCATTTGTAAAATGTAAGAGACATTTCAATAGAAATAGGAGGTCAGGAAAACCTTGTGATATAATGTAAATACCATTCTACAGTTTCTGCCTTGACAAAATATTTCGGTGTCCATGTGCTATTATAATAATCCATTTAATATTCATGATGCCATTATTTCTTACGTGAATATTCATGGAGTAAAGGGTTAACCCTTTACACTAGTCTATATATAAGACTTTTAATGCCTTTGCCAACAGAGAAGACCTGGATCAGACAGCTGGTGCTCCTATAGGAGCCATAAAATCAGACTGTTCTATTTGCTTATGAAAATATATATACAGTAAAACATCACTATAACGGCCACTAAATTACATGTTAATTAATTGGTATTTTGGGCAGGTGGCTGCTTAAAGCAAAGTTAAAGTAAATCAGAATACTCCGATAGGAGTTACTCCTTTAGGAGTGTTCTGTTTAATTTTCACCTTGCTTTAAGCAGCCACCTGCCAGCCTTTAACAGAAAATACTTGATGTAAATTAGAGAGGTTTTACTGTATTTCATTCAACATATTCTGCCAATAGATTTACTGCTTCATTCAATGTGGCAGTATCACTCACTAACTCAGTGGTATAGTGTTTGCTTCCCATTCAGTAGGTTGCAAGTTTGAAGCACTGTGCAGGCCCATACATTCCCTTGTTGCATTATATGTCAACCATTCAGCTTCATTTAATAGGAAATCCATTTTTTCGTTTCATCAATATAACAAAATTACTCCTAGCCCTATTTTGATCAAATAAATAGTTGGAAGAAAGCCTAAAGCTTCAGAGAGTTATTTGACATCATTCATCAAGTCAAGAGTAGCAAATATTTATCAACATCATCAGCCAATAACTTTCTTCACTGTATTCTCATATGACATTACTTCTCAGCAAAGGTATGAGTAAATCACTTGATTAACGTTAACCTTTTTACAATAATAGCGCCTTTATTTCCCAACCAAACCCTATGTTGAGACCATTTTTCAAGATTGTCTGATCTGGGTCTACTCTGCTTGCAAAGGCATATTTATGGAGTAAAGAGTTAATGATGACTAAAAGCAATGTAGAAAAGATTCCTTAGCTTTCTGCTTTAAGCAACCCTGTGTACAAAATGCAAGATCCTTTTTAAGAAAGTTACGCCCAGGGGGCACTTATTAAGACATAGTATGGAAGGACTTTATCTCATCTTATGCTTTGCTCAGATAGCCAAGGGAACGGTAAGTCTTCTTGTCTTCAAGGTAATACTCTGACCCAATAGACAATCATCATGGCAAGCCTTTGCAAACAGAATAGACCCAGATCAGACAGCTCCTGTAAGAACTTTCTGATCAGGGTCTGCTGTTTGCTTGAACATGTAGATACCTATTATAGTTTCTTCATGGCAAGAAATCTTGTGTTCATACACCTTATAACAGGAGCCCCGTGTGTCGGAGCATTATACGCCTGAAGTATGTGCCGTCGTAACATGCACAATATCAATTTGAGTTGAAAGTCACAGTGACCTTGACCTTTGATCCCATCAACCTCAAAATCAATAGGGGTCATCTACTGGCCAACTTTCCTACTAAGTATGAAGACAGCACACCTAATAAAGTTATTGAGCAGATGTTTTTTCGAATGGTCAGTGACCTTGACCTTTGACAGACTGACCTCAAATCCATGTACTTGCCATGACCAACCTCACTACTAAGTTTGAAGACAGCACACCTTATAGTTATCCAGTTATTGAGCGGGCAAGATTTTTAAGTTGAAAGTCAGTGACCTTGACCAACTGACCTCAAAATCGATAAGGGTCTATCAACTGGCCATGACCAACCTTCCTACTAAGTATAATGACAGCACACCTAACAGTTACCAAGTCAATGAGCAGGCATTGGTTTTTTTTGGTGAAGGTCAGTGACCTTGACCTTAGACCGAATGACCTCAAAATCAATAGGAATAGTCTACTGAACAAAACCAACCTCCCTACCAAGAATGAAGACAGCACACCTAACACTTTTCAAGTTATTGAGCGGATAAGATTTTTATATAAAGGTCACTGACTGACCTTTGACAGACTGACCGCAAAATCAATAGGGGTCATCTACTAGATTAAATACCCTTGGCTACTTCAGCTGGTAGTGCATGTTTGTTTTCACAATACTCAACTCTTGGTGTACTTACATCATCAGTAGCCAATTTTTTATACTATACTTAACCCTCCCTCCATAGGCTATTTTTAGACCCAACCTCTTTGAATGAATCTACCGAAAAGGAGTATTTACTAGAGAAAAGGATTTTTTTTTTATAATTGTGTAGTAAGAAACAATTGTGATAAATAGAGCATTTGCTCCTATGGAGCAAATGCTCTATTTATCACAATGGTTTCAAGAAGTGACTATTACAGAGGGGTAGAAAGGCATATTTATGGAGGAAAGGGGCAATTTGTTTTCAAATCACTGTTCCCAAGGTTACTTCTGATGTTAGATCTACATGGTTTGCGAACATGCCAAAGTTTTCCAGTGTTGACAGGTAATTTAACTACCAAATAGATTCGACCACTTCAGCTGGTAGTGCATGTTTGTTTTCACAATACTCAACTCTTGGTGTACTTACATCATCAGTGGCCAATTTCTTAATTATTCACAAACTATATGCATATCTTCAGGGGGTGGGGGTGTTCAGATGCAAAAACGGTACTATTTCATTGTGCATTAAAAAAAACTTCTATGGGTGGGTGGCCGAATTTGAAAGTGCCTTCCTGCACCCCGTACATTAGTTGGTATTTAGGGCAGGTGGCTGCTTAAAGCAAGGTGAAAGTAAAAAAGAACGAAACAGAACGCTCCTATAGGAGCGTTGTTTTACTTTCACCTTGCTTTAAGCAACCACCTGTCTTTAACTGAAAAAACTTGATGTAGTTTAGTGGCCTTTATAGAAAGGATTTACTGTATACATAATTTGTTTTCAAATCACTGTTCCCAAGGTTACTTCTTATGTTGGATCTACATGGTTTGCAAACATGCCAAAGTTTTCCAAAGTGTTGACAGGTAATTTAACTACCAAATAGTTTCGACCACTTCAGCTGGTAGTGCATGTTTGTTTTCACAATACTCAACTCTTGGTGTAATTACATCATCAGTGGCCAATTATTAAATTATTCACATCTACTATGTGCATATCTTATTCAAAACCAGGGTTGGGGTTGTTTTTTGCTTGTTGGTGTTTTTTTTTTTTGGGGGGGGGGGGGGGGGGGGGGGGGGGTTTATAGGGTTTTTTCCCCTCTGATGCAAAAACGGTATTATTTCATTGTGCATTTTAAAAAAACTTCTATGGGTGGGTGGCCGAATTTGAAAGTGCCTTCCTGCACTCCCATACACATTTAAATTGAACAGCCCTCACAGCGACGCCTTATTCAACTTAAACTGAGGTTAACATATCTACAGTTCCTGCCTTGGCAAAAAATTCCTGTGTCCATGTAACACTTAATCTAATTAATATTCATGATGTCATTATTTCTTACATGAATATTCATTGAACAAAGGGCAAATGTTTGCTCAGATAGCCAAGGGAACGGTAAGTCGTCTTGTCTTCAAGGTAATACTCTGATCCAATATTCAATCATCATGGCAAGCCTTTGCAAACAGAATAGACCCAGATCAGACAGCTCCTGTAAGAACTTTCTGATCAGGGTCTGCTGTTAGCTTATGAACATATAGATACTTATTATAGTTTCTTCATGGCAAGAAATCTTATGTTCATACACCTTATAACAGGAGCCCCATCTGTCGGAGCATTATAAGCCCGAAGTATGTGCCGTCGTAACATGTACAGTATCAATTTGAGTTGAAAGTCACTGTGACCTTGACCTTTGATCCCACTGACCTCAAAATCAATAGGGCTCATCTAATGATCAACCTTCCTACTAAGTATGAAGCACACTTAATCAAGTTATTGAGCAGATGTTTTTTCGAATGGTCACCATGACCTTGACCTTTGACCGACTGACCTCAAATCCATTAGGGGTCATATACTTGCCATGACCAACCTCCCTCCTAAGTTTGAAGACAGCGCGCTTTATAGTTATCCAGTTATTGAGGTGGCAAGTGACCTTGACCTCTGACCGACTGACCTCAAAATCCATAAGGGCCATCAACTGGCCATGACCAACCTTCCTACTAAGTATAATGACAGCACACCTTATAGTTGTCAAGTTAATGAGCAGGCATGGTGTTTTTTTTGGTGAAGGTCAGTGACCTTGACCTTAGACCGACTGACCTCAAAATCAATAGGAATTGTCTACTGACCATAACCAACCTCCCTACTAAGAATGAAGACAGCACACCTAACACTTATCAAGTTATTGAGCGGATAAGATTTTTAGTTAAAGGTCACTGACTGACCGCAAAATCAAAAGGGGTCATCTACTAGACTAAATACCCTTGGCTACTTCAGCTGGTAGTGCATGTTTGTTTTCACAATACTCAACTCTTGGTGTACTTACATCATCAGTAGCCAATTTTTTATACTATACTTAACCCTCCCTCCATAGGCTATTTTTAGACCCAACCTCTTTGAATGAATCTACCGAAAAGGAGTATTTACTAGAGAAAAGGAATTTTTTTTATAATTGTGTAGTAAGAAACAATTGTGATAAATAGAGCATTTGCTCCTATGGAGCAAATGCTCTATTTATCACAATGGTTTCAAGAAGTGACTATAACAGAGGGGTAGAAAGGCATATTTATGGAGAAAAGGGGCATTTTGTTTTCAAATCACTGTTCACAAGGTTACTTCTGATGTTAGATCTACATGGTTTGCGAACATGCCAAAGTTTTCCAGTGTTGACAGGTAATTTAACTATCAAATAGATTCGACCACTTCAGCTGGTAGTGCATGTTTGTTTTCACAATACTCAACTCTTGGTGTACTTTACATCATCAGTGGCCAATTTTTAAAAATATTCACATCTACTATGTGCATATCTTATTCAAAACCAGGGTTGGGGTTGTTTTTTGGGGGGTGGGTGGGGGTGGGGGTTGTTATTGGTCCCCACCCCCCTGATGCAAAAACGGTACTATTTCATTGTGCATTTAAAAAACAACTTCTATGGGTGGGTAGCCGAATTTGAATGTGCCTTCCTGCACTCCCATACACATTTAAATGGAACAGCCCTGACAGTGACGCTTATTCAACAGAAACTGAGGTAAACATATCTACAGTTCCTGCCTTGGCAAAAAATTCCTGTGTCCATGTGTCAATGTAACACTTGATCTAATTAATATTCATGATGTCATTATTTGTTACATGAAAATTCATTGAACAAAAGGCAAATGTTTGCTCAGATAGCCAAGGGAACGGTATGTCGTCTTGTCTTCAAGGTTTAACTCTGATCCCATAGACAATCATCATGGCAAGCCTCTTTCATAAATTTCTTTTTTAACCCTCTTCTCCATATACATGCCTTTGCAAACAGAGTGGACCAAGATCAGCACCGATTAGGGTATGCTGTTTGCTTATTAAATCAAGTCGATATTAATACTCCAGTTCCTTACATAGCAAGAAATCTGTTCATACATCAAAATTTAATTAAACATTCATGTCATTTTTTAAGTCATAATTTGGTAGGTTGGTTAATCCTTTCATAGATACAGGTGCAAACTCAAATACTAAAATCGCCATTTCTCCACCAAACCCATATTGTGACTACTCTTTAGAATCGTCTCAAAGAGACGATTCTAAAGAGTAGTCACAACATAGGGTTTGGTGAAGAAATAAAGTAGTTATTCTTGAAAATGTTTTAATTTACGCATCTTATCATGACCTCTGCCCTTTGCTCTGGGTATTTGCTTTTTTGGGGCACCTTAGCAAACAGAGAACCCAGATCAGATGGCTCCAGTAGGAACCTTTCGTAAAGGGTCTTGTCTGTATGCTTACGAAATGACTTATTTCTAGTTAATGATTGAGTAATATTCCGTCATTAATGATGTAAAAGGCCAGCTGATTATTATTCATACAATAATTATTTCATAAATTCCTACATAAACATTCATGGAATAAAGGGTAAACCCTTTACTCCATTAATATGACTTTCTATGCCTTTGCAAACAGAGTAGACCAAGATCAGACAGCACCTACACACTGTTTGCTTATGGTATAATATAGATATGATTCTAAGGTTCCTGTCATGGCCAAAATTTCCCTGCGTCCATGTGAAATTGTAACACTTAACCTAATTAATACTCAAGTTGTCATTATTTCTTACATGAATATTCATTGAACAAGCTGTAAAAGTTTGCTCAGATAGCCAAGGGAACGGTAAGTCTTTTGTCTTCAAGGTTAACTCTGATCCCATAGACAATCATCATGGCAAGATTCCTAACCTATCCTTTCTCCTCCAATCCACCCTCTGATGACAAAATATAATAACTAAACCTTTTATTTGATGAATATTCATACAAGATTTCTGGCCTACATTTTCTACCATCCTTTACTTTATTTGATGAATATTAAATTTTGTGCTAGACTCCAGCCATTATGAACACAGATTTAAATCTGAAACCGGACACTAAAGTAAGTAACAATGTCAAAAAAACAAGATCCTTTTAGTTTAAACATGCTGAGTCTTACCTCGTCCCCACGCTCATTGAAGTTGGTTTTTACAGCCTCCACTAGTTTGTTGAGGGATGTCTTGTCCTCGCTGGAAAGTTAAATATCACACAGTTCAACTCATTCTTTAAATTTAATTCTGGTATAAAATAAAAGAGTTTTCAAGCTAAAAACCCATATTCAATTCCATTCTAATTTATTTAAAATAACCCTTTACTCCATGTATATTCTGGCAAAAAAATAATGACATTATGCTTTTACCTACTTTTTTTTTATTATATATAACCGATATAAACAAAAGAATGCATATCTTGACAGAAACTGTAGGATCAGATCTACTGGTATACTATATTTAAGCAAACAGAACAGATCCTGATCAGACCGATTCCTGTAGCATTCATCTGATCTGGGTCTACACTGTTCTCAAATGTGTCATATGGAGGATATGTGGAGTAAAGATCCATGTTTTATCTCTTTCACTGCCAATTTTACAAACTTGCAACACGGCAAACGGTGAAGTCCAAGAACAGGTGTTGCCTTTTCAAGACGGCGTCTGATCAGGGATTTTTCACTGTTTGTCTAAACCTTTAGTTCTACGTCTGCGTTTATTTCTTTATACAGTAAAACTTCTTTAAACCGGACATTCAATTTAGTATAAATATCAATCTTGGAGCCAGGTGGCTTAATGCAGGGTGAAAGTCCTTCAGAAAGCTCCTTGAGGAGCTTTCTGCATGACTTTCACCCTGCATTAAGCAGCCACCTGCCTAAAAGTAATGAAGTTCTTCTCTACCAGATTTCTGATTTTTGTTTACTGTACTTATCTCAATTCTTCATTTTATCATTTTTTTAAAAAACAAAACTATGGCTGCATGCAACAGAAATTTGGTGCTGAAATAGTTACCAAGGTATAAACCGTAGAATCGGATCCATTTTATTCTAGTAATCATCTAGCAAATCCATTAAGACAGCTCCTACAGAGACAGTCTGATCATGGTCTACTCTGTTTACAAAGGCACTTTAATGGAATAAAGGGTAAAGAGGCAATGCTGCAACAATGAAACACGGCCAAGTTTCCTGGTTTCACAGGGCTACAATACTGCCAGTGTCAAACCATCCGTTAGCCAACTACAGTAAAACCTCTCTTTAACGGCCACTAAATTGTGCTAAGTAGTTGGTATTTATGGCAGCTTAAAGCAAGGTGAAAGTAAAACAGAACGCTCCTATAGGAGCGTTGTTTTACTTTCACCTTGCTTTATGCAGCCACCTGTATAGGAGCGTTCTGTTTTACTTTCACCTTGCTTTAAGCAGTCGAGTGCCTTTTACACAAAATACTTGATGTAAGTTTGTGGCCGTTATAGAGAGGTTTTACTGTAGTACATATAAGTTGTGTATTCAAATACTAAAATCGTCATTTGTCCACCAAACTAGTCTTTGGAATTGTATCTTTCACACGATTCTAAAGAACGTTTGAATGGAGAAATAAAACAGCTGCTATTCTTGAAAATATTTTAATTAATTTATTTTACCTGGGCCTCTGATCTGGATCCAAAACATGTTTGCAAAGGCAACGACTAATCAACTTGTAGTATTGTTAAATAACAAACCCCAGCTGTACTTACGGGTTGACCTGTGTGAGGGCCAGACAGGAGGTTGTCTTTCTGTGTACTACACGGCCTAGTCTTGCCTTGCCTTTCACAATGCAGTAGGGTACGCCCATCTTTCTACACAGTGCCGGCAGGTGAAGAACAAGCTGAAACCAACAGACAGTTATATTATTATATAATACAATACTGTAAAATAAATTCATTCAGAGCAGCAGACAACAAACACACTGGCCCAGATCTATAAATAAAGGTGTGTGCACGTAGCTGCGTATTAAGATACTGAAATCATCATTTCTCCACCAAACTCTTAAGTTGTCACCATTCTTTAGATACAGGGTTTGGTGGAGAAATAAAGGAGCATTTCTTGACAATTTACGCATCTTATCTGTACTTCTACTGGTCTGTCAAAATCTCAGCCAAACCACATCTTGCTGGTACATATTAGAATCGTAACCCATTCCTCCATAGGCTATTTTTAGACCCAACCTCTTTGAATAAATCTACCGAAAAGAAGCATTTATTTGAGAAAAGGAACATGTTAGAATTGTGTAGTTTTGAACCATTGTGATGAATAGAGCATTTGCTCCTATAGGAGCAAATGCTCTATTTATCATAATGGTTTCATCAAGTGATTTTTACAGAGGCGTAGAAAGGCGTATTTATGGAGGAAGGGGTTAACAAATTCCCACATATTGACGCCTCTGTAAAAGTCACTTTATGAAACCATTGTGATAAATAGAGCATTTGCTCGTATAGGAGCAAATGCTCTATTTATCACAATGGTTTCAAAATTACAAAATTCTAAAAAAAATTCCTTTTCTCCAGTTAATGCTTCTTTTCGGTAGATTTGTTCAAAGGTCGGATCTAAAACTAGCCTATGAGGTAATGGGTTAAAGACAGGATTCGTCAGAGAAATATAAAAACAGCATATTCATCATGGGAATAATCTAACATTATAAATGATTAATATTCATAAAATGTAGAGATATAAAGATACAGGCTTTCCAATAAACTGTAAATTCAACCTCAGTCTACTTGGAAAGAATTGTCCTCATCATCAATGCTTTCTATTTTGCAAGTCATACATTGTGATCTGCTTGCTCAGACTTAAAAAGCTCGTATTTTTGTAACATCAGATAATTCAGGTTACAATTGATCATCACCGCAAGCAAACACCCTCAACATGTGCGAGCCTTGAACAAGACCATGGGGATTTGACGTTTTTTATGTGAATTAGTCTTTTTTATATGTGAATTTGATATTTTCAAGGTGCAAAATTTTATGATCTGTTCAGGATTTTATTCACTGGTTATTTTATATGATGCTTTAGCTGCTTGCTCAGACTTAAAAAGCTCGTATTTTTGTAACATCAGATAATTCAGGTTACAATTGATCATCACCGCAAGCAAATATTTTAACATGTATACAAGCCTTGAAACAAGTCAATGGGAATTTTACATTTTTTATGTGGTGAATTTGATATTTTCAATGTGAATTTGACAGTTTGGTGTGCATTCGATTTATTTTTTTGAGAATTTGACAATTAAGAATTTGAAAGATCTGTGTCTTCACTTTCTAAAATGGCTATAATATGTACCACCTTCCAGATTTCATTAGAACTATTTTGTCCATGAATATTTAGTAGCCAGGTATTGAAATTTGAATAAACAGAACAGGGAAATGGTTGATAAGGGTCAGCTCTGTTAATATTCATTAATCATTATTTCTTAAATGAATATTCATGGAGTAAAGGGTTAACTGCTACAAAACCAAAACTTTTGTTGCTTGCTCAGACTTAAAAAGCTCGATTGTTTAGACACATCAGATGAATCAGTCAAACTTAATCATCACTGCAAGCAACAACCTTTCACATACTTGTATAACATTTATAACCCAATCATGTGGATACAAAGAGTCTATCCCAAAAGCATGTACATACTGGATCAGATGCACACTGTTTTTAACCCTAACCCATTCCCTCATAGGCTATTTTTAGATTCAACCACTTTGAATAAATCTACCGAAAAGGAGCATTAACTAGAGAAAAGGATTTTTTTTTAAAGAATTTTGTAGTTTGAAACCATTGTGATAAATAGAGCATTCAAAATTTTGCTCCTATAGGAGCAAATGCAATATTTATCACAATGGTTTCAAAAAGTGACTTTTACAGAGTCGTCAATATGAGGGAATAGGTTAAGCTTCTCCCTGATAGAGTCCTGCTTTTGTTGTGAATACTCATTGGAATAGTTGATTTTTCCATTGTAGCTACAACTCATTTTACCTGCCAAAAAACAACAGGTGTAATGGATCGTAGCCTTTCTATATCGTCCTATGCAAATTGCTAGTAAAAAATAACCATTACCAGCAAACCCAATATGGACGAACTTTCATCAAGCAATGAGAAACATATATTCATTCTCTTTTAGAACTCACTTGGACCTCATTCTTACAGTATAGCCCTAAACACTTTACATGTTAGAGGTAACTAGAACCATCACTAAAGGTGATGAATACCCTGCACAGCAGTCTTGATTGGCGGACGGACCAATCGCCCACCCAAAATACAAACCACCTGCCCAACCAACAGCCTGATTTCAGTATACATCCTCAAACTTTGTTTTCAGGGGATATAAATCTGCTGGATTTTTACAATGGCATCTGGAAGGAGGGAAATTTTGCTAAGGCAGAAACTACAGACTGTACAGTACATACAGATCTCTTATTTCATAGGTAAAGAGCAGGAACTGTCAGGTCTGGGTCTACTCTTTTTATAAAGGTGACTCTATGGAATAAGTTTCAATGTATTTATCACTTGTAAAACCCATACTTCACTTTTTTTCCCCATTAAATATATGGAAAAAGGTTTCGATGATATAGATCATGATAAGATGACAAACACTTCTAGATAACAGAGCTACAGATAAAGGTGCGTACCGAAATACTAAAATCATCATTTCTCCACCAAACCCTATACTGTGACCACTCTTTAGAATCGTCTCTTTGAGACGATATCTTCTCTAAGAGACGATTCTAAAGAGTGGTCACAGTATAGGGTTTGGTGGAAAAATAATGTGAGAGTTAGTGCTGAAAATGTTTAAATTTACGCATCTTATCTGAAGCTCTGAGATAACTTAGGAAGTAACGAACTATTCCAGTGTAGCTACAGCTCAATTAACTTGCCAATGCAGACAGGCGTCATGAACTGTAGCCTTTCTATATCGTCATATGCAAATTGCTGGTAAAAATAATCATTACTAGCAAACCCAATATCGACGAACTTTAAACATGTAACGAAACATGTCAATTACAAGGGTTTTTATACCTATGATATTATGTAACTGAGCAATTTTTTTTTTATAAATAACCAGACAGTGCCAAGAAGAAAGGTTCTTCTAGTCAGTACTAAGCAATATAGATACAGATCAGCTGTTTAGGACTTGTTCAAACACCCAATCTCCCTTCCTACCTCCACTAGATTGTAAAGCTGAGCAAGTTGACACTGAATTAAGCACCATGTTGACAACAACTGACAGAGCATCAGAGCAACATATCAATGCGAGATACATAAACTTATTTCTCCACCAAACTCCAACAACCCAGGGAATGGTGGAGAAATAAAGGTGTTATTCTTGAAAAGGTTTTAATTTACATATCCTCTGTAATGACATGAATTGCGTAGCAAATAGATTAACTTGTGTAGACTCGGATAAGGAGCATTTTGATTTGGGTCTGCACAGTTTGCCTATCTGTCATGATACATATTTTGAGTAATTAAGGCACTCCAATTTCACTAAATCATCATGAATTCTGCCATTTGCAATATTTCGTCAACCTCATTATTCATGGTCAATTTGACGTGGCAGCCGTTCATGCCTAACCTAACTGCAGGTGCTTTCTTTCTTGTAGTACAGCCAATTTCCATTTATCCCTACAAATCTTATTCTTTATTTTTACTGTTATTGTATTTGGTTAACCCTTCACTCCATATTCATAAAAGAAATGACGACATTATGAATATTAACTAGATTTTAAAACTGTTATAATAGCACATGGACACAGGAGCATGGCAGAAACTGTAGAAACATGATATGTATATTATATCTTAAGCAAACACAGCATGATATGCATATTATATCTTAAGCAAACAGAGCAGACCCTGATCAGACAGCTCCTGTAGGAGCTGTCTGATCTGGGTCTACTCAGTTTGCAATGGCATATTTATACAGTATAGGATAAACAGCATTACATGGTTTGGATTCTGATCAAATACTAAGACCCTATAATTATACAATCATGAAGTTTGGAAGCCAATATATATATTCTTGTGTAGCTTCAAATCCATGAACCTGCCAATGAAGACAGGGGTTATGAACTGTAGCATTTCTATATCGTCATATGCAAATTGCTTGAACACATAAATAGTACAAGCAAACCCAATATGGACGAATACAAATCAGTATATTTATTGATTTCTCTTATTACAATCGGTTTGTCAAAATCAACTAGAAGATTGCCCCCGTGGTGGTGTTTGCCTAGCTGCACGTAAAATTACTGACATATAACACTTTATAGCAAAGCCTGACACACAGACAGTTAGGGTTAGGGTTAGATAATGCCCCCCCCCCACCCCCCTTGTTCACAACTTTATTTTTTTAATTGCAAAGCTTACAATTTGGAGAAGTCCTCAATACATTCAATAGTCATTGGCTAGCTCAGACTTAAAAAGCTCGTTTCACAACTTCATTACAATCAGGTGAAGTGGTGTAGTCATCACAGCAAACCATTTGACCAAACTTCATGGTAGTTCAGTATGCTATACCCTTATTATCCAAAGTTGTTGGGCTGACAAACTTAGGTAAATAGTGCAGACCCAGATCAAACTGCTTCTTAAAGAGTAGTTAAATCAGGGTCTACACAATTTGCTAAATTATCTGAAAATTGACTAGTAAAGTTGGGGACAAGCCAACTAACCAACTAACATACAAACCAACAAACAGGGCAAAAACAATATGCCCATAGAAGCACAACCCATGACAAGACATGTGGATGACGACTGATAAAACCCCAAAACATGACAAACAGACGACCGACAGATGTACAATGGAAAAGTGATCCCCAACTTTCATCCTGCTTACAGAATGCCACACAAAAACCATTGCTATATAATCATAAGTACCTAAACCAATACATCATGCAAATTGTCAGTCATGTGATTGCGTCGTTATCACTCTTGTAAAATTTACCCAGCTGGGCAATCAAAATAAAGTTGTTTGCTTGCAGAGGCCATACAATTTCAAAGGTGTGAAGGTAATTTCAATGTCTCAATGATTGGAGACTGATTAGAGCAATACTGGCCCCAATCAGCACTATGATCTTGACGTTTTTCTGCGACCAGCCTTTTTGTATGAGTATAAGAGTCAAACAGCAAAACACTGACCAACATCAAATACACATCTATAATAGACGCATACAAATCACAAGGGTAGGTCGACACAAAAAAAAATCCAGCTTTTTTTTTCAATCTTTTGTAGTAAATTATGGTCATAAAAATCAATGATTTTTTAACTAAGGGTGTTCTACGGAACTCGCATTTCGCCCGTTGAAGCAAAAACAAGAGGCAGAAAAAAAGAAGATGACAAGACAGGTTGATGATAACTGAAAAAAAACCTAACATGACAAACAGATGGACGATAGAAATGACAGGAAGATGGATGATGGAATAGTGATCCCCAACTTTAATTCTGCTTACAGAATGCCACTGAAAAACCACTGCTATACATAATCAAAGTACCTAAACCAATACATCATGCGAATTGCCAGTCATAAGATTGCATCATTATCACTTTGTAAAATTTACCCAGCTGGGCAATAAAAATAAAGTTGTTTGCTTGCAGAGGCCATACAATTTCAAAGGTGTAAAGGTAATTTCAATGTCTCAATGATTGGAGACTGATTAGAGCAATACTGGCCCCAATCAGCACTATGATCTTGACGTTTTTCTGCGACCAGCCTTTTTGTATGAGTATAAGAGTCAAACAGCAAAACACTGACCAACATCAAATACACATCTATAATAGACGCACACAAATCACAAGAGTAGGTCGACACAAAAAAAATCCAGCTTTTTTTTCAATCTTTTGTAGTAAATTATGCTCATAAAAATCAATGATTTTTTAACTAAGGGTGTTCTACAGAACTCGCATTTCGCCCGTTGAAGCAAAAACAAGAGGGAGAAAAAAAGAAGATGACAAGACGGGTCGATGATAACTGAAAAAAAAACCTAACATGACAAACAGATGGACGATAGAAATGACAGGAAGATGGATGATGGAAAAGTGATCCCCAACTTTAATTCTGCTTACAGAATGCCACTGAAAAACCACTGCTATACATAATCAAAGTACCTAAACCAATACATCATGCGAATTGCCAGTCATAAGATTGCATCATTATCACTTTTGTAAAATTTACCCAGCTGGGCAATAAAAATAAAGTTGTTTGCTTGCAGAGGCCATACAATTTCAAAGGTGTAAAGGTAATTTCAATGTCTCAATGATTGGAGACTGATTAGAGCAATACTGGCCCCAATCAGCACTATGATCTTGACGTTTTTCTGCGACCAGCCTTTTTGTATGAGTATAAGAGTCAAACAGCAAAACACTGACCAACATCAAATACACATCTATAATAGACGCATACAAATCACAAGAGTAGGTCGACACAAAAAAATTCCAGCTTTCTTTAAATAAATTATGCTTATTAGAATCAATGATTTTTTAACCATGGGTGTTCTAAGGAACTCTCATTTCACCTGTTGAAGCAGAAAAATAAGAGGGAAAAAAACAATGACGGGACTGGTTGATGACTGAAGAAAAACAATAACACCCTAACATGACAAACAGATGGATTGCGTTGTCGTCACCTTTGTAAAATTTACCCTGTTGGGCAATCAAAAAAAAAAAGTATGACCCTGACCTTAATAAGTCATCCCTAAAAATGTTTGCCTCCATAAGTTGAACATGCATGCCAAGTTTGAAGCATGTATGTTGAATGACCACAAAATTATCGCAAATCTAAATTTGATCCGTAATTTGACCTTGATGTATGACCTTGACCGTAATAAGTCATCCCTAAATATGTTTGACTCCTTCAGTTGCTCATACATGTATGTCAAGTTTGATGTATGAGCAATGGCTACAAAATTATCGATAACGTTTAAGTTGGGACAAACTAACCAACAAACAGCTAGCTTTTTATACAAAAATTTCTTATTAATATTGAGTGGAGTCTTGCATGAATTTATCAACTTATCAGAAGTCTAGATAAAATGCTTGCTCAGTTGTCAGATTGTCGTCACTCAACATTCCGTTGAAGAAATTCATAATGGCATCATTGCAAGCAGAAAATGTGATTGGTCAAATTATCTTTTTTAAACAAAAAATTCATATTAATATTGAGTGGAGTCTTGCATGAATTTATCAAGTAATCAGACATGGTTCATACAAACTTTCAGGGAAAACATTAAAGGGGTTTTCAAAGGTTTTTTTAAGGCCTTCTAGTTCAAATTTAAGGCCATCAAAACCAAAGCTATACGAATCTCTTACCTAGACTTTATGGGATACAAAATGCACACATCATGAAACGGGTAACCGTATACATTTTCTAACAATAGTAAACTAAACTGCTTTAATTGGTTAAATGAGTTTACTCTATCATCTTAATTCTTCATGGATTCCAACATCTTACTTGGTGGAAGAGGTGGGTGGGGGAATATTTTAAATCGACAGGAACCATTGACAGTGATGTCAGATGAAGTGTCTTATAACATATTAGTAATAGGTGCAGATTGCAAGGATGATACAGCTATATCTTGGGGTTTTTTTTGCATTTCATGTACGAGACTAACGCATGCTCACCAATTTTCCACGAATCGACAACTTTGGATTTTTGGATCCTTTGAAATCTTTGATCTAAGTTTTGAATTGAGAGTCAGTTAGCTACTTTTGATCAAATACACACTTTTCTATTTTTATTTTTTCCTTTTTAGCGCAAACCAAACTGCAGACGAGACCATGTGCGTATAACGTTTATTCCTACTGTACTCACTGAACGCTTGATACTGGTGCGGTTTATCATTGACAACAAGAATATCCAGCTTTATCATTGACGACAGAGAGAGTAAACCCTAGTGTGAACCATGTCAGGACCAGATAAAATGCTTGCTCAGTTGTCAGATTGTCGTCACTCAACATTCCGTTGAAGAAATTCATAATGGCATCAATGCAAGCAGAAAACGTGATTGATAAAATTACCTTGAGTAATTCTAAGAAGATAAATAGTAGTAACTTAAATCTCTGACAGTTAAAGTCTGATATTCATCTCAATTCAAAGACATACTGGAAATGTTTTTGCCTTGTATTTAATCCATATAACCAACAGTTTAGTATGAAAAAGAAGTAACGGACAAGCCATGATTAAATTGATCATGGCACTGAAAAGATCTCCAACAGGCCTTTAAATATATGCTATAAGTGCAGCCCTTTTTCTGACCATTTTGGGAAAAGAGTACCTTGTGAAATTGGGAATTTTCACATCGTAAAATTGGACAAATTGGGTAAAAAGTTATCAACAAACTGTTAATTTGAGAAATATTTTCCAAACAACTGTATTATTTGTGTCTAAAAAAATTATAAATGCATAATTAAACAACAAAAACAACAATTTTGCTAAATTTTTATTGAAGCAATACTTGCACTGTACATAGACAGTGTCTTATTAAAGTGGAAGCTTTCTGGATTTTGCAAGGTATTACACATCTTCTCTAGATACCCTTCAAAAAGTTATTGTGGCCCCTCCACGTTAATCATCATGAGGGAAGACAGTTTGGTTTGCAAAAGTGTGCTCCTTTCAGGAGAACACAAAGTGTTCATGGCATGAAACACTCTACATTGTACATGAAACACTCTCTCAACTGCTGAAGCACTTTAGTTTGATCAGTTTATGGAGTTTTCTGAAACATGCACAAAGGACTGGAAATAACTCACAGTACTTACACATGTACCCCACAGACATAACAATTGTAGTACAAGTTACAACCACGGATAGTCTTTAGACAGACATAGTAAGGAATCACCACTGTTGCTGGTAGTTAATTCTGACGCTTTGGAAACACTTTCACACCGATTTTCAGACAAAGTCGAGTCCAAACTGCTCGTGAGAATCCCACGTACAGCAGGTAAAGGAATCTGGTGCTGCGGTGTTTCGAGTCATATTTTCTCGTAATAGTTTAGCCAACAGGGATTTCCGACTTTGATATAGTAGAACTTGACTTAGACCAAAACTGGTTTAGTTTTGTTAAGCCTTTGGTGCCGATTTTTAGTAGTTTGGTTTGATAATATTTCGAGTTATGTGACATTTTGTTGTTGACATTACTTACAATAGAATTTGACGATAGCTCACGAAGGCATCCGAATACACGATCTTCTATGACTAATAGTCGGCGCCTACTGTAAAATCTCGTTATGTGCGTCTTACGAAAATCGAAAATTCAATCTTCGAATTTTTTTTAATTACAGTTTCTGATTGGGAATTTTTTTTTTGAAATTGGAAAAAAAAAGAGTATATTTGTCATTGGGAACGGGTCCGATAGTCGGACCCGTGGAATAGACAGAAAAAGGCCTTAAGTGTCTTTCCAGGTGTAAAGTTCTATCAATTTTAACCAATACAGTAAAACCTCTCTATAACGACCATAAAATTACATCAAGTATTTTGTGTATAAGGCAGGTGGCTGCTTAAAGCAAAGTGAAAGTAAAACAGAACACTCCTATAGGAGCATTCTGTTTTACTTTCACCTAGCTTTAAGCAGCCACCTGGCCTAAATACCAACTAAATAACATAATTAAGTGGCCGTTATAGAGAGGTTTTACTGCACTTGCTTAAATGAAATAATATAGATGTGATTCTACAGTTTCTGCTATAAATTTGCTAACTGATACTCATAGTCATTATTTGTTACAAGAATATTCCTTAGCGGAAAAAGGGTTAAAAAATTCCTACTTAACCATAAACAGGCAGAATATTAAAATATGGTCAGTAATAAGTCGTACATCTGGTTTTACATTTCTGGACCAACATAGGTCAACTGATACAACAATCATTCACAAAGAATTACTGAAACACTCGGTTCTGTCCTGAAGCTGTGTGCAGAAACAAGAACAAATGTAAAGCTTCAGAGATCTAGGTGGTAGTCTGGTTTTCTCATCACAATACTCAGACCAAGCTCTCATCATTGCTTCACTATATATCCTTCACATAGAAATTCAACTCATTAATATTCATAATGTCATTATTGGTTACATGAATACTGGGTCCATGCTTATAAAACTTTTAGTTGAGTCTGAGTTCCCTCTCAAGGTTTTGATTGGTCAGATTTGAGCCTTTGGCAATAGCCTCATATCTCCCCTTGCAAAGAGTTAATATCCCTCCATATGCAACCACACTTAACTGACAAACAAAACCCATCTACTTCTAGACACCTATCAGTTTTACCTCAAGTGGGTCCACATCATGGGCTATGAGGACTATCTGGGCTTTCTTCTGCTCAACTAGGGTGGTGACTGTGTTTGTGCCAGCCCTCACTACTGGGGGTCTCTTTGTTGGTTTGTCTTCCTTTCCCTTGGCACGTTCCTCTGCCCTCTCCTTCAGGCGGGTTTTCTTCTGTTGTTTTGTTTCAGGTCGGTACTTGTCCAACAGACGGAACAGCTGGGAGGCTGAACAATATATTAGTCAACAGTGCAACATAAAATATCCATTTTATGGTCTTTTAACATAATTGCTTACAACACAAAAGAAGTATTGCAGAATGAAAATAAATGATTTTTCTCCATTACTTCTGCTCTGAAGCAAGTACCAAGTTGAAATACAGTTTGTTCTGTTCATGAAAGGCTGTTTAACCCTGTACCACTATATTCATATAAAAGATTAGACTGAATTTTAATCAACTGATTTTTTATAATGGTATTATGAACAAGGCAATGTTCGACCTGGACAGAAACTATGGAATCAAGACTCTAAAATCAATACAATTCTGTAAGAGCACACACAACAGACCCTATAGGAGTCATCAAATCTAAATGTTCTCTGTGTGCAAAGACAAATAAAGGTGTTTTCTATCAGGTAAAGGCTAGAGGTTTTACTGTACAAGTGTTCAAGGCATCACTTGTCACATGCCGGATGGACATTCAACAAGTCCAAACCCTATGTTGTGACTATTCTAAAGGGACGATTCTAAGGAGTGGTCACAACATAGGGTTTGGTGGAGAAATGAAGTTACATTTGAAAATATTTTAATTTACGCATCTTATCTGGTGTGCTGTAATTAGCTTCATATTATAATGGTATATGAACAAGAAAAGTTTTGGTCATGGTAGAAAGTGCAGAATCAGATCTGTATTTATAATTCAATAAGCACACGGAGTAGACAGTAATCAGACGTCTCATGCAACAGTCATCTGTAAAGGTATTTGCAAAGGTATTAAACGGTGCACTGGTGGAGTAAATAGTTACGCCATCTCATTCTGTCCTTACCAGTTTGTCTATCTAAAGCCTGGGAAAACTGGTTGATTGGAGGAGGAACCTTCAACCTCTGTACAAGCACAGCCTTTTGTCTCTGCAAGCGGATATACTTGGGCCATTTGACAAATCTACTAAGATCACGCTTGGGCTGAATATCCTGACCTAAAATGAGAAATTAATATGTACGAAAATAAAATAAAGCAACACAAAAATAATTCATATCCGCAGGGGTGGCGAAATCTAATTTTGGATGACTTGTCCGTTTTTGTTAAAAGCTATTTCCAACTTGTCCGTATGAATAATTAATAACAAAAACCTAAACACGGACAATACGGACGTTTGATTTCGCCACCCCTGATAATATGTATGTAGTTATACTTTATAAATGTAGATGCCATATATATAATACTGGATCAATCTTTTTAATCATCAGAAATCAGCCGAATATAAAATGGATAATGAATATAATTGCTTATTAGATATGGGAAGCCTTGAATGCATTTATAATTCAGAACTCTGCATACAGTTGGCATTTCAGATGAAAATCCTAAATTCACAGCTGTGACTAGTCTACTCATTTGAAGAGTAATATGAGACAGGCAAAGAAATGAAAAAAGAAAGAGTTGAGAAATATTCGAGTCCTGAAACACTTTTCACTGTTGAATATTTATTAGATGAATTTTTATAATGGCAAAGGTAAACAGGTCTAAGAATTGTAAAAAATAGGCTAGCAAATACCAGACCTGCCTTATAATTATAGTCGAAAAATGAACAAAGTACAGCATATCCCATCAGAATTCAGATCATTATAAATCAAATTGATGATGCGCTATAATGATTTCAGAAACAATTGGTAAAATTAATTTCTTGCACAAACCTATATAGAAGCTAGCCTTGCATACAAACAGCATGCTTCCCAACTCTCACGATTTCGTCGGGAGTCTCCCGATTCAGAAGACAAATCCCGATCAACCCGATCATTTGACTAAAAACCCGATTTGAAAAAAAAAAATCGAAATTGGGTGTACTGTATTGAAAATTTGAAATCTTTAGCAGAGGTCAGAAAATATTTTGTTTGCTCTTCAGAATTACCCTCATAAACGTGTCAAAGGATTAGCCCCAGGTGGTCCAGATGGCCTTCCTACTATTAGAGTTTTCACAGATAGCCACTCAACCGTAAACGTTTGATAACAAACAGCGCTTTAATCATCCATTTGTTTATACCAGAAATTGGTCATGATGTCGTAATCGGTCATGATGTCGTAATTGGCTATCCTAGTGATGCACATTCCAACATTGTTTGGTAACTTGGACAAAGACTTTATTCAATTATAACAGAAATTTTATTTTCATAATTAAGATATAAGACATAGAAATGCTTCTCTGCTTCCATGTTACTGACTGCTGTGCTTGGCCTCGTTGTTTCAATGGGCAGAAACACTTTGAAATCAAAGCCCACTTGACTGATCTTCATGGAGTTAATTTGTGCACAAAGTTGCTTTTTCATGAATATAATTCATGATAAGGACACTAAAGACGTAATTAAAAACACCATGAAATATTTTCTACCATTTCATACCCTAGAAAAATAATTACAATATAAATTTGAAATGTCATTGGTTTTCGCGAAGATTGTTGATATGGGCTAAAACACGGACCCTTGACCTATTCGGATTTTAACATTTCTTTGACTGCTAAATGTTTGCAGTAACTAACTTGAACTGACTAAAGTTTAACTACTAACTCATAACCCCCTGAATGTTCAAAAGGACAATGCAAGTTCCTAATAAGCCAAGTCATATTTTGTGTGTTTGATAATGAATTGCATAATTACAAACAGTGCAGACCCATATCCAGGGGGCTTATGTATTTGTCATTTGGTGTGGTTCAATACTGTTTGCATAAGTATACTTTTTATTCACAGGTACTCTGTATATGCCTCACTGGGGTTCAATGGATTAAGTCAGTAATTCTTTTGTTTTGTTATATTGAAAAAAAAAAATATTATAATTAATTTATTATTCTTTGGTGCCTGGTTTGGAGAAACAAAATTATGTAACAAATTTAAACAATATTAACAAAAGAAGCTGTGCTGTTTCCTTCATTCACAACACTATAAATAAATGTAGTATAACAAAATCAATGAAAAATGTCGCGACGCGAAAATCTCCCTCTTGAAACCCCAAATCTCCCTCTTAGAAATCCTGAAAACCCCTCTTGAGAGTCAAAAAAAGTTGGGAAGCATGAAACAGATGAAACTATTTCATAATGGTCATTGGATGTTGTTACTGAGCACATGGCATCTTCCATTTTTAACCATTTATCTGTTTTCGTGCATTTGCAAACACAGTAGACCCAGAGCAGCTGGCTGCAGCAGAAGCCTTCTGCTCCAGGTCTGCCCCGTTTGTTTACATTAAAACGAAATGATATAGAATTGGATCTAGTTTATGTCATGGTCAAAATTATGTTTAGGTGGCATTATGACTATAATTATATTAATATTGATGTCATGACCATCATCATTTATTAAATCAATAGGCGAACGGAACAAAATGCAATCACTGATGAAAATATCTTACCAATGCCAAAATTTTTGGGCCTCTTCTCAAACAGGGGATTTGACTTCTTAGGCTCTGGTGCCTTCTTTACCTTCAAAGGGGCGGCTGCCACCTTCTTCTTCCCCTTCTTTTTAGCTGGCTGTAAAGCATAATTTCAAGTATTCATTACACACGTAAGCGTCATACTTGCATCCAGAACTAAATGGTTGTGTACATTCTAAAAATGGTTTCATCTTTTATGTCATGCAATAATATATATCAAAATCAATGTGAATTTCATTTCAAATTAAATGCCTTTAACCAATTAGTGCATAATTGTTTCATAAAAATAGAAGATTGCATAAAATTTCAGTGGATCCTATCAGCCTTCAATGTATATCTACTTGCTCACCATGTTGATAAAACCGGAAAGGACCAATTCTCGTTGAGAGCGAGAAACGGAGAGAAACCCGGTTCCCTGCCTTGTAGCCAGTAATGACGAAAGCAAGTACCAGCCAGCAACTAGAGTTAATTCCCTTTGAAAGAAAATTGAGGAGGAAAAATACACAAAGGAAGCACTAGTATCTCTCTGTTAGAATAGTTCGTGCATTTTGATTTGTTATTGGCATTATACATTCCATTTTAATGCCAATAACGTGATCAGATAATGTAATTTGTTCTACCTACCTCGTGCTGTGTAGATTATTCGTCCCGACACTGACTCGACCCATGGTGGAACTCCGCTTGCCATATTCATGGTCTCATTTTGACTCGCCTCAAACAAGCCCCGATTGTATCGACAATATTTGGCCTAGCAAGCAGAGCTATGTGTCAATCAATAGCGTTTATATTTTTCTTTCCAAAGATGTATAGGAAATCATGGCACATAGCTTTGCTTTAGATGCAGGTTGATTCTCCTGTACAAAATTATAGAGGGGATGGTGCCAGCCATACCACCAGAAGAGTACATAGTGCCGGCACGAAGAAAGAGGCGCATCAGAGCTAGGGTTAACAGAGACTACACATCAATAAACATTGTGGACCGATATATCATGAATCATGACAGAGGCATCCAAGTAGATAGTGGAAGTAAAACCGACCAATACATAAACTCTTTCTTTGTCCAAACCGCAGTGGATTGGAACCACCTGGACAGTGAGATAGTGAGCGCAAAGACATTAGAGGGTTTCAAGGCAGCCCTTCCTTTCAAATATTTTGACTAATATTGTAAAGTCGCACCCCACCACCCGGTGTTCTACGCCGTAACTGGCCCTGCACTGTATTGAAGCAGAAGAAGCAGATGCAGAACATCTCGAAGACAAACATTCTACCAAAAAATGCGTCCAGGACGAGATGTTCAATTTTGTTAACAGTTGCAACGGGCTATACAAGTGCAAAATGCAACTGACATGCAATTTACATGCGGAAACAACATGCAAAACAATACTGTGGATTGTTTGGGAACACCTACAGGCAAAATTTTAAAAAGAAAATCGAAAGCTGTCTCCGTAATTTACACTTCGATTGCAGCCGTTTTGTACATGTATGCAATGTACATATATAGCCGGTTGCAACATCTCGTCCTAGACGCGTGTTTTGGTAGAACTTTCAACTTTGAGATGTTCAGCATTTAAAGTGGAGCTCATAATGTACATGTGGAAACCTATACATCTTTGGAAAGAAAAATGTAAATACTACTGATTCAGATTGGCACATAGCTTTGCTTGCTAGGTCAAATATTGGCAATAAAATCGGGGTTTGTTTGAGGCCAGTCAAAATGAGAACGAGAATACAGCGAGCGGAGTTCCATCCCTTTTCTTGTGCATATATGTAATCAATGACTTCGACCCAGAATGGATTTTTTTACATGCGCGGGCAATTTGAGGGTCCAAAGCACACTTCAGACCACTATGCTTCTTCATAATCATATGGCACTGTGAAAATTCATTTACTCATAAGTATTGTGCTTTTCATTAATCCTTTTCCCTATGTACATATATGCATGAATTGTTCACTTAATCAACATCTATCAAAATTTCAAATTAATTTTTATAATTACGTAAACTTTTCAATGGATTTTTTGCCTTTACAAAAATTAGGATCATATCTAGAATCCCATATATAAGCAAACAGAGCAGACCCCGATCATACAGTTCCTACAGGAGCTATCTGATCTGGGTCTACTCTGTAAAGACGTTAAAAAAGAATTTATATGAGCAAAGTTTTAAAAGGTGTCTCTGTAAGGTAAAGGGTTAAGACGGTTTGACGCTCTTATTTCTAGAGATATTGAAGGTTTAGATAAGGTGCGTAAATGAAAACATTTTCAGGAATAACTTTTTTTTCATTTTTCTGCTGAACCCCATGTTAACATGTGACCACTCTTTAAAATTGTCTCGACATGACAATTCTAAAAAGTGGTCGCAATATTGGGTTAATGGTGGAGAGATGACGATTGTAGTACTTGAGTACACATATTTATCTGTTGCTGTGATGGCAGTTCTTGTTTTATCCTCCGTAGGTTGCCATGGTGTAGTTTGCCATGTCACAGTCCAGAGCCATTCCACAAAGCAAGGAGGCTCTCCTGAAATCCTACACGCTGCGGCTAAAGGAGGACATCAAGTCTATGCTGGATAACTACACAGAAATAATCCGACTTGCCAGGGTAAGGATTTGAGATTCAAGATGTGAATTATGCTAGTGACTAAGTTTTATCTGCAAACAACAACTGAGCATTATACATGTGACAGTGGCATAGGTAACATTATAGGAGCTGTCTGATCTGGGTCTACTCTGTCTGCAAAGGCATAAAAAGGTGTATTTATGGTGTAAAGGGTTAACCCTTTCCATGTTCTGTATTTAGGCCAAAGTTCAATACCTACTGAATATTCATTAACAAAATAGTTATAAACAAATATGGAAGGTGGAACATTGTAGACATGTTAGAAAGCAGAGAAACAAATCTATCAAATTCTATTAGCAAACAGAGTAGACCCTTATCAGACGGCTCCTCTAGGAGCCGTCTGATCTGGGTCTACTCTGTTTGCAAATGTGTGAAAACACGTTTATATGAGGGAAAGGGTTAAACAAATACTAAAATTGCCATTTCCCCAACAATTCCTATGTTGTGTCTGTGTGTTGTGACCACTCTTTAGAATTGTCTCTAAGAGACCATTCTAAATAGTGGTCACAACACGCGGTTATTTCTCCACCAAACCGTGTGTTGTGACCACTCTTTAGAATCGTCTCAAAGAGACGATTCTAAAGAGTGATCACAACACATGGTTTGGTGGAGAAATAAAGAAGTTCTTCTTGAAAATGTTTTAATTCACACATCTTACCTGGAGCTCTGGTTAACACTAAAGGATATTTACGGGATTACTTATCTTTCAGGTTGAGGAAGACACTCAGGTATCCAGGGCAACTCAAGCTGAGCAGGATCAGTATGAGATGCAAGTGAGGGCAGCGAATATTGTAAGTTTACATGTTTTGTAAAAGTATATTCCTGGTGAGGAAACGGTTAACCCATTCCCTCAAATTGTTGCCTTTTGACGCCTCTGAAGTCACTTTTTGAAACCATTGTGATAAATAGTCACTAAATAAATAATGTCACTGTTTGACAAATAAAACCACTTTTTTAAACCAATGTGATAAATATGTTTTGTATATTTCTGGAAAGGAAACAGTTAACCCATTCCCTCAAAATGTTGCATTTTGACGCCTCTGAAGTCACTTTTTGAAACCATTGTGATAAATAGTCACTAAATGAATAATGTCACTGTTTGATAAATAAAGCCACTTTTTTAAACCATTGTGATAAGTAGAGCATATTCTCCATTTATTCATCACAATAGTTTCGAAATTCCACTTCTGTAGCGACTTCTCCTTTTCGGTAGATTTATTCAGAGGTTGGGTCTACTCTATGTTTATTTCAAATTTTAATACCTACTGAATATTCATGGACAAAATAGTTAAAAATGAAATAATGAAGAAGGAACATTGTAGATATTTTAGAAAGTAAAGATACAGGTCGATCAATTTCCATTGTCAAAACAGAGCAGACCCTGATCAGACGGCTCCTATAGGAGCCGTCTGATCTCGGTCTACTCTGTTTGCAAATGCGTGAAAACACATTTATATGAAGGAAAGGGTTAATGCATGCAGTTGCACTTGTTGTACACTTAACCTACAATATGTATTCTCTTATTTCAGGTTCGCGCTGGAGAATCATTGATGAAACTGGTGTCGGATCTGAAAATCTTCCTGATATTGAATGACTTTCCGTCAGTAAACGATTCTATATCGAACAAGACACAGCTGTACAAACACATGCAGAATGAGTTAGATGCCAAACTGCTCAGTCTAAGGGATGAACTTGCCACAGACTTGTATGAGCTAGAGGACGAGTACTACTCATCTGCATACAAAGGACAAACAAGTGTTGATTCACAAGTCTCAAGTTCTTGAGTCAGTAAACTTCATTGCACAGTGAAATATTTAACTGTGGATTTCAGACTTTACCAATATTTTATAGTTTATGTAGTCTGATGTAGACTCAACACTTGGAGTATTGTTTTGAAGGCCTAGTTGGTTATATAGCAGTAGTATAATCCATAAACAGTGAGAAGACATTTTTTATGATATATTGATTGAAATAGACAAGATAATGTTTACCTTGTTGTAAATGTGTTAAACAGATCTGATTGTATTTCATGCAAAGATAACAAGGATTGCATCAGGAAGAATTCAAGGTGTATGTACTTAGTGCGATCTGTCAAAGAGCAGATCTGTTACAAGTCCGAGTGGAACAAATCTCTTTGAATTGATTTTTGTTTATAAATGTTTGAATATGTCAATGCAGTCAATTCAGAAAGAGCTTCGGAATCTGAAGCAAGAGGAAATGACATTGATCAATCTTGCTACAAAGTTCAGTGACCAGTTGAATAGACTGAAAGTAGAAGAGTTGGCCTTACAGAACCTCGTTAGGATACAAAATGAAGAACAAGAGAGAACACTTAGAGGAACGGGTAGGTCATTCCTCAGTTCTGACACATTGACATCAATGAATCATGACAGTGAATTGGAAAGTGATTTGGAAGAGATTGAATTGGATTTGACTGTGACAAATTCAATGAGAAATGAAAAATTGGGTGCAGAAGATGTGGAAGAAGAGGAAGAGGAAGATGAGGAAAATAAGAATAGGAATGAAGTGCAAGACATAGAACAATTTGTAGAACAGTTGTCTTGATTGGACTGAAACATGTAGTGTTCAGGGCAGTAAATAAATGGTATACTGACCATTCTATATCTCTTATTTATGAGCCAATCACTACAGTAATACCTCTGTAAACCTGGACATTCATCCTGCATAAAGCATCCACCTGCCTAAAAGTATTTAATTTCTTCTCGACTAGAATTTCAGTTAAGCAGTGTTTTACTGTATCTGATAAGTGGTGTAAAATTAAACATTTTCAAGAATTGATTCTTTATTTCTCCTCCAAACCCTATACTATGACCACGATTTTAAAGATTGGCCACAGTATAGGGTTTGGTTGAGAAATAAAGGTGTCAATGTTAGTATTTGGGTATGCACCTTTATCTGTAGCTCTGCAGCTTATTACTAGCATTGCCTCAAAGAGTTAATTTTCATGAGTACAAGAAGAAACGGTTTGTCAGAAAAATAAAGTATTTAATCTAGATTTTTCAGATTTGCCTGAAATGATTCTAATAAATATTTTAATTTTAACAAACAAGGGTATGGCTCAGCCGCTGAGAAATAGGTCAGTGGATCTCTCTACTACAGTTCTGATTAATTTTCTAAAAGAATAGAAATCTTGGTAAAAAATTTGAAATCATGTGTTCTATTAGTATGTGCCTGAGAGAGACGATTCTAAAGAGTGGTCACAGTATAGGGTATGGCTTAGAAATAGATTTGGATAGGTCAGTGGATCTCTCTTCTACACTTCTGATTAATTTCTATAAGAATAGAAATCTTGGCAAAAATATTGAAATCGTGTTTTCTATTAGTACGTGTCTGAGAGAGACGATTCTAAGGAGTTGTCACAGTATATGGTTTTATTGAGAAGTATAAAAGCTATTGAAAATGTTTAAATTTATGCATCTTATCTAGACTTATCAAGACCTCTGATGAATACCATCAGGAGTAGTACACACAGAGCTCAAGATAAGATGGGTAAGTTAAAACATTTTCAAGAATAACTTCTTTATTTCTCCACCAAACCCTATGTTGTAACCTCTTTAGAATCGTCTCAAAGAGACAATTCTAAAGAGTGGTCATAACGTAGGGTTTGGTGGAGAAATGACGATTTTAGTATTTGAATATGCACCTTTATCTGTAGCTCTGGTAAACATTCATGGTATTTACCTTAAACTATTCCTTCGTATAAACGCCTTTTCATGCATTTGCAAACAGAGAAGACCCAAATCAGACGGCTTCTAGAGGAGCCGTCTGATCAGGGTCTACTCTGTTTACTAATAGAACTTGATAGATCTGTTTCTTTGGTTTCTAAAATGTCTACAATGTTCCACCTTCCATATTTTTTATAAATATTTTGTCAATGAATATTCAGTAGGAATTGAAATTTGGATTAAACATAGAACAGGGAAAGGGTTAAACCATTCCTTCGTATAAACGCCTTTTCATGCATTTGCAAACAGAGAAGACCCAGATCAGATCACTCCTATTGAAGCCATCTGATCAGGTTCTGGTATGTTTGTTTAGGACATAATACAGATCTGATTCAACTATTTATGTTGAAGCAAAAAACTCCCTTGAAACTTTTACATTACATTATAAGAATTCAGATAATAAATATTCACTATGTCGTCATTTCTTACAAGAATATGGAACAGGGAAAGGGTTAATCAATTCTGGCATATTGACACCTCTGTAAAAGTCACTTTTTGAAACCATTCTGATAAATAGAGCATTTGCTCCATAGAAGCAAATGCTCTATTTATCAGAATGGTTTAAAAAGTACACAATTCTAAAAACAAAATCCTTTTCTCTAGTAAATGCTCATTTTTGGTAGATTTTTTTCAAAGTGGTTGGGTCTAAAAATTGCCTATTTTAACCCATTCCCTGATATTGACGACTTTTGACGACTCTGTAAAAGTAACTTTGTGAAACCATTGTGGTAAATAGGGCATTTGCTCCTATAGGAGCAAAATGCTCTATTAATCACAATGTTTTCAAACTACAAAATTCTAAAATTTTCCTTTTCTCTAGTTAATGCTCCTTTTGGGTAGATTTAATCAAAGCAGTTTGATCTAAAAATAGCCTATGAGGTAATGGGTTAAAGTGGGTAAAGGTTAGTTATTCAGATCATAACCAGTCTTCCCACTCCACTGCTTTGCAAAGCTGAATATTACAACCATATTTGGCATCGTATTTCAGGTCTTTTGCAATTTTTGGAAATAATTATTTCAATAATTGGGACTGTTTTCGCAGGTAAAGCTGATTTAGAAAACTTTTTGGTCCCATTTTAATTTATTTTGCATTGTTTTTAGCATTTTATTCAAAATTTGGTCAATATTGGGAATTTTCCCCTTAAAGTTTTGAAAAATGTTACCTATTTTTCATCGGGAATGGGTCCTTTTAATGTACCTGTGTGACACCGGAAACATATCTGTATTTACAAGGTGGTGCTAAACTGCTTTACAAACTGGTGAAGAGGGGAGGTTGGTGGTCTATATTTATCTATAGGATAGATTAAAAGGGGATATTTCATGTAAGAAGTATGATATCATGAATATTATCTATTAGCTGAAGTTTTATAACACTTTCCTCCATGAATACGCCTTTCTACGCCACTGTAATAGTCACTTCTTGAAACCATTGTGATTAATAGAGCATTTTATTTATCACAATGGTTTCAATACTACACAATTCTAACATTTCTCTAGTAAATGCTCATTTTCTGTAGATTTATTCAATGAAGTTGGGTCTAAAAATAGCCCATGAGGGAATGGGTTAATGTGTCCCCATAAAGTGGTTACTAATGAAGGGCGATTTTGAGAAAAAAAATCCTGTAAGAGTCATAGATCTGATCAGGGTCTGCTCTGTTTGCTTATAATGTATTGCAATACAAATATAATTCTACAATTTATGCCATGGCCAAAAAAAATTATGTGTTCATTTGTTATTATAACAAATAATCTCATTAATATTCGTGATGTCATTATTCTCATATGAGTATTCATGGAGTAAAGGGTTGAATTCAAAGCCAAGTACATGTATGATAGACATTTGAATAATTACATTCAAAACCCATGTATGATAAAGACATTTGAAGCCATATTTTGTATGTGTTTTTCTTTTACTATTCTCCATCTAACAAGAGGAAGAGGACTATTCTTCCAGATGCTATATACTGTGATAGCACACTGTAGACGCATGTCATGATCAGATCAGAGCTCCAGATAACATGCGTAAATTAAACATTTTCAAGATTTTTCTTTTTTATTTCCCCTCCAAACCCTATGTTGTGACAACTCTAGAATCGTCCGGAAGAGACGAATCTAAAGAGTGGTCACAGCATAGGGTTTGATGGAGAAAGGACCAGGATCCATGCTTATAAAGCTTTTAGTTGAGTCTGAGTTTCGTTCTCAAGATTTCGATTGGTCGGATTTGAGTTCTCAAGCTTTTGATTGGTCAGATTTGAGCCAAAGGCTCAAATCTGACCAATGAAAAACTTGAAAACGAACTCAGACTCAACTAATAGTTTTATAAGCATGGACCCAGTTTAGTATGTCGGTTTGTCTGGAGCTCTGCACACCCAGTCACATTATCCTGACACCGCGACGACCGGTCTGACTACTACCCTTTTTACGCCAAACATAAACAAGGAAACTTCTGAATATGTCACAGGAAGGCAAAACAACAACAACAACCACCAATTAAGTGTCTGGTACCATTTCTTACATGAATATTCAAGAGATAATGTGTTAACACTTCGCTTGCTGTTCACGTCAATATACCTACCTGTAAATATTGAAGACCCAGATGAGACAGCTCCTGCAGGAGCTGTCTCATCAGGGTCTGCACTATTTACAAGTTGATTGTGCAACCAGTGCACTCCACAGCAGTGACTGCACAGCGATATACTTGTACACAGTGAAGATATATGTAATTATACAACAGGGCATGGGTAAAGAAGGAGAAATATATTTTAAAATTAAGCAAGAGAAGGGTTAATCATTTATGCTATGAATATTCATGAGTTAATGATTACCGGTATCAATTAATATATCTGAATTTTTAACATAATATGAGGGAATGGGTTAAGCAGTACTTTCAGTACTTTGATATATACGTCCATTTTTGTCGAGCCCGCCTGCGGTGAGCTCGATATAGTCGCCAAAATGTCTTCGCATGGTGCGTGTTAGTGCGTCCGGGCGCCCGTCCGTCCGGTCATGTCCGGGCTCTAACTCAGAACTCCATGGATGGATTGTGAAATGACAAGGCATAAATGTTCCTATAGAAGGTACGGCATGTCGCACGAAAATAGTCGTCAATAGCTGAAAGGTCAAGGTCATACTTAGAGGTCAATGGTAAAAAAATGTATAATTTTGCTTGTCCGGGCTCTTGCTCTATAGACTGTGAAATTACTAGGTATAAATGTTCCTTTAGAAGGTACGGTGTGTCGCGCGAAAAAACCAGGTCAGTAGCTGAAAGGCCAAGGTCATACTTAGAGGTCAAATGTTAAAAACATGTATTTTTCTGCTTATCCGGGCTCTACATCAGAACTCCATGGATGGATTGTGAAAGGACTAGGTATAAATGTTCCTTTAGAAGGATCGGCGTGCCTCTCGAAAAATAAGAAGCCAGTAACTGAAAGATCAAGCTCATACATAGAGGTCAAAGATAAAAAACATGCATGGATGTTTTTTTTTGTGAAATGACTAGGCATAAATGTTCCTCTAGAAGGTATGGCGTGTCGCATGCAAAGGCCAGCTCAGTAGCTTAAAGGTCAAGGTAACACTTGGAGGTCAAAAGTCAGATTTCACAAACACAATGTATGCTTATTAGTGCCCTATAGGCTACTTGATATTCATGCCTTTACATGCTTTTGCAAAGTAGATCCAGCTCAGGCATTGCTATAGGACCGACCTGATAAGGATCTGCTCTGTCTAACTTTTGCACGTAGCCTACATGTACTATTGATGAATGGCAAGCGGGCTTTCTATTTTATCTTTTTTGGCGCCAAATTCAAAAGTGTCGTCTGCAATAATAATGTCATATTAGATATAATTCTAAACTAGATAATAAAGATATATTGGTAAAACATTTGTTTTTAAAACCCTGTATGCTTGGGCTAAAAAAAAAGAAAACAATGAAGTCCCAGGCGGCATCTGACCTGGGACTGCGCTGTTTTCAATGGTGCCAACAGGCGACATTGGCGCCGAAAGAGTTAATATTAATAAACTCTTGTACTAAAACGTATTCACCGACAGCCACTACATGAGTTGTTGGATATGGATCTACTCTGTTTGCAAAGGTAAAAAAATGTCTATGGGGGAAATGGTTAAAGAAAAGACAACAAATGACAAGACATTAAACCTTTATTATTATCTGCGCTGAATACACCAAGGTGAGCTATGTCAGCAAATGCTCTAATTGTCACAATGGTTTCAAAAGGTGACTTTTACCTAGGAGTCAAAAGGCGTTAATATAATGAGATGGGGTAAAACTTACATGACAATACAGAACGTTTGTCAAAGTCTATCTCCCTTAGCTTTCGATTTTTCTTCCATTTTGGCCATTATAATGTTTTCGCTTTTCAGATTGATGTTACGCACATGCGTTAGTGCGTATCGCTAGCTATGCACCTTTATGTACTCGTACAGTATCTATGGGAATACAAATTTCAAAATATGAGACACGTTTAGCAGACGCCATCAAGTGTTTTTAAAGCGAAGAGCATTTCCATGAAATATTTTGAATAAGTATCAACAAACGTCATTTTCAGGCATTGAAAGAATTTCAGCACGCACAATTTGTGGATTTTGAAATTATTTTGAATAAACATTTTGTATATCGTCATAAAAATAGGAGATGCATTTAGCAGACAACAAATTAAACTCATGAAAGAGGTGTGGTTTGGGCGTGACCTTTAGCTACATGCGTTGGCGTCTCGCCTGAGAGAATATGTCGGGTATTAACATCGCCCTATAGTTGCTTAAATATTCAAAATGGAATATCCCATGAGTATTTAACGGTGGAGTCCAATCAATAGGAAAGGTATAGCTTTGCTAGAGGAAGTTGAATGACAAACAGTGCAAACCTTGACCAGAGGGCTCCTCTAGGAGCCCTCTGATCTGGGTCTACACTGTTTGAAAATGCTTGTGCACTCGACCCCCCCCCCCCCATTTAAATGAATATATGTACTTAATAAATACGTTCATAGGTTTGAAAATATAATTCACGGCTAGAAGTTCTCACGATGGAAAGTGACTTTTCTATTTGATGGTAAGTACATGTTTTCTTATGTATATTCTAAGTCTTTTCTGTCTAATCATGAAATGAATAAGCAATCAGAGCAGATCCTGTTCAGTCAACTCCTACATGGACTGAGTCTATGCTGTTTATAAAAAAAGGACAAAACGGCCATCAACATAACTACCAGTAAATAGGAAGTAAGAACTAACATTAATTTTAACCCTTTCCCTTAGGTAAGCGCATTTTGACGCATCTGCAAACAGAGTAGAACCAGATCACGTGGCCCCTATAGGAGCTGTCTGATCAGGGTCTGCTCTGTTTGTTTCTGGTGTATTATAGATCTGATTCTACAGCTTCTGACTGAGTCAAAATGTCCGGTGTTCATATGCCATTATAAAAATGATCTTATTGATATTCATGACGTCATTATTTCTTACATGAATATACAACAGGGTCAACTAGATCCGTCTCACTGACAGGAGATGTCGCCTTCATGTCTTTACAAATGGGTTTCTCTAATACACCAGAATAAAACACCAGTGTCAAATAGTTTGGATCTTAACCCTTTCGCTGCCAATTTCTGTCGTCTGCTAACTTTGTCGTCTGCTACAAATTTTCATTTTTTTGATTATCTTCATTTTTGTTTCAAAAACATAGTAACAGCAACAAACAGTTAGGATCCTGATGTTACTCGGCGTCTCATCTGGATCCAAACTGTTTGCATAGCTAATCACAGATCCGGCATTGGCAGCGAAAGGGTTATAGAGGGGACCTGGAGTTACTTGACATCCCTCTCGGGTCCATACTGGCTCAGTGTCTACAAAGGATATAACATATTCGCCACACAGTATGAAGACGTTAAGCCCTTTACTTCGAAGGAGAGCTCTAAAGTACGCATTTGCAAACAGAGTAGACCCAGATCAGACAGCTCCTGTAGGAGCTGTCTGATCTGGGTCTGCTCTGTTTGCTTAGTACAGTATTAATAAAGTTGATTTTAAAGTTTTTGCCTGGGTCAAAACATCCCCAGTTTAG
This sequence comes from Azorinus chamasolen, assembly GCA_963576725.1. Lineage (NCBI taxonomy): Eukaryota > Metazoa > Mollusca > Bivalvia > Cardiida > Solecurtidae > Azorinus > Azorinus chamasolen. Next base: position 83,540,838 of record OY755241.1, read on the forward strand.
GAACCGTTATAAAACTTCAATGCATATTCATGAAGTGATAGATTTTTATATAATTATTCATGATGCAAATGTTTAAAGGATCATCCCTATCGGACAAGTATAGAGCCATACACGACTGTCACTTACGAATGGAGACAACATGGGTCACTGAACAGGATTTACACCGTATACATACAGGTAAAAGAAAGGCGAACATTATTGTGTTTATACTTCGTAAGCCCATGCAGAATCTAGCAGAACTGATCTTGATTAGTCGGCTCCCATGGATATTCTTTGTTTGCAAAAATGTAACTATGTCAAAAGCGTAAATATTTCAATGTCAAAAGCGCAAATTTTGCCCGTATATGCACACTCATGACTTATTGAAATTATAAAATCTGGGTCCAAGGTTATAACACTTCTGAGTCTGAGATCATTCTCAAGTATCTGATTGGTCAGATTCTGAGCAAGCTCAGAATCTGACCAATCAGATGCTCGAGAATGATATAAGACTCAAGCAAAACGTCTTTTAACATCGGGACCTGGATCTACGGTTATCAGTCGTTTGCTATGACCAAACTTTCCTGAGTTCAGTTTTTAGGCTCTCATAAAAATCACTTCATCAATATTCATGATGTCCTTATTCATTACATATTACGTCATCAGGTAAAGAGTTAACCCTTTACTCCATAAATACGCCTTTCTACGCATTGGCAAACAGAGTAGACCCAGATAAGACGGCTTCAATAGGAGCGGGCGGTCATGCAAACTAGAACTGTGAGCTGAAATCTTTTGACGTTGATTGGCTGACAACACGTATTCTTTCATCTGATCTGGGTCTACACTGTATATCAATATCATATTAATACCCCATGTATGGAGCCACGGGACTTTCATTTATGGTTTAAAAAGATTAAAGTAAAATATACAGATACACATCAAGGTTGTTAATAAATCAAACATACCGATCCTCTGGTACGGACTTGACAATAGAACCGTGACGACTGACTCATATATGCATCATAATATTAAATTTCGTTTGCATAAATGCCGTCTGCTTTAACTTTCAAAAATTATATTTCTTGAGATTCTTTTCAAATACATAAATCGAGTGTCAATAAGCGTGGATCCAAAGTATCTCATGGGGATTCGAAACGTTTCAACGACAGTCACATATTCGAATATTGCAGCAAAACAAATTTAACCATTTGCACCATAAATACGTATTTTTAACCCTTCGCTTGCTATTCACGTCAATATACCTTCCTGTAAATAGTGAAGACCCAGATGAGACAGCTCATGCATGAGCTGTCTCATCAGGGTCTGCACTGTTTACTAGTTGATTGTGCAACCAGTGCACTCCACAGCAGTGATTGCACAGCGAAATACTTGTACACAGTGAAGATATGTGTTATTTTACAATAGGGCATTGGTAAAGAATGAGACATGTATTTTAAAATTCAGCAAGAGAAGGATTAAGCCTTTGCAATCGGAGTAGATCATATAGGAGCCGTCTGACCAGGATATTATCAATGTGCTTATATAGTATAATAAAGATATGATTATACACTTTCTGCCACGACCAAAACATCCTGCGTCCTGTGTTGCCATGGAAACGGTAAAAATGATGCTTAAAATTAATGCTATGGTCCTCAAATTGGATATTTTGTTTCCTGGGGGTTTCGTCATCATGTTAAACTGCATTTGAAGTTATTTTCTGATATTTGTAGGATAAAAAAAGGAAGGTTTACTTTATATCTATACTCTTTTTTACTATTTTAATGTTCTCATTAATATTCATGAGTATGCAAATAAGGTAATTAAAAAAGAATAAGTTAGAAATAAAAGCACAATGTCTTATCTTCCATGGTACCAGTTTTGTAGACGAAAACTGGGGGTTGCCATGGAAACGGTTAAAATACACATAGCCTAAAAGAATTTAAGTTTGAGTACATTCGCGATACTGATTCAGGACACTTTTCTGGACATTTTTGTACCCATGAAAAAAGTCTAAGGGGTGGGGGGGGGGGGGGGGGGGTTGCACGGTAGGCACTACTGGCTCCCCCGAGTAGCCTATATGTGAATATTTTAGAATTTAAGCTAATTACTATTCATGATGTCATCATTTTAAATTATCATGGAATAAAGAGTTACATTACCACGATATGAAAAATGTATTGTCTGCTCAAATTAAGATCTACTTTATTTTCACTACTTCCGATTCAACAGTTTTCGTCTGCAGACGATGTCGTCTGTTTAACCTTTAACCTGCTACGGGCGGATGAGTTAAATAATACTTGTACCAACAGTTTGGATCCAGATAAGACGCCGAGTAACTCGGCGTCTCATCAGGATTCAAACTGTTTGTTACTGTTACTATATTTTTGAGAAAAAAAAATAAATGAAGAAAATCAAAAGAATGAAAATTTGTAGCTGACGACAAAGTTAGCAGACGACAGAGTTTGGCAGCGAAAGGGTTAACGTGAAATTCTACTCACGTCACCAAGCACCGGCTTCAGCGGTATTCAATTTCCATAACTAAAAGTTTTATGATCCCGAAGGACCAGAAACTATAACAGCGTTGAGAATGAAGTACATGAACTTGGCGACATTTTACAACCGCTACATAAACACCCACAAACACTTATCACCTGTTGTAGTGAGTACATGTGTACATTACATACATTCTGAAAGCCGGAGATCCTTTGAAAGAGTGAGTTGCTTTCGGCGTCGTCGGCGATGAAATCACTGACCCTTTTCTTTCGCCATAGAGAGCTTCTGCTGTTTTGTCTTGATACACTTTTCATGTTACCATGGTGACGATTATTTCAGAAGAGTTGGTGATGAATCGTAAGGCTAGAAAGACGATGTTAAGGCTGCCGCGGAAATACATTCAACTCTTCGAGGTTGTTTTCGCAGGGTACCTGGTCCTCTGTTTCGTCTTGATTGTTTTACAGGTAAGCAGGTGCGGAGGGGAGGGGGGGGGGGTGTTAGTTAGATATTTATGTTTTTTATTTTTATGTTTGATGACTTAATTGAATAGTGTGTTTGTAAAGCAAGTTGTGTTAAAGGCAGGTGGCTGCTTAAAGCAAGGTGAAAGTAAAACAGAACGCTCCAATGGGAGCTGTCTGTTTTACTTTCACATTGCTTTAAGCAGCCACCTGCTCTAAACACCAACTAATTAGCACAATTTAGTGGTCGTTATAGAGAGGTTTTACTGTATATAGATCTAAAATATTACTAGTTTGATTGATTTGGCAATTTTAGGGGGGCGTAGGCCGGCTCCGCCCCTCTAAATCCGCGCCTGGTAAGTACCATGACCTCATTGCCATCAGCCACTCACCACTGGTCTGTCCGTCTCCTCCATAAACTGACATTTGCAAACATTGTAGATCCAGATCGGAGGACTGTTAGAACAGCCCATTTGACCAGGGACAGCACTGTGTTATTTAAATTTCTCTAGTAAAGTACACCGTTAAAAACCGAATGGACTCTATCGTTGAAACACTGGTGAACCATCCCACTTTGATTAATTCCCTTATATACAAAATCTTTTCACGCATTTTCAAACAGAATAGACCCAGATTAGACGGGTCATGTAAGAGTCGTCTGATCTGGGTCTGCTCTGTTGGCATATGGAATCCGAGTCTGCAGTTTCATTGGATGTTATGAAATTTAACCCTTCGCTTGCTATTCACGTCAATATAGGGCCTACCTACCTGTCAATAGTGAAGACCCAGATGAGACAGCTCCTGCAGGAGCTGTCTCATCAGGGTCTGCACTATTTACAAGTTGATTGTGCAAACAGTGCACTCCACAGCAGTGGTTGCACAGTGAAATACGTGTACACAGTGACGATATTTGTAATTATACAATAGGGCATGGGTAAAGAAGGAGAAATGTATATTAAAATTCAGCAAGCGAAGGGTTAAGAAACAAATATCCCAAAGTCATGAATTCTTGTATAAATATTAATGAGGAAAGGGGTTAACATGGTTCACAGTCGAGTCTCCTTTTAAGTTTATACAATAAAACCTCTCTAAACCGGACGCTTAAATTGGTATAAATCTCGGTATTGGAGACATGTGGTAGCTTTAAATGCAGGATGAAAGTCATGCAGAAAGCTCCTCTAGGAGCTTTCTGCATAACTTTCACCCTTCATTAAGCGGTCACCTGCCTAAAAGCATCTGCATTTTTTCCTACCAGAATTCCGGTTTAGTATAATTATATATATCTGCACTGTGTACAAATATTTCGCTTTGCAATCACTGCTGTGGAGTACACTGGTTGCACAATCAACTTGTAAATTGTGCAGACCCTCATCTGGGTCTTCACTATTTACAGGTATGTATATTGACGTGAACAGCAAGTGAAGGGTTAAACTGTACATAAACATGTAACCATCTGAATTATAAATTAGTATCCTAGTACATCATAGGCTATTTTTAGACCCAACATCTCTGAGAAAAAATCTAATGAAAAGGATCATTTAGTAGAAAAAGGAAACTTTTAATTGTGCAGTTTTGAAACCATTGTATTGCTCTATAGGTGAAAATGCTCGGTTTATCACAATGGTTTCAAAGAGTTTATAGATGAGTCAAAAGGCGTCGATATGACGGAATGAGTTAATCATTTACTCCATTTGGTTAAAGGTGCAGTCTAGTGCGAAAGGGTATCAAATGTGCTTTGCGGAAGGATTTTGAATGACAAAAAAACCAGGGTCCATGCTTATAAAGCTTTTTAGTTGAGTCTGAGTTCGTTCTAAAGCTTTTGATTTGTCAGATTTGAGCAAAAGGCTCAAATCTGACCAATCAAAAACTTGAGAACGAACTCAGATGACATCATAGATGACATCATAGATATGTCACATATTTACTCCATCGATACGTCTGTCTACACCTTTGCGAACGGAGTAGACCCAGATCCGACGGCTCCTACAGGACCGCCTGATCTGGGTCTGCTCTGTTTGCTAATACAAATGTAGTATAATTTTACTGTTAGTTTATTTACCATTAATGAGGTCATTATTTCTTTCATGAATTTTCATGGAGTGAAGTGTTAAACATACAGATTGATTTCCGAAGGGTTTTAAAGTATTACCCCTTTCACCTCCTAGGAGAATGCCATTTCCAGGAAATTACCGGCGTCTGGAAATCCAAATTTTGTGCTAACAAAACGAGAAACATCGAGCAGAAAACCAACCAGAAGATCAATCACAACGACTTCCACGAAACGGGTCAGTTTAGAAAATAAAGAACTCCGCTGTGAAAGAAGACAACAGTATTGTTTATCTATTTTGGCTCCAAATAATTTTCGTCTGCAACTGCTGCCATGTACTTTAACATTTTTCTTAATATAAACGTACTTTCACGCATTTACAAACAGAGTAGACCCATATCAGACGGCTCCTATAGTATTGAGTTGTCTGATCAGGGTCTGCTCTACTAGTGGAATTCGAAAGAGCTATTTCGTTAGTTTCTAAAATGGTTACAATTTTCTACTTTCCATATTTCGTTATAATAGTTGTGTCCGTCAATATCCAGTAGAGTATTGAAATTTGGAATAGACATGGAGACTACTGTTAACACTTCACTTGCTATTCACGTCATTATACCTACCTGTAAATAGTGAAGATCCAGATGAGACAGATCCTGCAGGAGCTGTCTCATCAGGGTCTGCACTATTTACAAGTTGATTGTGCAACCAGTGCACTCCACAGCAGTGATTGCACAGCTAAATACTTGTACACAGTGAAGATATATGTAATTATACAACAGGGCATGGATAAAGAAGGAGACATGTATTTTAAAATTCAGCAAGAAAAGGGTAAAGTTTCAGAGTGTGTTTTCAATCCGTTCTGTCAATTGCAAATGGTTAACCGTAATCTACCGGAATCGACCTTTATACCGAAAGAACAAGACCTTCTCTTTTATGTTTATTAAAATTTTGACCAAAAACCCCCATCGAAATCCTATCTTTGACTGTGAAACATTATCGTTTGATCTTCAATATCACGAACTTCAAGGGACCTTAAAATGACTTGTTGATAACAGAGTAGGCTAGTCACAGTATAGGGTTTGGTGGAGAAATAAAGTAACTATACTTGGAAGTGTTTAAATTTACGCACCTTATCTGTACCTTACAGTATGAAAAGGTAACTCTTGCGATTTTAAATAAGAAACAGTGCAGATCCTGATCTAACGGAACACTCCGGTTTGGTTCTAGACTGTTTGCAACTGGCACTGCACTTGTTTCTCGCGAAGTGATGCAATGCATAGTAATACGAATCATATCATATATTTGTATGATAGGTGTATATATTGTTGTCCTTATTGGGGATCTTTTTTACTTATTCCTTCTTTTAGACGGAAAGCGATACAAGCAAGCTGCACAGGCTCCTGGCCATACTGCACGACCAACTTGATGGAAAGAGGATGGACAGCATCATCAGGCGGATAACATCTAAATGGAATAGTTGGAACGACGCAGCCAGAAGCCTTTCAGCAAAGCAGAACAGTTCTAGACCCAGACGGACGAAAACTGTACGATGGAGAATCGTTAAAATACCTCATTATTTATTAACCATTTCCTTCATATAAACGTGTTTTCACGCGTTTGCAAACAGAGTAGACCCAGATCAGACGGAGCCGTCCAATCGGGGTCTGCTCTGTTTGCTTGTGGATTTTGAAAGATCTATCTTTTACCTTCCAAAATGGATACAATGTTCTACCGTCTATATTTCATTAATAACTATTTTGTTCATGAATATTCAGTAGGTATTGAAATTTGGAATAAAATTAGAACAGCCGGGAAACGGTTAATATATATGTAACTGTCTTTAAAGGCAGGTAGTTGCTCAATGCAGGGCAAATGTAATGCAGAAAGATCCTATAATCAAGACGCGTCATTAACTCTTTCACTGCCAATGTCACATCTGTAACTCCCTTTGCAAACAGTTTTGACCCAGATGAGACACCGAGTAACTTGGCGTCTCATCAGGATCCAAACTGTTTGTTAGTGATACTATTTTTTTTAAATAGAAAATTGAAGAAAAATACAACATGGAAATTGTAGCAGATGACTAAGTTTACAGACGACAACATTCGGCAGCGAAAAAGTCAACTACATTGTAAATTGAAACTACTGGTATTATATTATTGAAGCCATTCATGAAATTTCACAGAAACCAGCTACAGTAAAACCTCTCTATAACGGCCACTAAATTACATCACGTATTTTGTGGTACAGGCAGGTGGCTGCTTAAAGCAAAGTGAAAGAAAAACATTACGCTCCTATAGGAGCGTTCTGTTTTACTTTCACCTTGCTTTAAGCATCCATCTTCCCTAAATACCAACTAATTAACGCAATTTAGTGATCGTTATAGAGAGGTTTTGCTGAACTTAAGTTTTATAACAGCATTTTTAATACCGTTAAACTAGTTAAGTTTATTCATAAACATTCAACCATTAATGTTTCCAATACTATTCAACCATATATTTTCAATAATTTTTAATAACGTGTGTTGTCAAAGACATTCACTCGCCTTAGATTTCAACAAGTTTCAGCCACTTACGTTTTCGGACTACTTTCAACTTTTGTTTCCAAAGGCATTCACCTGTCGTTGTTTTCGATTACATTCAACCATTAATCGCAACATTTCAGTCTTAAAATTTTGCGAACAGTTGCATAAAACTGTAACGGTTACAGTTAGCTGGACGTGGAATAGTTTTCACTGACATATAAATACGCGCGTATGTCTTTACGTATATAGCCAATGTTTACATATTTATCTTGTTTTGATCCAGATATTTCTCCATCTTGGACTGCTGACTGATCAACAGAAATCTATTCACGAAGGTAACGTTTATTGAATATGAATTCACGTCAGAATTCACGTCAGAATTCACGTCAGAAGCACAGATGCATGCCCTTCGCATTCTACTATAACAACAACAACAACAACTCCATCAGAAATACATTATTATTTACATTATTTTTTAATCACATAACACAAGTATCTAAAACATACCGAAAGATAGTTTTCTGACCCAACAAAAACCTGTATGCTTGGGCTAAACAATACAGAAAACAGTGAAGTCCAAGGTCAGATGCCGCCTTGAAAAGGCGGCATCTGACCTGGGACTGCACTGTTTTCAATGGTGCCAACAGACGACATTGGCACCGGAAGAGTTAATTAGTTCATTATGTATAAATTCACATACTAACCACTTCCCTGATAGACAATCATGAAATAATTTATTTAACTCTGTGAATATTCACTGACGGAAGACAAATGCAACTAGACACAGGCTACATAGACAACATTCAAGCAAATGAACCGTAACCTTCTGGATCCAAATACTTTATCAGAGTCTGTCCTAGGAGAGAGTGTGATCGCAATTTATCCTAGGAGAATCGACGATTGTCCTGAATCGCAATTTTCTACTGTGGCATATATAAATCATTTAATATATATTAATGATGTCATTTGTTTTCTTTCATTAATATTCATGGAGTAAATGGTTAATCCAGATCTTTTTAGTTGAGTCTGAGTTCGTTCTAAAGTTTTTGATTGCCAAAGGCTCAAATCTGACCAATCAAAAGCTCGAGAACTCAAATCTGACCCAAAAGCTTGAGAACGAAACTCAGACTCAACTAAAAGGTTTATAAGCATGGACCCTGATGATTCAATGTTTGATGCTTAATACAATACTAGCGGAGCTTTCTGCATGACTTTCAACCTGCATTAAGCTTTCACCTGTCTCCATGAGCCAATTGTATTCTAAATTGAACGTCCGGTTTGGAGAGGCTTTCGTGTATTTGTAAAGGCATAAGATTACGTATACAGTAAAACCTCTCTATAAAGGCCACTAAATTTTGTTAATTTGTTGGCATTTAGGGCAGGTGGCTGCTTAAAGCAAGGTGAAAGTGAAACAGAACGCTCCTGTAGGAGTGTTTTGTTTTACTTTCACCTTGCTGCTTAAGAGCGTTCTGTTTTACTTTCACCTTGCTTTAAGCAGCCACCTGCCTTTAATACAAAATACTTCATGTAATTGAGTGGCCGTTATAGAGAGGTTTCACTGTATATGGAGTAAGAATGAATTGTGCACACAACTGGTATATGTAGACTAAACTATTGATTCTGTACAGGTGGAATGCAAGCTGAGTTGATGCAGTGGTCAGATCTTATTGCAGCCCTTTTTATCCTCGGACACGATATCATGGTGACCACCGATAACGACCAACTCACTAAGTAGGTTCATTTAATTTCTGATCGAAATGACACATATCAATGTATGTATCTTGTGGGAAAACTGGTGGTAATACAGTTGAACTTCGATATCTCGAACTTCAAGGGACTAAACAAATTACTTCGATATAACAGAAGTTCGAGTTATCCAATTTCTAATCTTGACACTTTCTCAAGTTCAGAGCTTAATGCAGGTTTAAAGTAATACTGAAAGCTCCTATAGGAGCTTGCAGTCTTACTTTATATCTGCATTAAGCTGTCACATGTGTTTCTAGATATGCGTAGTGATACATTTTAAAGCAATTATCTATTGTAAATTGGGGGGGGGCAAACGTTTAGTTCGGGTTATCCCGAAGTTCGAGTTATAAGACATCGAGTTATCGAGGTTCCATGGTAAATGTATATTGTTTGGGCTATGGGTTGTCCTGGGCGTGGGTTAGGGTGGGCATTGGGTAGGGTGGATTCGCCCGTGTCTCAAAATGTTTCTTACAGTCAGAACTGTACATGGATATACAGTATTCGAAATCTCGAACTCAGATAACTGGAACTTCAGATAATTCCAACTAAAATATGTGTCCTTCAAAAACTTACAATACAGAATTGCTCTAAAATGTATTACTACGCTTAACTAGAATTACATGTCGCAGCTTTATACAGGGCCATAATAATGCTGAAAGTTCCTACAGGAATTCCCAACACTAATAAGCTTCGAACTTGAGAATTTGTCCAGTATCCATACTTAAAAAAAACTTTTTAGTCGAGTCAAATGTGACCAATCAAAATTTTGAGAACAAACTCAGACTCAACTAAAAACCTTTATGAGAATGGACCCAGATAAGAATTCTGATAACTCGAACGTCTTTGTCCCCTAATTTGTATAACCCCATGAAGTTCGAGATATCGAAATTCAACTGTATTTGAAAATGAAGTTTATGTATAGGAGAAAAATAAATTTCATATTACCTTAGTCCTTTCCTTCGTATAAACGCCTTTTCACGTATTAGCAAGCAGAGCAGACCCTGATCAGACGGATCCTGTAGGAGCCGTCTGATCAGGGTTGCTATGTTTGTTTATGAAATTTGATAGATCTGTTTCTATAGTTTCAAAAATATATAGTTTTCAAAAATGGCTACAATGTCCCACATAGAACAGAGAAAGGTTTAACCCGTTTGTGATCTGTGTTCCTTGAAAAGGACATAGACAAATAGTGTAGACACAGATCAGAGAGCTCCTTAATGAACCCACTGATCAGGGTCTGCACTGTGTGCTGAAACCAACGGTATCAATGACCTATATCAGTAAAAAGTTTGTTTCCTGTGTACCCCACCCACTTCCTCACCAAGAAAAATGGACGGGTTTCAAAATAATACCGGTATTTTGACTGGTTTTTGTTTTACTTTTTCGCTACCAATGTCACATCTGTGATTACCCATGGAGACAGTTTGGATCCAGATGAGACGCCAAGTAACTCAGTGACTCATCAGCATCCAAACTGTTTGTTACTGTGATTGTTTCTTGAAACAAAAATTAATAAAAATAATAATGAAAAAATGTAGCAGACGACAAAGTTCGCAGACGACAAAAATTGGCAACGTTAGAGTTAACTGATAAGGGAACAAACGGGTTACATATATTTTAAGTTTTATCTAGAGGTCGAGATAAGATGCGTTAATCAAAACATTTTTACTCAACAATAACCCCTTTATTTCTCCGCTTAACCCTATGTTGTGTCTATTCTCTGGAATCGTCTCCTCGAGACGACCCTAAACAGTGGTGACAATATAGGGTTAGGTGGAGAAATGGCGATTTAGCAATTTAGTTCGCACCTTTATCTGTTGCTGTTAATGGATGTCATAATTAACCCTTCGCTTGCTATTCATGTCAATATACATACCTGTAAATAGTGAAGACCCAGATGAGACAGCTCCTGCAGGAGCTGTCTCATCAGGGTCTGCACTATTTACAAGTTGATTGTGCAACCAGTGCACTCCACAGCAGTGATTGCACAGCTAAATACTTGTACACAGTGAATACATATGTAATTATACAACAGGGCATGGATAAAGAAGGAGAAATGTATTTTAAAATTCAGCAAGAGAAGGGTTAAGATACATATATGTAGAAAGTGCAATGTTGCACAGTTGTTCGTTTCTTTGGTAAGTCACTATGATATTTTACCAGGCTGGAATGGGATTACGACACACTTGTGTGGATGAAGGGTGGCAAGAGTCACGTGATAGATCTGATCTACACCGACATTCTGGGAGTATGGCAACTCCAGTACCACGTGCAGGGTGGTTATATAAAATATAGGTAAATATTCGAATCCATAACTTCATTAATATTCATGTAAGAAATAAATGAGACCATGAATATTAATTACATTAGGTGTAAGAATAGACAAGGGAGTTTGGCCTTGACAGAAACTTTATACTTATATTTATATAATATCCTAAGCAAACAGAGCAGATCCTGATCAAACGGCTCTTTCGGTTATTAATTAGAAACATTATAGTAGTACAACAGACGATGCACATGGAGTGAATCAGTCACGTAGGGCAACTCTTTTTCGACACTCCCACACCGCGTATTATGTGATAAAATTTAAAACGAATGTCCTGTAGTTCTATGTTGCCGTTACTCCTTGTATATGTATGTAAGAAACAAGGACATCATGAATATGAACCCATTAATTTCTTTTATATTGGCACATGAACACATGACATGAACACAAGACATGAAAACAAGACATGAACACAAGACGTTTTGGCCATGACAGAACTTTTGAATCGTACGGAGTAAACATTGATTAGACAGTTCTTATAGGAGCCGTCAGATCTGGGTCTACTCTGTTTCCAAAAGTGTCAGAAAGGATTATATGGAGTAAATGGTTAACAGTTCATTGATTCAATTTCAGATACTACCAATGTCTCCTGAGGGTACTCGACTCGTTTGGCACGGAACCTCAGTTCAATCTCAGAAGATATACTGAAGCCAAGAATATCTCCATTAATTACGGAGGTCTTGACATCATCCCCCAACAGTTCTTGACCATGTATCGTAGGTATCAAATACAGAGAAACCTCTATATAACGACCACTAATGTACATCAAGTATTTTGTGTTAAAAGCAGGTGGATACTTAAAGCAATGTGAAAGTAAAACAAAACGCTCCTATAGGAGCGTTCTGTTTTACTTTCAACTTGCTTTAAGCAACAACCTGCAAAAAATACCAACTAATTAACGCAATTAAGTGGTCGTTATAGAGAGGTTTTACTGTACAGTAAAACCTCTCTAGACTGGAATTCTTATACAGAAAAAATTAGATACTTGTGTACAGGTAGCTCCTTAATACAGGGTGAACGTCATGCTGAAAGCTTCTTTATTAAGCTGCCAACTGTCTCCAATACTGATATTTATTCCGATTTAGAGGGGTTTACTGTGCCAGTCAATATTGTGAAATAATTTTTGACGGTGTTTTACATGTCTTACGTAAGCGTCATGTTTTTGTCCGTTTAAACCACGCAAGAAAGTATCCCCCCCCCACACGAACATTAACCCTTCGCTTGCTAAATTTTAAAATGCATTTCTCCTTCTTTACCCATGCCCTGTTGTATAATTAGTACATATATCTTCAATGTGTACAAGTATTTCGCTGTGTAATGACTGCTGCGAAGTGCACTGCTTGCACAATCAGTTTGTTAATAGTGCAGACCCTGATGAGACAGCTCCTGCAGGAGCTGTCTCATCTGGGTTTTCACTATTTACAAGTAGGTACATTGACGTGAATAGCAATCGAAGGGTTAATTGGATTAATTTCATATAATAGCACATGCACATACATGTATGAACGTTTAGCCGTGGCAGAAAGTGAAGAATCATATGTATATCATAGCATAAGCAAACAGAGGAGACATTGGTCAGACGGCTCCTATAAGAGCCGTCTGATCTGGGTCTACCCTGTTTGAAAAGGCAAAGAAAGTCGTATTCATGGAGGAAAGGATTAAATCATACTTCGTGCGTATCATATTCCTGTCACAATATCGAATGATTTCACAGTATTGTTTTACATGTATTATGTAAACCTCTATTCTTTGTCCTTATCAAATCATATTTCGAGTGTTTAATATTCCTGTTACAATATCCAATGATTTCGCAGTCATGTTTTACATATGCCTTTGAACCTCGATATCTCAAACTCGGAGAAACGCATGTGACAGCTTAATGCAGCTCGAAAGTGATGCCGAAAGCTCATACAAGAGCTTTCAACATTACTTTAGACCCGCAATAAGCTGCTAACTTGAGAAATTATTATACTGCAAAGTAAAATCCTCACTTCTGATTGGTTAACTGGCCGTGTACATGAGTCCATGTACCCTGTGAGCTGACAGGGTACATAGACATGCCCCATGGAAGGCCCCACATATTATGGTCAGAAACCAAAAGACCGACTTCTCGACTCTGCTACACAATAGCAAATTTCATAATAGACAACTATTAATATGTAAAGAAAAAAATGCAGAAATGAATTAAAAAACATCATTGTTTGAAATGACCAATAAAACAGTTTTTAGAGGAGTATTATATCGTCCAGCCATCTATAATAACACGAACACCGATGAAATACAATATATACCACTTCGGATACCTTCGGGTAGAATTAATGTATTGGGGCGCTTTTAGGGGAATTAGCGTGTTTAGTGATTCAACATGACAAAATGAATTTATATAAATTATCCGAAACGTAAAACTTTGCAGTATAATAAATTCCTTATACAGTTCTTTCCCAGGGTACATGGCGATTTATTCCCGGCTGGTAAAATCATGTAACCCTCGCCTAACGGCTCAGACAACATGATTTTCCTCAGCCGGGAATAAATCGTCATGTACCCTGGGAAAGAACTGTATAACTAATAATGTTCAGATTAGAAATCGGCTGACTCAAAGTGATTTGTATGGTTCAACTGTATTATATAAAAGTTAGTTTCATAGCCTTGGCCGATATATCACATTTCTGTCATATACAACATAATTTTACAATTATGATGTACAGGTTATTATTTTTTTTATTATTATACCACATTTATATAGCGCTCTTTTCACACAGGATGCGTGCGTTCAAAAGCACTTCACGTGATTAAATTGCATGCACAGAGTTGAATATATTTTATGCGTATAGAATATTTAAAACAAATGAAATTTAAGATAGAGATATCAATAAAACTTATCAAAATTGAATTAATTTAAGAACTATAGATAAAAACAAAATCATCCTTTTTTGTACATTTTATGTCCGCAATTCAAGGGAAACAGACGCACACCGTGACTACCGGTATGTTGTGTCCGCCCACTTATGCCACCAAACTCAAATGAAACATTATATGTACAGTGTCAGTACATCAAACAGTTACGACCCAGAAACATCTGGATCGGGTTTATGTATGACATACAACACTATACATAAGATATTGCCTTACACATGTAGGACAATGAGTTAACAGAATAGGTCAGTTTTGTAGCTAATGCATATAAACAAACACAATGCAAATACAACAATTACAACAAACCACCAATATATACACCCCGTATGCAAAATTGGCAAAGGAGTATCGTAACAAAATGCTTCATATGGGGGAGGGATTCGAACATGTCCCGTGGCCAAGGCAACAGTCATCATAATTGATAATTATTAGCTACGTTCTCTTAATTTCCCTAATAATTTCTTAGTAAAATATGCCAAAGAAACGCGTTTTTCAGACATCAACTGACACTGAATGAGACACACAATGCTGGCCCGAGCCGCAATCCGAGTGGTTTCAAAAGAGATTGGGCTCTCCCTACCGTCAAGATTCACCACTCCATGGCCAAGGCAACAGTCATCGCGATTGATAATCATCAGCTATACCCCTTAATTTCCCTAGTAATGTCCTAGTGAAATATGCCAAAGACAAGCGTTTTTTAGACATCAACTGACACTGAGTGAGACTAATAGAATCAAGCATGGGTTTTGTTAAAGACGGGGGTTTCTATACCCGAGGTTGGTCTGTTCCAGTCGGAAACGAGCTTTAGCGATTTTCCGATAGGAACAGACCAACCGAGGGTATAGAACCCCCGGCTTTAACAAATCCAATGCTTGGTTATTTTTCTCGCTGAAATACGCCCTAAAACCAAGAAAATTAACGAATTTTGTGAAGTACTACTTTACATTGCGTAATACGACTTCCATATCTAATAGCAACAGACCGCAGCATAACTTTAGGCGTGACACCAAATTCTTGCATAAAACGTGCTGTTGTAGTCCCGCTAGACCATGTATTAACAAGGCGATTCTCGTCCTCACGCGCTGTTGTTGACCAGTTTTAATTATACCTATTACGGGCCTAAGGTAAACAATGGACGTGAATGTTACAGCGTTTTGGCCTAAGCTAGGTGAACGCCGGGTGTGAGTATTTCCAGGAGCACCGACAATGAACTGTTTTTAGTGATAGACATATTGAATGAAATTCCGTGTAAACGGTATTTGATACAATCATGAATTGACGTCGAAAAGAAAACAGTGGCCCGGAAACAGCATAAATCGACGAAATGTCAATGAAGTGTATAGTTTTGCTGCCGTTGTTTTGCTTGTATTTTGAAGAATTAAATTGATGCAGGAGAGCAGAACATTGGTTTTATGCAAGAATAGCGTTAATACACGTTTGTTTTCGGGCAATAACATCTGCAGTGTCCCTCGGGAATGTTGTTGCCCTCGCCCTTCGGGCTCGAGCCAACAACAGTCCCTCGGGACACTGCAGATGTTATTGCCCGAAAAAACGTGTTTTAACCCTCTAATGACGTCATTTGTTATGACAACCACAAACGTTACGTTTTGGCATAAATATAAAAGACTGAGTGACTACAAACAACGTCTTCGTTAATTAAATAGGCTTTTAAAGTGTTTATATGATAAATAGAATTTCATATTCGTGCTAATTACTTATATTAATTTCAATTCATAAGGTTGTTGCTTATAGAAATGTTGGTATAATTCTGTAAGAAGTCCTTCCCTTGAATTTATTTTACCCAATCGCGCGTATGAATACACTAGTCACGGGGTGTTCCAGATAAGGATTTCTAGTACGGCTATCTTTAGTAACTCAGCTTATCTAGCACGACTGAGAAGCGAGAAACACAATGCTGTTCCGAGACGCAATCCGAGTATGCAAATGACAGATGTTGATGAGCTGGTCAACACATATGCGCAGACACTGGCGGCACTTGCCAATAAACATGCACCATTGTGTACTAAAACCATAACTCTCAGACCATCTTGTCCGTGGTATACTCAGGAACTGCACGATGCTAAACATGTAAGGCGCAAGTTGGAACGGAACTGGAAAAAATCCAGACTCACAGTAGATCATCAACTGTACAGAGAACAGTGCGTCAAAGTGAACAGACTGCTTACAAAGACAAAGGTCGATTTCTACTCAGAGAAACTAGAATCATACCAAAGGGACCCAAAGAATCTTTTCAAAGTCACCAAGCATCTGCTGGGTGCTACTAGCGCCATCACATTGCCTGACACGTCTTCTTCGAAAACACTTGCGCAAGACTTCTGCGAATATTTCATTGAAAAAAGTAAACGGAATACGGGTAGATATTGCATCAGGCTCTGTACCTAGTTGTGGTCCAGTTACCACTGAAACGCAGCATTCAACAAACTCTTTAGATAGTTTTGATCCAGCTACACCAGCAGAAGTAGAAGAAATAATTAAGGCATCCCCCTGCAAGTCCTGTAAACTGGACCCGATACCTACATGGCTGTTAAAGTCATGCCGTGATGAACTCCTACCATTTTTGACAAAAATTGTAAACTCCTCTTTAGACACAGCGTACGTTCCAAAACAGTTCAAGGTGTCACATGTCAGGCCCCTTCTAAAGAAACCGGGTCTCGATTCAAATGAACTTAAAAACTATACGCCTGTATCAAATTTGCCGTTTGTCTCCAATGTGTTAGAAAAGTGGTCGACAAACGCATAGAGTCACACCTGACCTCAAACAATCTGCATGAGCATCATCAGTCTGATTTTCTTCATTTTTATTTCCAAAACATAGTAACAGTAACAGACAGTTTGGATCCTGATGAGACGCCGAAATACTCGGCGTCTCATTTGGATCCAAACTGTTTGCATAGGTAAACACAGAGCCGGCAGTGGCAGCGAAAGGGTTAACAAGATACAGTTGAACTTCGGGATAACTCGAAGTAATGGTTCGGTCCTTCTAAAATTTACAATACAGAATTATTCTAAAATGTATCACTACGCATATCTAGAAACACAGGTTACAGCTTAACTACATGAACTTTTAGAATTAATATACATGTATACCTTTAATTACTCATTTGCTCCCAGTGGATTCTTATATGTTTATATATTGGATTAGTCCATTTTTAATCTAAGGGGTGTCTGGCCTAAATTTTCAAATTCGTTTTGTTTTATATTGAAATTCCTATCAGCAAACAGTGTAGACTCTGATCAGACGCCGTATCATGCGGCGTCTGATCAGGGCCATTACTGTTTGCTCATGTCCCATATATGGGATCAAGGGAGCAAATGGGTTAAACTTTGAGATTGAGAACTTGTCTATACATTGTATTAGAAATCGGATTACCCAAACTTCTGTTATCGTGAAGTATGGTCCCTTGACGTTTGAGATATTGAAGTCCAACTGTACTAGTATTTAATATGGTATGATGAGTAGTCATACGCGCCGTACGCTTGTACAGCGAAATATTGATTATTCGAACGCTCAGATACGCATCATTATCGATCTTAACCCTTTCACCACCGAAGTCGGATAAATTCACCACGACAAATAGTGCAGTCCCAGATCGCACGCCGCCTTTTCAAGGCGGCGTCTGATCAGGGACTTCACTTTTTATCTCAATCCCTATTCCTATACATGTGCTTTATTCCTTTGAAATTTGCATTTATTTATCTCAGTTCCTTATTGTACCGAATGATTTAACAATCCTTGGATTGCAGACGACAATTAGAAATTTGGTACCGAAAGGGTTACATGCAGGTGGCAGCTTAATACAGGGTGAAAGTCATGCTCTTTCTGCATAACATTCACCCTGCACTATGTAGCCACCTTCTTACAAAGACATTCTCCATTACTAACATTTCGTAGTGTCGAGTTTTCATCCATGTATCTCGTTTTTCAGCTCACACGGCGGACAATACTTTTCTCGGGTTTTCAGTGGAAAGAAGTTTATTAGAGAACTCGAACTTAAAACCAAAGAGACGAAATATGGCACTGTTGTATGGTGATACGCTCAACTTCTTTAAGGTTCGTCTTTATCTAAGTAAAATACAGAATAATTATCACAATGAGTTCTAAGTAATTTCAGTGGAACATGATTTTGTGTGAGTTTTAGTCATAAAAATGAATCAAAAGCAAAGCCGTTCATTTCACCCTTTATTAAATTTTGATAAATATTTAATGACAGAAATAACGACACATTTTCATAACGCTTTTCCCCATAATGTATAAGGTTGTACATGTATATACAGTACGTGACCAAATATATGTTTCATCAAAAGGGCGACTAAGTTGAACACGAAAATGAACCTGTTACTTTAAGGGCTTCAGTCATTAAAGTATTTCTATTTATTAGCATAATAATCTGCATGGTTAACTTTTAGAATGTTTACCATAAGTATGACAAAAAAGTGACGTAATTTCTGACATTTCTGCACTGTTTGTCATGTACAATTTTTTTAGAAAAATCCCTACATATTCACCGTAAGCATGACCTGTTTGAATTTTGGGAATTGTCTATTTGAAAAATCAGCGTTGTAAGGGTGAAATTCATTGATGCTCTGACATTTATAATTTATCTTATAAAGCTGTAAATCAGCAGACCACATTTATGTGGTTTAGTGTAACGAGAAAATACAGTTTTAAAATACCAACAATTAAGTACGTACAAAATAATCAGAAAATAATGAATAAATGTTGGTGTTAAATAGAGGATGAGTTCACATGTGTAGCACCTTCAATCGTCAATTTGGAAAACCACGAATCCAATAGTCCCGGAAGTGAAATGGAGTAAACCCTGGACATAATTCAATTAAGAATATTTGTTTTCAGCTCAGTTTAAAGATAATTCAGCTTATTTATTGTCTACTGGATTATTTTAAGTTATTTTGATGTAAACAGTCTATACTGAACATTGGGCACTGCAATGCATGCGCATCCTTCAAATTTAAGAACACCAAACTTGTCGAAAATGAGCATAGTCGTACAGTTAGCCCTTATTATACCGGCATTCATTATAATGGCTCCCTCGTTATACCGGCAGTATACATTGAAACAAAATTATCCTGAAGTAATTGAAACAACCACTGAATAAATACGTACAATGCCAATAAGACAGGTGATCGCTTAATGCTGAACACAAGAATTGCAAAAATCTCCCAAAGGGAACTTTTTGCACTTCTTGTGTTCTGCATTGAGAGTTCATCTGTTGATACTAGTTTAAAAACTGGCCATATTGTTCCTTTCATATTTAAACTCGTTATAACGGCAACCTCGTTATAACAGCAACATGTCTGGAAACAAACACCTCCGTTGTAACGAGGGTTCACAGTAGATCTATTCGGTACACACTGTTGCATAGGACTGTGTTAAACAGGGGGCAGGAGGAAGATTGTTGCGATCAGTTGTTTTGGTGTATGGAATATTAAAACATCTGTTTGTACTGTGCTAGCTTCAAATGGCTGTAGTTGTTGATTGACGCGATATTTTATGGCTAGAAATCTGCATTATCTGAAATGTCATTCAGGTTTGGATCACGTATTTGCAGGGCACCAATTATATTACCAATGTCTACCATTGTTTGTTTTTATAATTCGAACCAGTATCTATTTAATGCAATACGGTCTATTAAAACATTTAGGGCAAGTGGAAATTTCTGTCAATGTTGAACCAGTCAGGCCTCGAGTTGCATGCCGCGTTGGATGTGAGGAACAACCCATCCTTTGGTAAACTATTGCCATACTTTGTAGCTAATCACGGTGTGCTAAGTGACGAAGAGTACTTAGGAATGTTGCGACGATCAAAGGTATGATCAACTAATGATGTAAATCAACCATTTCCCTGTTCTATGTTTATTCCAAATTTCAATACATACTGAATATTCATGGACAAAATAGTTTATAATGAAGAAGGAAGGTGGAACATTGTAGTCATTTTAGAAACTAAATAAACAGAAATACATGTATCAATATCCACAAGCAAACAGAGCAGACCCTGATCAGACGGCTCCTATAGGAGCCGTCTGATCTGGGCCTACTCTGTTTGCAGATGTGTGAAAACACGTTTATATGAAAACACATTTATATGAAGTAAACATACCAGAAATAGATTAACCTGTAAATAAGTACACAATCGCGTTATCGGCCGTCTTATTCTCGAAGACTACAGTTTATAAGCTCTAACCTATATAAGAAGAAGAGATTCATCTGTGCCATCGTTTCCTTAGAACTGTTCATGTTTCTTCAGGTTCTTGTTGGATTGGGCGATCCAGTGGAACGACCTGGTCCTCTGGAAGCTATAGCCAATGGTGCAATATTTTTAAATCCCAAGTTCGAACCTCCTCGAGGTAGGACAAATGACGTTGGCTGGTCTGTTAAACCTACAGCTAGACAGGTAATTTATAATAACATCGTGGAAAATATTACATCAGAATCATATATGTAAACGTCATCATAGAGAATATTACATCACAATCATATATGTAAACGTCATCGTAGAAAACATTACGTCACAATCCTATATGTAAACGTCATCGTAGAAAACATTACGTCACAATCAAATATATGTAAACGTCATCGTAGAAAACATTACGTCACAGTCATATATGTAAACGTCAACGTAGAAAACATTACGTCACAATCATATATGTAAACGTCATCATAGAAAGCATTACGTCTCACAATCATATTTGCAAACAGTAAAGTTTTTTAATGACCTCTAAAGCGAACACTTAATGAGGAGACACCGGTGACCTTAAAGGCAGGTGGTTGCTTAATGCAGGACGAAAGTAATGTAGAAAGCTCCTACAATAAGGACAAGATGGGAGGCAGATCACACCAGTAGCCCGTTTCACTAAAGACCGAACGACTGAAATTCCTCAAGGTCATAACATTTGATCGTCGCATGTTAGAACTTTATCTTAAGTAAAATTACCTAGTTACAGTTCGAAGCACCGTTCCGCCAACTGTACATTTTATTATAATATTTGTGCTTTTGGTTGGTTCGTTGCCAAATGTATTGCTTTATTTCCTGTATATTGTTTACAGATCTCCAGATAAAATATTGTCAAGAATAACCCTTTTTGGTTACAACATAGGATTTGGTGCAGAAATGACGATTTTAGTATCTGATTACGCATAAATATCTGTTGCTCTGTAATGTTTTACAATGAGTTATGTCGCACGAAGTTCGCCTTTATTGCTGTATTCCCATGTATTACGTTTTCAGATCGCTTGCGGCATTTAAGAGTTATTGCCCTTTTATACAAAAAGACATATTTTTTCCGTCCGATGCCATACTTCTGTAACGGATTGACAGAATTCGATGTTACTAGATATGAATATTTGCTATAACTAAGGCATCGTTCGCAGGTATTACTTTTTCAGATCGTTTGTAGCATTTAAGAGTTATTGCCCTTTTATACTCAAAAATGACACATTTTCCCGTCCACTACTATATTTCTGTAACGGATTGACATATTTCAATGAAACTCAACATGAATATTTGTTATCGCCATGGCATCGTTCCAATGTATTAATTTTCAGATGGCATGAAACTTTTAAGAGTTATTCCCCTTTGATTCACAAAAATCATATATTTATTGCCCTTAATCCCTGCTGAAAGCATAGGGATCATGTATTGCATTCAAAACTGTTTTGTATTAAGTACTTGATTATGCTTTATACAGCTTTCATAGTTATTCAAGCAGTGTCAAGATAAAATAGGACAAACAGCTCAGAAACAGATCAGCAACCACGTCGCAAATGCGACACCCAATCCGATATGTAATGAATCACTATATCACTATTAGAATAAACTGTATAGTATATACAAACTACAAGTAATGCAGAGAGTATTAGACTGGGTCAGATATCACAACGGAGACTCGGCAGCCAGACTAGGTCTATACTTTTTTGTAATACTATAACGCACATTTCCCCTTGATGTGGCTCATTCAGTATCAAAACATGTACATTATTATCGTAAGATTGCCGTAGAAATCAGTAATTTGGCCCAATATTCATAAAGTTGGTCAAAATATCTATTTAAGGTTTTGGTATGTATCAATTTATCAAAGGCAATTAAAACCTGGTTGAGCGATCCAGTGCTATCATAGTCCACATGTTTTGAATTGATTATCTACAACCCCCTATCCCATTGGTTGCCGTTTTACTAGGTAATATCTTTGGCAGGGGATATCAATTCTATGAATTTGCTTGTTAGTTCCAGGTTCTTAACCCATTCCTGCATATTTACACCTTTAGACGCCTTTGTAAATGTCACCTTTTGAAAGCATTGTGATAAATTTGCTCCTATGGAGCAAATGCTCTTTTTATCAAAATGCTTTCACATATACACAATTCTTAACGTTTCCTGTTCTCTAGTAAATGTTCCTTTTCAGTAAATGTATTCAAAGAAGTTGAGTATAAGGGAATGGGTAACACTCATTAGCTAGTTTATGATGCAATTTCCAACCAAACACAATCATTTCTTTGATACAGGTGACTTGTCAGAACTCCTACGCAGAAGAATACATTGGAGAGCCATATGTGTTTACTGTGAATACAGACAGCGGCACCGAAGTTCTTTCTGCGCTTCAGAAAATAAAAGATGCACCGGTAATCTGATTTTATCTGTCGGTCAATTTTTGCTTCTTAAGACAATCGTTGATCTATGCGTCTTTTATGTTTGCATGCTGTCGCAATATTTATATGTACATATATTTTGCTCATATTAATGTCTGTTTACTGCCTGTTCATATAGTGATATGATTATTTTATGTGCGTAGGTGTTTCTGTTTGCTGCCTGTTCATATAATGATATGATTGTTTGATGTGCGTAGGTGTTTCTGTTTGCTGTCTGTTCATATACTCATATGATTATTTGATGTGCGTATGTGTTTCTGTTTGCTGCTTGTTCATATACTGGTATGATTATTTGATGTGCGTATGTGTTTCTGTTTGCTCATGTTTGTAAATTGATTTAATCAAACGTTTGTAAATTGATATAATTAGTTGAATACACGTTTACGTTGTAGCTTGTTACCTGTTTGTATATAGTAAAACTTCTCTAAACGTGACGTTTTAAATTTAATATAAATACTGGTCTTGGAGACAGGTGGCAGCTTATTGAGCTTAATGCAGGGAGAAAGTCATGTATATTATATGGACATGGTTACCATGACTATCTGATAAGACGACTCGAGGAAATGTTTTGCAGTGGTTTTAGTTGTTAACCCATTCCCTCCTACTGACGCCTTTTGATGCCACTGTAACAGTTGGTTTTTGAAACCATTGTGATAAATAGAGCATTTGCTCCATAGGAGCAAATGCTCTATTTATCACAGTGGTTTCAGAACTACAAATTTTTTAAAACTATACACTTTTAATGTCTTTTTTTTCTATTAAATGTTCATTTTCAGTCGATGTATTAAAAAATGTTGAGTCTTAAAGTAATCTAGTAGGGAATAGTGTAATTGTCACCATGTACACTCAAAAAGATCTAAGAAGCTTATATATGCTAAAGAGTGTAAATCCTGCAATACATATGGTTGTGGTCAACATTGCCACGAGAGTGTACTGTCTCATGGAGGAATTGTATTATCAAACACGTGTGCTACAGACAATTTACGGTAGAAATCGCACAAAAAAACACGTATAACATTATATATAATTATACTGTTGTTTATAATTATAGAATAAGCCTTATTTGAGGTACGAATTCACTGAAGAAGGATTTCTACAAAGATTGGACACTTTTATAGAGCACCAAGATTTTTGCACAAATAACAAGCAACACTTTTGGCCACCTACAAAAAAGGTGACTCTAGTTCTTGGAGATGAATGGAAGTCGTGTAACGACGTGTGTAAAGCCAGAGGTATGTACAAGATATCTGCTGTCTCTGATTTGCTAAACGTTTCACTGTTCGATATTCATGTAGGGAATAATGACATCATGAATATTCATTAGCTGATTTCTTAATGATGGCATATGTACACATTATATTTTGGGTCAGACAGGAACTGTAGAATCAGGTCTATATTATACTCCAAGCAAACAGAACAGACTCTGACTGAATATTAACCCATATCTTGCTGAATTTAAAAAAAAATTTCTCCTTCTTTACCCATACCCTGTTGTATAATTACATATATCTTCACTGTGTACAAGTATTTCGCTGTGCAATCACTGCTGTGGAGTGCACTGGTTGCACAATCAACTTGTAAATAGTGCAGACCCTGATGAGACAGCTCCTGCAGGAGCTGTCTCATCTGGGTCTTCACTATTTACAGGTAGGTATATTGACGTGAATAGCAAGCGAAGGGTTAAACAGACTTGATTCTCAACGTCTCAATTGAACCAAGTTGTTTGTAAATATCAGTAAATGTGCTCTTAGTGGTACAATATTATTTATTCACCGCCAAATAAATTTGCTCTTCTAAAATCGTTATATTCTCTCTTAACCCTTACAATGCTGCATTTTCAAATAGATTATTCCAAACTCAAACAAGTCAATCTTATTGCGAATATTTAGGGTTATTTCCTATAGAAAGTATTAGATGGCAAACAGTGCAGACCCGGATAGGAGGCTCCTCTACGAACCCTCCCATCTTGGTCTACGCTGTTTGCAGATGACATTGCCGACCCGTGTTCAGCACAATCTCCTCCGATGAGACTATATACACGTACTATTATATGAGACCTGATAACGATCTTAGGATGATACAAATAGTACAGAACAGGATCAGATGTCGCATTTGAATTGCAGCAGTTGATGTGATTCTAAATTGTTTGCAAAACATATATGATACGTAAAATAGGGCTTATATAGACCCATATCAAACAGTAAGTTTTTACGTTTACACTGTTTTAAATTATCAATGTTATTTTTGTAATGACATGTGATAATCTTGAGAATGTTTGATCATAGCAGAAACCGTAGAATCAAATCCTCGATTATCCGAACACTAAAACCTCGATTATCCGAACACTAAAATACATATTATTATCGATATGTAAGACAGGTGGCAGCTAAATGCATGGTGAAAGTCATGCAGAAAGCTCCTAGAGGAGTTTTCTGCATGACTTTCACCATACATTAAGCAGCCACCTGCCTAAAAGGGTCTTAATTCTTCTATGCAGAAAATTCGAATAATCGGGATTTTACTGTAATTCCATAAAGAAAGAGAGCAGACACTTATAAAATGTTTCAAATAGGAGCCGTCAGGTCTTGGTCTACTCTGTTTGCAAAGGTGCCAACAATCGTCTTTATGAGAGAAAGAATTAAGGCAAGTGGCAGCTTAACCCTTCCCTCATATAAACGTCTTTTCACGCATTTGCAAACCGAGTAGACCCAGATCAGAGTCTGTTCTGTTTGCAAATGAAATTTGAAAACATCTGTTTCTTTACTTTGTAAAATGGCTACAATATTCCTCCTTCTATGTTTCATTAGAAATGTTTGTGTTTATTCAGTAGGTATTGAAATTTGTAATAAATATAGAACAGAGAAAGGGTTAATGCAGGGTGAAAGTCTTGCAGAAAAAAAAACTCTTCAGAAAGATTTCTCCACGAAATTCTAATTGCATTTGACCTTTTCCATAATATAAACGCCTTTTCGCGCCTTTGCAGACAGAGAAGACCAAGATTAGACGACGCATGTATTAACCCTTCTCTTGCTGAATTTAAAAATACATTTCTCCTTCTTTACCCATGCCCTGTTGTATACATGCAATTACATATATCTTCACTGTGTACAAGTATTTCGCTGCGCAATCACTGTTGTGGAGTGCACTGGCTGCACAATCAACTTGTAAATAGGAGCTGTCTCATCAGGGTTTTCACTATTTACAGGTGGGTATATTGACGTGAATAGCAAGCGAAGGGTTAGCTATATTAGGAATACCAGATAAACTCCAAGATGGCTACTTATTACACGGGTTTTTAAAAGTGCATCCTCAATTAAAACAAAGATTGGTCTTCCATGTAATAATGATCACTCAAAACAAGTCAAACGCAGCTTATTAAAGTGCTAGTAGCTTTATTCAAGACGATTTCTGTAATGCTGAAACGTTTAACATATTACTTTGGATCTAAAGTTATTAACCAATATTCAAACACTGTCATAGAGTATATTCTTCACAAACACTTTATCCGGATGTCCGGGGTTCAAAACCCGGTCCCTCCCTGAACTTTCAGAGACGCTTTGCAGGGTCTCCCACCCGTTCCTCCTCTTCACCCAGGGGTTAAAATAGGTACCTGTGAGGATCAATAGCCGGCACTGCGGCTGTATGATAGCGCCATATGTTTAGTAGTGCTCAATATTATAGGCGAATGAGTCAATGACCTTTGGAGTAAATGTACAGTCGGCTGGGCGGTCCTTCGGACTGAAAGTAGAAAATAACTTAAATGTTTTCGTTTGCCGTCGCGGTTGTTGTAGATTAGTCGGAGAGGGGATACGTTTATTTACACTGTTTGTCTTTTAGGATGGGGATGGAATAAGTGTGAGGTTGGGAGCCCATAAACCGGTTTAAACCCCACCAGTGACTTTTGTCACTGACCGTTCCTAGGCGGTGCTTCCATCTTCCCCCTATTATATGTTTGTTTTGTCTTTGTGCGTCTCTTGTTGTTTTTATAGTTATGTACATTTGCTGTTTCCTTGTGTTGCTGTTCGGGCGACTGTTTGTTCTGTATGTGGTGTTTCCTGCATGACTAATTTTTGTACTTTTACGCTTTTATTTTTACAGATCTCATATGTGAACCGAGTCATTTCAAGCGTGCAAACTCAAAGGAGGCGCTGCAAACTTCCGGTGTGACGTGTACAGAGACGCGGAGTGATACAGATATTTATTACCCAGCTGTCTATACGAGCGCCATCTGTATTTTACAAGATGAGCCGCTACTCTTTAGCTGTGCTGGGGAGAGACAAGGACTTAGACGTTTATGTCCGTGTAGAACGTTTGACAAAGAACAGACGGCACTGTGTAGAGGATGCTATAGATAACGCACAGAAACTGCGAGGTCCTAATGCAAAACTAAGATAACTATTCCCTATGTGTAGATTCATTCATCTTTGAAACTAGTTTGGATTCGTATTGGACGCCGTCTAACTCGGCGGCGCGTCATGATTAAGGTTCAGGCGGTCGTTTCACTAAACTTCGTAACTTGCGAAATTCGTAGGCTTAAGAAGTTCGCTTACGAAGTTCGTACGAAAACAGTTACGAGCGTTTCACTAACACGTTCGTACGAAAGTCACTTGCGAACGCCGTAGCTGCGAAATTCGTAAGTCCTCTTCACAACTGAGGTAGGATTATTCCATAGCAACACATACTTCCGTCGCAGGCGCGGGGGTGATAGAAATGTGTGTCTGCATATTCACCGTGTAATATTTCCCATTCAATCGTTTATTTCTCACTGGAATAATTTGTACGAAAATTCGTACGAAGTCGAGTTTAGTGAAACGCAATTTAAGGCCTGGGAACTTCGTACGAATTTCTTACAATAAATTTGATCGTACGAAGTTTAGTGAAACGGCCCCCAGAAGTCGCCTGTGCGATCCGTCTGATCATGGTTTGCTAAATGTGCAGATGGAAAAATATAGATCCGATTATGCTGTATCTGCCATGACTTAAACTGCTTTCATCTAATAAATAGTAATGAAGCCATGCTTTGTTTGTAGAAATATATACAGTAAATAAAAACATGGCGCCTAAATTTTTGTTAATTATTTGGTATTTACTATTAAGGACAGGTGATCGTTTACAGCAAGGTGAAAGTAAAACAGAACGCTCCTATACTTTCACATTGCTTTAAGCAGCTATCTGCCTTTGACACTAACTGCTTGGTGTAATTCAGTAGCCGTTAAAGAAATGTTTTACTGTATGTTGTAAAGGGTTGTGAATATGTTGCAATAGGTCAGCATTAATTGTTCGAGCTGTCATTGGTTGAATAAGTGACCCAATAAGATGTGTAAATTAAGACATTTTCAAGAATAATTCCTTAATTACCACTCTTTTTTATAATCGTCTTGTAGAATTTATGAAATGGTCACGCGCCTGGCACCTATGAATCCTACAATTTACTCAAGAAGAACTTAAATTGAATAAAGCTATCAATTCCTACGCTTATGCTGCTTTTCTTGATCTTGACCTTAAACTTTACAATGGACTGATTTCTTCTAAAATATACGAGGTATGACAAAAGAGATGATTTTAATTTTAATATTGTAAATTTCCCTCGTCTTGAAAGAGATGTTCCCGTGTCCCATCTTACGTGGGTTTATTTATCTCATCTTATTCGTTTTGCTAGAACTTGTTTATCTGTTGACGATTTTAACAGTCGAAATCTCATTCTAACTGAAAAGCTGCTTAACACTTCGTTTGCTATTCACGTCAATATACCTACATGTAAATAGTGAAATCCCAGATGAGACAGCTCCTGCAGGAGCTGTCTCATCAGGATCTGCACTATTTACAAGTTGATTGTGCAACCAGTACACTCCACAGCAGTGATTGCACAGCGAAATACTTGTACACAGTGACGATATATGTAATTATACAACAGGGCATAGGTAAAGAAGGAGAAATGTATTTTAAAATTAAGCAAGAGAAGGGTTAAGTTAGGATATAGATATCATAAACTAAGAAAAACATTCTCTAAATGTGATCATCGAAATTTCTCACTTATTACAATATACAACTTAAGTGTCAGCAGAACAATAGACAAACGTGCATACTCAAATATTAAAATCATCATTTCTCTACCGAACCATATGCTGTGGCCACTCTTCAGAATCGCCTCGAAGAGTTTGGTGAAGTAATAAAGAAGTTATTCTTGAAAATGTTTTAATATACGCATCTTATCTGGAAATCTGTAGTCAGTTTACCTTCATTCAATGATTTTGTTAACAATTAAATTGATTGTGATTTAAATTTACTGCCAGTCTTAACCCTTTTCTTGCTGAATTTTAAAATACATTTCTCCTTCTTTACCCATGCCTTGTTGTATAATTACATATAGCTTCACCGTGTACAAGTATTTCGCTGTGCAATCACTGCTGTGGAGTGCACTGGTTGCACAATCAATTTGTAAATAGTGCAGACACTGATGAGCAGGAGCTGTCTCATCTGGGTCTTCACAATTACAGGTAGGTATATTGACGTGAATAGCAACCGAAGGGTTAAGGCTCATTTGACCAATTTGACATGTGCTATGC
The DNA here is from genome assembly GCA_963576725.1 of Azorinus chamasolen. Lineage (NCBI taxonomy): Eukaryota > Metazoa > Mollusca > Bivalvia > Cardiida > Solecurtidae > Azorinus > Azorinus chamasolen. The sequence goes on from OY755241.1 coordinate 83,570,581, forward strand.
ATATTTATTTATAACAACAGTGTACATGATTGAACAAATTGAATAAATATTATTATGCTCTGTTCTTTTTTGCTGCAAAATTTTGTCGTCTACTAGACTACTGCTTTCACTGTTTAAAAAATATAGTTTTCATTTTTTTTAAAACACAGTCAAAGTAACAAACAGTTTGGATCCTGATGAGATGCCGAGTTGATTGGCATCTCATCTGGATCCAAACTGTTTGCAATAGGTAATCACAGATGCGACATTGACAAGCAAAACGGTTACTATAACAAAAGTTTCAAATGACTGCGTAATTCTGTGTTAACAAAACATTTGACAAAATATGATCTGCTTGGGGGTCGGAATTATGAATCAAATCAAAGATGTATTTTAGTTTCATTAATAGAATATGTTTAATTCGATACTCCCTAATTACTGGCCTAAACCGATTGAATTGTCATTTTGATTTGCAACATTTAATCAACGTGGACTTGAACCGTATCCTAGTATCAAATTTCAAGATTAAATTCACTTTTAACCATTTCCCTGTTCTATATTTATTACACATTTCACCTTTCGAGTATTCATGGACACAATGGTTATATTGAAATTATTTTAGGTAGACCATTGTAGCCATTTTAGAAGGTAATAAAACATATCTGCATAGTTCCAAATGCAAACAGAGCAGACTCTGGTGAGACGGATCCTATACAGAAACAGATCTGGGTCTCTCTGTTTGCAAATGCATGAAAACACGTTTCTATGAAGATACGGGGTAAACGTCGCGCAGACAAGGAAGCAGAGAGCCTGAAGACTGAAGTCTGAAGAAGGCGAACATGAATCCTACTGGGCTCATTCACGCCAGGTCAGAAAGTCGGAAAAGGATTTTCGCATATCATATAGCTGAGGATTTTAGATTAATGATATATTTAGTTTTTCGCCTGTAGGGTAACCCTGGAAAAGTCACAACTCCAATATTAGAATCAAAACGATCTTTATTGGTGTATTCAGTATTACAGCAGAAATGCAAGTGTCTACATGTATACATCATATACATAACATACAACTTAAGAATATTGTAGATGTGAGGTCATGCTTTCAGCTCCTATTTTACAATAGCTTTAAGAAATACAAAGGGGAATAACTCAGATGGGAATTTAATTTGGTAGAACTCACTTGGCTGTGAGAGGCAACTGAACCCAATTACTGTTATTTGTATTTACTATTAAAAACTATCATTTTAGTGGCACACTTTGATGATCAGTGCATCAAAGTCTTTCACTGTTCTATTCTATTCAATTCTAATGTGAGAGCTGGAAGCACAGACCTATTACAGTATATCCACATCCTACAACTATATTGATAATCAAGTACCTAAAGACATTAAGTATTTATATTAAATACTTTAATTAAAGTCAGTATTAAGATTAAAGTATCGAGAGAAAACCTGTCCTAGAAATAACTGTTTGCATCCAGATAACTGTAACATATCACACATTGATATATAGTTGTCATGACTCATGATATTTCGATTCATATTACACAAATCAAAATATCATGTTCACCGAACTAACTGACTAGATACTAAAATACAGTTTGTATCCTGATACCATGGTTTGCGATAAATGGCAGATTCTCATTAACACAACACTTCAGAATGTCTTAATTTGTAACAATGTAGACCATCAAATAAACATACACAATTTATACAGTAGTTAATGCCATCACTTAGATTAAAGTATCAAGAGAACTTAATCTGGGAATAACTGTTTGCATCCAGATCATTGCAACATACATGTACCACAAATCAACATACAGCTTCCACAACTCATGATATTTCGATTCATATACCACAATCAAAATATCATGTTATCGGGAATAACTGTCTAGATAATAAAATACAGTTTGTATCCTGATACCACTGTTTGCTATAAATGACAGGTTCTCATTAACACATTATAGATCCAGATCATGAAAAGTTCATACAGAAACATCGGCACATACGATATGATTTTGTGGCATTAACCTAGTACACATTCAATATGATTCAGTATCATTGAGGCAAGACAGTATGCACAAAGTTGCTACTTAAAAATAATTGATTTGCTAAATTTAGAATTTGCACAGAAATTCAAAATTCAGTGTTAGGGTTTGCACTGACAGTCTTGCTTCAAGAAATACAACATACAAGATATTCACAAAAATAGAGAAAGAAAATAACCTTACCTGGAAAAGTCACAACTCCAATATTAGAATCAAAACGATCTTTATTGGTGTATTCAGTATTACAGCAGAAATGCAAGTGTAATGCAACTGCATTTTGCTGAGGTATAAATGGGTGACTTTCCCGGTAGGTGCTAATTGTTTCCCGGCTGGCTGTCCGGCGTTCTCTCCTTGACCAGACGTTCAGATTTCTTGGTCACAGCAATCTTAGCTTATTACTAATTAACCCCCATGAAGAATTTGTTTGTGCAGCACACTGTCAAGGTGATATGGACACCCTAAGAGTTTTGAAACACATTTGGTGAGTGAGACAGCAATCATCTATTCCATGTACTTCAAAGGCTTAGGTGCCAATGACTGTCCACTGCTAATAAGTAACAGGCTTGCACAATCTAATTTCCATAGTGCACATATGTAGATCAATCTGTGGCACCAAGTAATAATCTGCTATGTTAATTTCTCCAATTACCAGCCAGTCAGGACAAAATTTACTTTCAAGGCGAGACTAAGACTATATTTTACAGTAATAATTATTTGAATTAAACTTTGAAAGTTCATATAGAATATAGTTATTGTTGCAGTTTGTTATATAAAATATTAATATGAAGTCATTATGTAATTGTTATGCCATAATATTTGTAGAATATTTGCAGCATAACAATACCCTTCTATTCCAACAACTTTCGACCCGAAAGTTTAAAAAAATGAAATGGAAGCAATGCCTTTGTCCTACTGACAAGTACAAAACAAACTGCAACATTACAAAGTAATTTGGAAAAACAATAAACACATGTATCAATGAATCAAGCAAACATAACATCGACAAGATGATAATATACAAGTATAATACAATGTTGCAATGTAAGCATCTTTCAAGTCTTGTTTCCAGAGCTTATGTTATAGGCTTATCATTGTCTATTTTTGTTAGACTGTCATTTCATTTTAACTGTCCAAACATTTTGAAATTTGACACATTAAACCATTAAACAGTTCAGGCAGAGGCAATTCAAAAGTATGCAACCAGTTTTCAGGAGAAGGGTCCATGGTTCCTGTTTCCTTGAAAACAACTCCATAGTTTAGTCTCTGGACAGTATCAGATGCTGATACAGTGTCTCCAACAGGATTAAGAACAAGGGCCACATCAAGACTATCAGGACCGTCTGCATGACACCTTACCCTACAATTTATATAAAAAAACTAATGTAGACAGGCAGGGTTGAATGGCGGCCAACCATTCTGTAGCACTTAAAGACAACAAATAAAATATTTGTTAAGGGTTAGCCTGACTACATGAAAAGCCGAATGATATGCAATATAATTTGTTAAAAAAAAACCTAATCTGTTGGGGTGTCAATACAGTCTGACTGAAGCCGGGTATGTCCAATACTCCCAACTGTTTATTGAGACTAAAACAAGGAGTAGTGGCTGAGTTACTTAGTTATTTGCGTCTTTAGACCTGAGCCAGTATTTGGCGGTGTGAGTGGGACGCCGCTTCTTTTGAAGTTCACGTCTCACAGTGAACTCTTGAACAGAGTTCGGATCACACTCCTCGAGAGGAACCCAAGTCTCACTGTGTTCGAACTGATACCATTTCTGGTCATTTTCACTCTTAACTTTAACAATCTTTCCTGCTTTAAGTTGAGGTTTAATGGATTTTTGTTTCCTACCACTTTTAATCTTTTTGCATTCTTGACCTTGTGTTGAGTTTGGTACGGTTTCAGGTTCCTTGTTAGGAATCTGAGACGGGAGAGGGTCTCTGTACCTTTTAAGTTTACTGAAGTTAACTAAGGTCTTCAATACTTCATTTGTGTCACATCTTGCAAGACGACACGTGTAATTTGGTCCTAGGTCAACAACATAGAATGGACCTCTGTATTTTGGACACAGTTTTGGGGATAGCCCCTTTGCAACTTTTTCAGTTTTGAAAAGAACTTTATCCTGAATATTAAATTTAGGGTCCTTTGCTTTCAGATCATGCCTGTGCTTAGACTTTTCTTGAGAAATTTTCATGTTTTCCCCAGCAATTTCTTTAGCAATTTTGATTCTGTCCAAAAGGTTCTCAAAATATGCTTGCGCATCTTTGCCCATACTAGTTCTTGGAATAAGAGACGTATCTATTGGTAGATTCATTTCTTTCCCAAAAAGTAGATAGAACGGACTCAGCTTTGTTGACTGAGTGCATGGAGACATCCTACACGCCATCATGGCTGCTGGTAAGAGTGAAGGCCAATTTGTTTGCTCTTTGTTAATGTAACTTCTGAGAATTTGAGCCAAAGTAGAATTCAGTCTTTCACATGTTGAATTTGTCTGAGGATGATAGGCACTTGTGTGATGCCTGGTTATGTCAAACATTTCAGACAGAGCCTTGACCAAGGTAGACATAAAGTTTCTACCTCTGTCAGACACAAGAACTCTTGGTGCACCATATCTAGCGATTATTTCAGCAAAGAGAACCGTGGCGACTTCCTTTGCCTCTTGAGTCCTCAGTGGGTGAGCCTCACTCCACCGAGTAAAACTATCTACAACTAGCAAAACATACTGAAACCCTTCTTCAGATTTTGGCAATGGCCCAAGAATGTCCATATGCCATCTTTCAAAAGGTTCAGCAATTGGCATATTTGTCAGTGGAACCGGATGTAGGCGACGGTTCAATTTTGATGTTTGACATGTTTGACACGACTGAACATAATCAAAAATATTTTGATAGTATTTTGGCCAAAAGAATTTTTGTTTGATAGCTTCAAATGTTCTGTTAGAGCCTAAGTGACCTCCACCTGCCAGACAATCATGATAACTTCGTAAAACATCATCACGAAGTTCTGTTGGGACCGCTAATTGATATATAATTCTGTCAGCAGTGGGAATGCCCTTTGACCTAGATTCAAATAAATGATATAATGCTCCATTTTTGAGAATGTATTGTTGTGATTCTGCAATGGTTTTTCGCATTAAGCCTTCAATTTCAGGAATAGTTCCAAATGCTATATAGTTATAAATGTGTTTGAAATCTTTGCACTGTCTTTGAAGAGAAATTACTTTGGACTCTTCAAGGGTAATCCTGTCAGAATGAAGCCTAAAATCAGTCTCAATTTCAAAGTTAATTTTCTGAGTTCCAGCATCACCTGCTGGCATGTTCGGATCAGTGACCACTTCTGTTCGAGCACCCCCTACCTTTGCTATGAAAGAGGAATCAAACTCAAGAAAAACTTCTACATGAGAAGGCTTATCCTCACAGACTTTGGTATCTGAAATTTTGGTGTCATTTTCTTGATCATGATTATTCAACAAACTATTTCCAGATGAATGTATATTCGTGACTGATATAGTTTCAGTGCTGGAATTAGTTTGTACTGTATCGTAGGTTCTCCTAGACAGACAATCTGCATTTCTATTAGCACTTCCCTTCTTGTAAACAATTTCATAATCATAATTTTGTAAAAATAGAGACCAACGTCCTAACTTTCCTGTTAAGTCTTTAGATTTGCCTAGAAACTGCAGTGCACTATGATCTGTGTAAACGATGAACCTTTTATGTGACAGATATTCTTTGTACTGTTTGATACCTTCAATGATTGCCAGACATTCTTTTTCTGAAACAGTCCATTTTTGTTCGGCTTTGTTTAAAGATCTACCACCGTAACATATGACTTGTTCCTTTCCAAACGCGTTTTTCTGCCCCAAAATGTAAGCAATAGATACATCACTGGCATCAGTCGTAAGGATAAATTCTGCGTTCATGTCTGGATAGACCAAAACTGGTGCTGTTGTAAGAGCATGTTTTAATGTTTCAAAGGATTTATCACAGTCCTCATTCCATTCAAAAGTTTTATTTTTCTGTAATAACCTATTCAGCGGAGCTGCCTTTTTAGAGTACTCGGGTACGAATTTCCTGTAGTAATTACAGAGTCCTAAGAAAGATCTGACCTGTTTCTGAGATTTTGGAACTGGAAATGAATTGACAGCATCAATTTTAGCTTTATCGGCAGATACCCCATCTTTTGATAAAACATGACCTAAGTAGTGCACCTTTGGAACGGCAAAATGACATTTGCTAGCTTTTAGTTTTAGACCAGCTTCCCTGAGTTTCCCAAACACCATATCTAAATGCTGCAAATGCTCTTCAAATGTTTGAGAGAAGACCAAAATATCGTCAATGTAGCAAAGTACATACTTCCAATTTAAATCTCTGAGTATGTCTGACATGAGGTTCTGAAAACTCAAGGGAGCATTTCTGAGACCAAATGGCATGCGTTTAAACTCAAAGATGCCATCATGACTAATAAAAGCAGCTTTGTGTTTAGTTTCAGGATCTAGTGGTATTTGCCAAAAACCAGAAGCTAAGTCTAATGTAGAGAAAAACTTTGCTTTTGCTTCTCCTATTGCATCAAAAACTGATTCTAGACGAGGCAGTGGATAAGAAATCGGCTTAGTGATGGAATTCAATTTTCGGTAATCAACTGCAAATCTAAAGCTTTTGTCTTTCTTTTGAATCAAAACAATAGGCGAATGCCACATGGAATTAGAAGGTTCTATTATATCATTCTTTAACATTTTGTTTACCTCATCTGTTGCACCCTTTTTCATAATTGGATTTTGCCTATAAGCAGGTAATTTGACAGGACCTTGACCAGGGATAGTTTCAATCCTATGGGTACACAGGTTTGTTTTACCCACATCATGTGACCCAATGGAGAAAAGATTACGGTTTGAATCAAGGAGGGTGAGCAATTTCGATTTCTGATTTTCATTTAAATCGGCATTTTCTAATTCAAAGTCAATGCTATTTGACTCTGACCTTTGAGTTTGTTTCGATTCTGAAACAGTAGCACAACAGGGAATGTTTGAATCATTACAGTCATCCAAAGTTTGAATATTATTATCAATAATGCTATGAGCGGTAGCCACTATACTGCCTGGGATAAGTTTGACTGATTCTTCTCCAGGATTTAAAATTCTAATAACAGCTTTTCTTCTTGAAATTTTTACAAGACATTTAGCACCAACTAATTGTTTTTCATTTAAGCACTCTGTCGGTTCAAGAAGGACTACTTCACCGTGTTTCCTACGAGAAACAAAAACAGGAATGTCTACTTGGGATCTGGCAGGAATAGCTATATATTTTAGTGTTTTGGCAACGCCTTCATTTGAACTATTTATTTTCGTTTCCAATGTCCTATCTTGAATGTAAACAGTCTTGGACTTAAAGTCAATCTCAACATTATGTTTTTCCAAAAAGTCAAGACCTAGTATCATTTGTTGTTGCAGTCCTCTCACTACATAAAAATCACAGTCCAGGAGCACATTTGCAATATTTACAGAAATTCTGACCTTTTTGACAACATCCAACTTAATTCCGCTGACACCTCTTACGGCCGAAATGTCAGAAGAACCAAGTTCAGTGTATTGGACTTTAGATTTTAACAAAAATTTCTCAGATAAGCATGAGATTCCAGCACCACTATCTAAGAGACAGTTAACATTTGTAGCACCTAATTTGCATAGAATTGTGTTTCTTTGTATACTAGTTATGACAGAAACAGTAGCCTGATCATTTGATTTAGCACCTTTGGGAGTAATTTTGGACCCTTTAGAAAATTTGGTTGACTTGGGCTTAGCACAATTAGTAATATCTACTGGGGAGTGCCCATTCACAAGCTCAGACTTATGAACAGGCTCGCACCTTCATTGATTATTGCTCTGGAAACTAGACTGAGAAAAATGCCTACCTTCATAGCCATTGTACTGTCCTCTCTGGGGATTTTGGGGCCGCTGGTCCCTCGGCTGCTGGTTCTGGTACCTTTCTGGGTGGTAAGATGGAGGCTGCTGGTTCTGGTACCTTTCTGCGTGGTACTGTTGAGGTTGTTGGTAGTTTTGGGGTTGTCGCCTGCCTTTACGATGCTGGTATCCATTTCCAGATGGTTGATAGTTTCGCCGGTCGTCCCTATGGTCGGGCCCAGAATTGGTTTGCTGGCTCTTTCTCATCTGGTCCAACTCAAGTTTGAGTTGGGCGAGTTGTTCCAGCACAACACTTTCGAACTGCGACTGGTGGAAAGTCGCTACAGAGGCCGTAGATGACATGTTCAGTGTCTCTTCTGCCAGCAGGGAAGCTCTTCTGGCGGCTTCTAGGTTTGCTGGGTTTTGCGGCATCACTATTGTTCGCAAGTCATCTCGCAACCCCCGGATGGCAATACCTTTGACCCACTCCTCTGTAAGGCCATGTGGTTTACATTTACATAACCGCAAAAAGTAGTCCTGCACAGATTCACTTGGCGCTTGTTTTATGGCCATAAAATCCATGGAGTTTGTCGGTTGAAACCGGGCTTCAAACATCTGTCTGAGCAGGGTGAATGTCGGTGGCACCGTGATCCCATCATACCACGCCCTGGCATGCTCAGTGAGATGGAAGGGAAAGTCTGCCATCTTGTCACTTTCATGTGTCAGTTTGTAGTATGCACAATACCTGTCGTACCAAGACAGCCATCTTTTTGGGTCTTGGTTGATGCCACTGAAAGCCTCTAGCTGGTGTCTTGGCGACGAAGCAGCGAGTAAGAAGGGTGTAGGCCTCGTACTTGTGCTCATGGTAGTGCTGCTACTACTGCTTGACCTAGCAACTGACGGAGAAGCTGGTGCAGGCGAACTTGCTATGCTCGAGCTGAATGACTGGTCCATGACAGCAGTGGTTGTTGTTGGAACTGGTGCTGTGGCTAGAGGTGATGTCTGTAGGGTGGTTAGCTGTTCTACTGGGTGATTTCCATGGGTCCTGAGGTAGTATCGGTTTTCGGGTTTCATACGGGATCGAACCTTGTACCCGGATTCTCCACCACTTGATATATTTAGTTTTTCGCCTGTAGGGTAACCCTGGAAAAGTCACAACTCCAATATTAGAATCAAAACGATCTTTATTGGTGTATTCAGTATTACAGCAGAAATGCAAGTGTCTACATGTATACATCATATACATAACATACAACTTAAGAATATTGTAGATGTGAGGTCATGCTTTCAGCTCCTATTTTACAATAGCTTTAAGAAATACAAAGGGGAATAACTCAGATGGGAATTTAATTTGGTAGAACTCACTTGGCTGTGAGAGGCAACTGAACCCAATTACTGTTATTTGTATTTACTATTAAAAACTATCATTTTAGTGGCACACTTTGATGATCAGTGCATCAAAGTCTTTCACTGTTCTATTCTATTCAATTCTAATGTGAGAGCTGGAAGCACAGACCTATTACAGTATATCCACATCCTACAACTATATTGATAATCAAGTACCTAAAGACATTAAGTATTTATATTAAATACTTTAATTAAAGTCAGTATTAAGATTAAAGTATCGAGAGAAAACCTGTCCTAGAAATAACTGTTTGCATCCAGATAACTGTAACATATCACACATTGATATATAGTTGTCATGACTCATGATATTTCGATTCATATTACACAAATCAAAATATCATGTTCACCGAACTAACTGACTAGATACTAAAATACAGTTTGTATCCTGATACCATGGTTTGCGATAAATGGCAGATTCTCATTAACACAACACTTCAGAATGTCTTAATTTGTAACAATGTAGACCATCAAATAAACATACACAATTTATACAGTAGTTAATGCCATCACTTAGATTAAAGTATCAAGAGAACTTAATCTGGGAATAACTGTTTGCATCCAGATCATTGCAACATACATGTACCACAAATCAACATACAGCTTCCACAACTCATGATATTTCGATTCATATACCACAATCAAAATATCATGTTATCGGGAATAACTGTCTAGATAATAAAATACAGTTTGTATCCTGATACCACTGTTTGCTATAAATGACAGGTTCTCATTAACACATTATAGATCCAGATCATGAAAAGTTCATACAGAAACATCGGCACATACGATATGATTTTGTGGCATTAACCTAGTACACATTCAATGTGATTCAGTATCATTGAGGCAAGACAGTATGCACAAAGTTGCTACTTAAAAATAATTGATTTGCTAAATTTAGAATTTGCACAGAAATTCAAAATTCAGTGTTAGGGTTTGCACTGACAGTCTTGCTTCAAGAAATACAACATACAAGATATTCACAAAAATAGAGAAAGAAAATAACCTTACCTGGAAAAGTCACAACTCCAATATTAGAATCAAAACGATCTTTATTGGTGTATTCAGTATTACAGCAGAAATGCAAGTGTAATGCAACTGCATTTTGCTGAGGTATAAATGGGTGACTTTCCCGGTAGGTGCTAATTGTTTCCCGGCTGGCTGTCCGGCGTTCTCTCCTTGACCAGACGTTCAGATTTCTTGGTCACAGCAATCTTAGCTTATTACTAATTAACCCCCATGAAGAATTTGTTTGTGCAGCACACTCTCAAGGTGATATGGACACCCTAAGAGTTTTGAAACACATTTGGTGAGTGAGACAGCAATCATCTATTCCATGTACTTCAAAGGCTTAGGTGCCAATGACTGTCCACTGCTAATAAGTAACAGGCTTGCACAATCTAATTTCCATAGTGCACATATGTAGATCAATCTGTGGCACCAAGTAATAATCTGCTATGTTAATTTCTCCAATTACCAGCCAGTCAGGACAAAATTTACTTTCAAGGCGAGACTAAGACTATATTTTACAGTAATAATTATTTGAATTAAACTTTGAAAGTTCATATAGAATATAGTTATTGTTGCAGTTTGTTATATAAAATATTAATATGAAGTCATTATGTAATTGTTATGCCATAATATTTGTAGAATATTTGCAGCATAACATTAACAACTTTAAGTATTTCGCTGCAAAATATTGTCATTAGTACTATTTGTCGTCTGCTGCAAATTTTGTTAGTTGTTAGTGTTTCCCCTTTTCGCTCAAACAATATTATTACAATAACAAATAATTGTGGTCCTGATGAGAAGATTCTGAAAGTAGGATATCCATCGAAAGCAAAAGTAGCAATGTGAAAAGAGAAAATTGCAGACTCTGTTTTATTGAGTATGTTAATGAGCAGTAATTAAAAATGCAACACTACTCATGCCCCTAGCACCGGCTTAAGCGGTATTCAATCTTCATAACTAACAGCATTGGAACTCATGATCCCGAATGACAAGAAAATATAACAACACTGAACATGAAGTACGGTGCGACTTTTTACGGTCGCCACACGAGCACATAACATCTGCTGAAGTCAACCTTCTCGGTGTCTCATCTTGGCCCAAAATGTTTGCCAATGTCATAGTGATCCTGCTTAATCCTTTAACCTTCGAAGTCGCATAAATACGCCACGACAAAAAGTGCAGTCCCAGATCAGACGCCGCCTTTTTAAGGCGGCGTCTGATCAGGAACTTCACTTTTTGTCCCTTTCTCTATATGTGCTTTATTCTTTTGAAATTTGCATTTATTTATCTCATTTCCTTATTGTACCGAATGATTTAACAAATTTTGGATTGCAGACGACAATTAGAAATTTGGCGCCGAAAGGGTTAACCCTTTCCCTCATATAAACGTGTTTACCCATTTGCAGACAGATTAGAGCCAGATCAGACGGCTCCTATAGGAACTTTCTATATTACTTTTGCCCTGCATTAATCAACCAACATTTATGACTTAAATGTTTGAAATAAATGACACACAGCTTAGGACGTGTTCTACTGCAGACATTATCGCAGGAATTGAAACCGATTATCAGGCTTTTGATTGGTCAGATTTGAGTTCTCAAGCTTTTGATTGGCCAGATTTGAGCCTTTGATTGGCCAGATTTGAGCCAAAGGCTCAAATCTGACCAATCAAAAGCTTGAGAACGATCTCAGACTCAACTAAAAGCTTTATAAGCATGGACCCTGAACTGTTTGAATGGCAGCCTGAGAGAGAGGGTTTACTGTATGAAGTCAACATTCAGATCGAACAGTACAACATGTCACAGGCTCGAGGCGATTGCTCCGTTTATGGTTACTTCATATTATAAGATTTCCGTTACCGGAATGAGACAACTACCTGTGCACCAGAAGGCACGTGTTTTTCCTTTTGTGGTGGATCAATTTACCTTAATCAATTACCTTGTGCTATTCATGTACAGATAATGGCTGCATGGTTATTGACCCCTTACTCCATAAATATGTCATAGCTTACGCCATAGCCTTACTCCATAAATATCTACGCCTATCTACGCCTTTGCAAATAGAGTAGACCAAGATTAAACGGATACTGTAGGAGCCGTCTGATCAGTGTCTGCTCTGTTTTCTTATAATATAATATAGATAGGCTATGCTTTTACAGTTTCTGCTATGGCCGAAATTTCTTAAGTCCCTGTGCTCTTATAACAAATAAATCTAATTAATATCCATGACGTCATTTCTTACATAGATATTCATGGAGGAAAGGCTTAAATAGCTGACATTTTATAAAGGCATATGAATGTAGGAAGTTTTGTCCGTGGTAGACCTGCAGAATCAGATGAATATTACTGTATATTGTATATACTGAAACAACAGACACAGTTCAGAAATTTCCTAAAAATAGTCTGACCTAGATACGTCCGAAGGCGTCTAGAACAGGTTAACGAATAGAATATCCGTATTAATTATCATTGTTTGTAGACAACAAAAGATCGGTTGATCAGATTTCAAGGTTTTATTGGAAGCAAATAATTAACAATTAATATGTTGGTTATTTTGATACTGGCCTTTGTAAAGCAATTTGAACCCAGATGAGACACCGAGTAAACCGGTATTAGGCAAGATTCCAAACTGTTTTATAATGACATATATTGATAGAGAATATAGCCCCAGTTTTACCATTTACTCCATAAATACGCATTTCGACGCCTTTGCAAATAGAGAAGACCCTGATCAGACGGCTCCTGTAGTAGTCGTCTGACCAGGGTCTGCTCTGTTTGCTTATCAAATAATATAGATACGATTGTACAGTTTCTGTCATAGCCAAAAATTCCAATGTCCGTCTAGTGCTATTACAGCAATTAATCGCATTAATAGCCATGATGTCATTATTTCTCTCATAAATATTCATGGAGTAAAGGGTTAAACAATAATTTTCGCTTGCTGAAATTTAAAATACATTTCTCCTTCTTTACCCATGCACTGTTGTATAATTACATATATCTTCACTGTGTACAGGTATTTCGCTGTGAAATCACTGCTGAAGAGTGCACTGGTTGCACAATCAAACTTGTAAATAGTGCAGACCCTGATCAGACAGCTCCTGCAGGAGCTGTCTCATGTGGGTCTTCACTATTTACAGGTAGGTATATTGACGTGAATAGCAATCGAAGGGTTAAGCTTGATATGGGTTAATGACATCTACTTTGTATCTGTGTATAGTGTTGATTGTTTTCTTTACCCTTTTCACCACCTAATTTTCAGAGCCGAATAACCCATCCGTGCTCAACGATTGAGTCAACTCAAAATGAAATGCTAGGGCTAAACCGTTCTAGAGGATTTTGAATAACAAATAATGAGGACCCTGATGAGCGGGCTCATAGAGGAGCCCAGGACTCCTAGAGGAGCCCTCTCATCAGGGGGTCTACACTGTTTGCAAATGACAGTATTCGCGTATCCAACAGTCAAAGCGTTAACCTGTTCACTGCCAAATGAATTTCATCTGCTAAGAGTAACGTTTTTCCAAGGTTTGTTCAATTGTTTCTCAGTAAAAACACAGAATTTCATACAATATAGATCATGATGTGATGGCGAATTACCCGGCTTCTCATATGGACCCGAGTTATTTGCAAAGGTTATCACGGATTGGTCTCTGACAGTGAAATAGAAGAAATGGATCATAAATAAGAAACTCATCAATGTGTGTTGTATTTCTATTATATTCATACTCAGTCTAATTAGGGATGGGGTGCAAATATGATATGGCTATATAGCTGATTTAGAGGTAATCATTGCAAGCTATGTGCGTCTTATAAATATCCAAATAATAGTTTTAATACTCCTCTAAAACCCCTCTAAACCGGACATTCAAATTAATATTACTTTTGTCTTTTAAAAAAGGTAGCATCTCCATGCAGGCTGAACATCATACAGAATGCTCAAAAATGAGTTTCTTTGGCTTTTATTTAAAGAAAAGTACCTAGTTATAGTCTACTTTCAGTCCGAATGACCGCTCAGCCGACTGTACATTTACTCCCCTGGTCATTGAGTCATTGGCCTACAATATTGAGCACTGCTAACATATGGTGCAATCATGCAGCCGCAGTACCGGCGAGTGACCACCACAGGTACCCATTTTAACCCCTGTGTGGAGAGGATGTGCGGGTGGGAGACAGGGAAAAGCGTCTCTGAAATTTCCGGGTGAGACCGGGATTCGAACCCCGGACATCCGGACCACTGCTGTGGGGTGCACTGGTTGCACAACCAACTTGTAAATAGGGCATACCCTGATGAGACAGCTCATGCATGAGCTGTCTCATCTGGGTATTCACTATTTACAGGTAGGTATATTGACGTGAATAGCAAGCGACGGGTTAACAGAGAATACTGTCGCATTGAAGTAAGTTTATATGCGCTGAGCAAGGGTCTAGTATATGTTTTGTAAAATAAACATTACCGCGATCGCGCGTGGTGTGTTTCTTCACAATTGCCAATATATTGATTAAATCAATAATGCATTTTTAAACAATATAAAAAGTAGACCTGGCCAAAATAAGAACGGTCTTATTGTGTCGGACGAACTTGCAAGGTAGATAACGTACATGTAATTATTTTATATATTGACTTAGTGTTGTTATACCTTCTGATCCTTCGAGATCATGAATTTCAGTACTTCTTGTTCTGAAAATTGAATACCGCTTAAGCCGGTGGTAGGGGGCGTGAGCAGTGTTGCACTTTTAATTACAGTTCATGAACAGACTCAATAAAACCGAGTCTGCAATTTTCTCTTTTTGTGTTGCAATTTTTGCTCTCGGGGGATCACCTCCCTTCAGAATTTTTAATCCAAAATGGCTGACAGAGGACTGTATAACGAATTGTGCAGTTTAAAGTTAAATTATTGTGAGGTGTGTAATGACGATGGTAGAAACGTGGAGGCGGTAGGGTTTTGTAATGACTGCAAGAAAAACTTGTGTGGAATTTGTTATAGCGCTCACGAGAGAACGCGACTGACACGCCACCACGAGCCTCTGGGGAAGGACTGTATGCCGAAAGACACGCGATTGTCTGCTGACCGAGTTAGCACGGACATTTCTACTAAGTGCACACTGCATGTCAAACCCTTGGAATATTATTGTAAAACGCACAGCGTCCTAGGTTGCAGCGTCTGTTTCCTGACTACACATACGAATTGTGCTGATATCGAATCAGTTATGGATAAATCAGACAGTATTTTCGATAGCAAAGAGTATGCAGATTTCATCCAGACACTGAAGTGCCTGTACAAAGCATCTCGAGATCTGATTGCAATGTCAAGTGCTAAAAGAACAGAAACGGAATCTTGTTATTCAGAAGCAATCAAATCAGTAAAACAATTCAGAGAGGAAATCGTCAAGACTCTGGATACGCTTGAAAGAGACCTTTTAGCAGATGCAGAAGAGCTCATGGCCGATGTAGAACTCAGCATGGCATCATTCGAAGAGGACTGCAGCGCGAACAATGAATCAATAGAGGCTATTATTACAGATGTTTTAAAGCTCCAATCATCGAGACGCGCTTGTCAGTTCTACATATTTATGAAAGAAAAAAACGAAGACATCAGGTCTCTGCAAGATAACTTACGATCGGCAGAGAACGATTTAGTCTTGAAGAAATTTAGGTTTGAACCAAGTAGAATATTGAAAGATTTCATGGAAAACCTGCATACTCTCGGAGATATTTCATGTGAAGATGACCTGATAGAAAGAACAGACACATATGCGTATATATGTAGACCGTACCCGTTAAAGGCAACATACATTGCAGACATCGACGTGAGCTCTACACACTGTAGTATCACAGGATCTGCCGTATTAAGCATGACAAAACTGATTGTTGTAGATCATTTGAACTTTAAGGTTAGACTTTTAGACACTCAAACCAATAAGGTGATACATGAGCTGGACGTTCCCCGCTGGTCCTGGGATGTGACATTAGTGAGAAATAACCAAGTAGCAGTAACTGGCTATAACAGCAATAAAATCCTTCTTCTGCATGTGTCGGACTCGCTATCGATATATAGGGAGATAAGCGTGGGTGGTGATTGCAGCGGTGTGGCCTACATGAAGGGTAGGCTAGTTGTAACATACGTAAATCCTCCAAAGGTGGAGATAATGCATCTAAATGGCAATGTGATGAAGAAAATAGAATATGATAGTGATGGGAACAATTTGTTTCGATGCCCGCAATATGTGTGTGTCAGCAAGGATGACACAATCATGTACATATCGGACTACAAGAGAAATGAAATCATCAGCGTTACAGTTGACGGTGAAGTGATGTCTGTATACAGTGACAGTGAACTAAAAGGTCCGGAGAAAGTGTGTGTTGATCACCATGGCAATGTCTATGCTTGTGGTAATGAAAGCAGAAATGTACATATGCTGACTGCTGATCTCATCAAGATCCAGATCATCCTGACCGAGGCCGAAGGACTTAACAGCGATGTTTACTCTGTGAGTAATTGCCAGGAGACAAACAGACTGTATGTGGGAATGAATGACCAGAAGATGAAAGTGTTTCAGTTGTCATAGACCCGTCAGTGTATATGAAGTTAAATTTAAAAATTAAAACGAGTTCCACTTGTCCTTGAAGCATTATAAACTCGATTAATTTGATTTCAGGAACATCTGGCTTTGTTAGTTTTAATACCTAAATATGAGTGTCAATATTTGTAGATATTTGGAGACATTCTCTGCAAAATTGCTTCAATTTCTATCATGCCTAATTCGTATCATGTCAATAGCGACTTAGCATGATGTTTACAAACGGATTGGACCCAGATAATACTCAGATTAACGTGTCATATGGGGTATATTTTTCCAATTGTGAGCAAGCTAAACATTGGACCAATCACATACGCTTGAAAATGATCTCAGACTCGAGCAAAACGTTTTATACCCTTGGGCCTGTTCCGGTTCGAACTGTTAGACACCCGTTAATAGTTTCCCTAAAGCTTGAACGTATCCAAGAACATTGCAGCAGATTATTAGACATCAAATTATCTACAGGTTAAATGTTAATTTAACAGAATGACTTGTTAACTGATCTTTCTTTTACAATCAGTTCACATCTATGTCACGTGACTTGTGATATTCGATCAATTAAAACACATTCTGTTTGCTTCGCAATTCGTGTAGACCAGGACCGGTCATATTTAAAAGCAGATGGTTGCTTAATGCAAGACGAAAGTAGCGCAGAAAACTCCTGCAGAAGAATCAATCTGCATAACTTTTGCCCTGTATTAAGCTTCCATCTGCCTTTAATACCCATTATTATACCTGTTGTTGTTGGTTGCATTAGAGGAGATGTCCTGTAGTCTTTACTGTCAGTAGTATCTGAAATATTATGCACCATGAAACATGAACACTTGAAATGCTGATTAGATACCGTATTTACGCTGCAATTGCTGGTCAATTCCATTCTTTTGATAAAGCCCCCAGAGCAGGGTCTGCACTGTTTGCTATACAGCTAATGTCAAGGGTATCAGCATAATGTATATGTCTTGAAGGAATCCCTCACACATGGATGTGTTCTAAATTTCAATTAGGACGAGTTTACTATATGTAATATAGAAGTTAATCCTTTATTCATAGATGACGTCATACATTACTCCATACCATTACTCCTTAAACAGTGCAGATACAGATTAGAAGGCTCCTATACAGAAACTGTCTGATCAAGGTCATGGAGTTAAAGAGTTTGGTGTAATTATGTTATATATGTGTGTATATACAAATACTCGCGTATGCGATGTTTTATACAGTGTATTAGTCGTTGCTGAACGTTGTTGTTTATTGACATGTAGCATGCAATGAACAAATTGATCAGTGATGCCCATTGCATTAACTGAGGATGTGCCATGTTGTTTGTTACAGAATGTGTGTCCTGCAAACGGGAATTTACTAAGCATGCTAAAAGCTATACCAAACTATAAATAAACGTATTTCAAATCATAGCATAGTTAATGTTGAACTTATTCCATGTATGTTTCACTGTCAGTATGCCATCTTGTCAATCTGCTATTCAAGATTTTCAACTGAATTGGAATGATTCTTCATATCTGAAAACCGTTCAAACGTACTTGTCTTTGGTTTTATCATAACCCTTACTCAGCTGTTTGCTCTTTGACTATTATCTGCAAAGGGCTTCGGTCCAAGTGATACGCCAAGTAACCCGGCGCCACATTAGGATCTAAACTAACATTTAGTCAATGGTTTCTAAAAGCTTGATCGAGATGAAAGTAGTTTAGGATATATAAAAATAAAGCAGGAGATTCAGCCAAGCTAAACAATAGTCTTGTTCATTATGCCATTGTTAACCCTTCGCTTGCTAATCGCGTCAATATGCCTACCTGTAAATAGTGAATACCCTGATGAGACAGCTCCTGCAGGAGCTGTCTCATCAGGGTCTGCACTATTTACAAGTTGATTGTGCAACAGTGCACTCCACAGCAGTGATTGCACAGCGAAATACGTGTACACAGTGAACATATATGTAATTATACAACAGGGCATGGGTAAAGAAGGAGAAATGTATTATAAAATTCAGCAAGAGAAGGGTTTAACTGTCAGCTGGTTAATATTCATTTTGTCAATATTTCTTACAAATTTTCCTGACAGAAACGGTTAAATCAACAACACACAAATGTTCCGCCTTTATTTCCCATGAAAATGTGAATAAATTACAATTTTAAATACGTTCTTTAAAACATTTACTTAACCTTTTCGCTGCCAGTGTCACATCTTGAATGATCTATTCAAACAGTTTGGATACAGATGAGACGATAAAACATGGCAGGGAATTAGTTAATTAACCCTCTATTCCATAATACACAGTTCCACGTATTTGCAAACAGAATAGACCCAGATCAGAGATCCATTCTGTTTCTCAAGATTCTATTCATTCTTATAGTACTAGAACCAGAGAAAGTGGATCTTTTATTCTTCTTAAAATCAAAGGTTTTGGCCTGAATTCTTTCTCGTTCCAGGGGTTTAAACTATAGAACTACTACCTTCTCATACTAGGAAACTGACCAACTTTGCGACTATTAAAAGGGCTATTTAATATCGTTTTGAGAAGGTTAAATGACCCCTTGTAGTTTAACCCTTTCCTCTATGAATATTTATATGAGAAATACCGATGTCATGAATATTAATTAGATTAATTTGTATAGTGACACAGGCATTTTAGCCATGCAGAAACTGTGGAGTCGTGTTTGTATTATACCTTCAGCAAACAGAGCAGACCCTGACCAGACCGCTCATATAGGAGCCATCTGATCTGGGTCTACTCTGATTGCAAAGGCGTAGGAAGGCGTATTTATGGAGTAATGGGTTAACTCTATTTGTAATTTGCAAAATTTCTTAATCAAAGTATTTCAATTCATTTTATTTTATATCTTTTTCATGCCTCTCTATGTCAGACCATAACTATCATGGACCGCAATGGAAGTAAAGGACCATCTTCCCTTTTTGTGACATTCTTGATATTGATGTGACTGACATGGTTCATTAATTATTTCTTGGTGTTTATATATGCATTGCTTTACTTATCACAATGTTGGTAATATTTTTCAGTGTACTGCTATTGTAACCATGTTACTTGCTCAATGTTGAAATAAATCTGTCTATCTAGAATTACCTTTTAATCAATATAAACGACATCATTTTTCTTACATGAATATTCATGAAATAAAGTGTTATTGAAATATTATCATTCGTTCTCATTATAAATCTTCTTGAATTAAAAAAACTGCAAGCCAGATATTTATATTGGAAATGGAAGAGATCTGGAAATTACAAAACAAACCGCTCTAAACAATGCGTTCAAATAAGTAATTTTTGTATTTTTTAAGAGGCACGGATTTAAAAAGAGACTATTATGAAACCGATAATGCGATAGTTACATGCAACGCTGCAAGTACAGCCCTTTGAACAAAACAGCATAAGTATGTAAGGGCGTCGTTTGCTTTAGATCTCCAAGTACAGTGGTGTTCTTTTCCCGAACGCAGCGTCGACTCTAGATCCTGATAAGAGGTCTCAGTTGGTTTACATTTCCTCTAGATTCAATTGTTTTAACCCTTTATCTCCCATAAAATATAAGATAACCCCATCCAAATGAAAATGTGGAAACCGTCCATGGTACACGTGAGGGGTTTATGTAAAAATATATATGCTGGTAAAAACCTTTGACAATGATTGGGTATAGCAAACGTTGCAGACCGTGATCAGAGGGCTCCTCTAGGGACCCTCTATTCTGGGTCTACACAGTTTTTCATTGTTCCATGTAGAGTTAGCGTGATGTTGTCGGCTAAAACGAAACTAGTGCATGTATATCGTGCGAACACATTGACGTATTGTCATTTTCGGAAAATATTGGCACTCACATCTGTGGTATTCATTGGAGTTTATCAACGATTTACAATAGCCTAGTTCATATCTTGTGACATGACCATTACACCGAACGTTTGTGTGAATACTGATTTTTCTTCTCAATTGTCTGCAGTTTACCAATAGTTTGGTTCAAACCAATAATGCGCGAATTTCACAAAGCTATAAGGCAGCCCATATCTAGATAAAAACAGGACAGACCGGGAGCCTCATATAAGATGGCATAAAGCAACAAAACATATTTAATGCCGCATTCTAAATGGTATATATGAACATGGCAAAATACCGATACCCGTCCAATTTTAGCAGACATTATTGCTGACAGCAGACGAGGAGTCAATGCAGTTGGTTACATGTCTTCGAAAGGTTATATAGGGAACCAGTTGTGTTTGTTTATGCAGTGACACATCTAGTTGATAACAAACTGGCAGGCTAGTAATTGTGCACGTAACCATTTTATCTAGTTGTTTATTTCAAAATGGCTGAAAGAGTAAGATGTAAAGAAGAGGTGTCCGGATCAGAGTTTATGTATGACTTTTATTGTGAGGTGTGTAAAGACGATGGTAGAAATGTGGAGGCGGAAGGGTTTTGTAATGACTGCAAGGAATACTTGTGTGGACTTTGTTATAGCGGACACCAAAGAACGCGACAAACACGCCACCACAAGCTTCTAGGGAAGGACAGTATGCCCAAAGATACACCATTGTCTGCTGACCGCGTTAGCAAGGATATTTCCTCAAAGTGTACAGTTCATGATGGCAAACGTTTGAAATATTATTGTAAAACGCACGATGTCTTAGGCTGCAGCGATTGTTTCGTGACTGCACACAGAAATTGTGCTGATTTCGAATCAATTGTGGAGAAATCGGAACGTATTTTAGATAGCAAAGAGTTTGCAGATTTCATTCAGACATTGAAGTCCCTGGACCAAAAATCCCGTGATCTGATTGCAAAATCAAACACCAACGTGTCTCTAACGAAGGAGTGTTATTCAGAGGTAATCAAATCGGTTAAACAATTCAAAAAACAAATTCTCAAGATGCTAGATAAACTTGAAAGAGACCTGATAGCAGAGGCTGAAACACTCGTGGGAGATGCAGAACAAAAAATGGCATCATTCTTAGACGACTGTAACACGACTAAAGAATCGATGGAGACAATTCTAAAGGATTTTGAAAGTCTTCAGTCGTCTAGACGAGTGTGTCAGGTATACATATCAATGAAAGAAAACAGACAATACATCAACACGCTTCAAGACAAGTTATCCTTGGCGGAGAAATCTCTAGTTATGAAGAAAGTTAGATTCGAACCAAACAGAAAAATAAAAGATTTCATGGAAAATCTGTATGTTCTGGGAAATTTTACATGTGAAATGGGGGAGATTACCGAAAGAAAACAGGCAAATTCTGATAGACTAGTTCCCATTGCGGTAACACACCTAGCAGACATTGACGTGATGTCTTAAGGAGAACCACGGAAGCTTAGTACATGCATCACGGGATCTGCCGTATTATCTAAGAACAGGCTGATTGCTGTGACTAACACCACCATTGATCGTGTTAGGCTTTTAGACACTCAAACTAATAAGGTGATATACGTTATGAAATGTTTCTATTGTCCCCAGGATGTCACAGCAATACATGATAGCCAAGCAGCAGTAACCGTCTACAACGGCGATAAAATCTATTTTCTGTGTGTGTCAGGGTCACTTTCATTAGAAAGGAATATAAGTGTGGATGGGCGGTGTATGGGTTTGGCATACAGCAAGGATAGGCTGGTTGTTACATACGAAAACCCTCCAAAGGTGGAGATAATGGATATGCAAGGCAATGTCATGAAGAGGATAGATACTGATAGTGATGGGAATCAATTGTTTATATGTCCTCGATATGTATGTGTCAGCAATAATGGTGTTACCATGTACATATCTGACTATGAGAGAAATGAAGTGATCAACCTTACAATGGACGGTGTAGTAAAGTCTGTATATAGTGACAATGAGCTGAAAGGTCCACAGAAAGTATGTGCTGATCACCACGGCAATGTGTATGTTTGTGGTCGTAACAGTAGAAATGTACACATGCTGACTTCTGACCTCACCAAGATCCAAATCATCCTGACTGAAGCGGACGGACTGGACTCCGATGTTTACTCTGTGAGCCATTGCCCGGAGACAAACAGACTGTATGTTGGAATGCAGCGCAACATCTTGAAAGTTTTCCAGTTGTCATAGACTCTCACTGTACATGGGTTTGATTCAGATATTAAAATGACGTCCGTCACAAACGGTACCTATGTCAGCGGTAAAGATTTGGAACCAGCTGAAATGATACTCTTTGTATGGTTTTCACCTTTATCCAGCTAATTACGAAATCACTAGGATGAGCCAAGCAGCTTGGATCCCCAGATGAGAATCCGAGTAACTCATCGTCTCATCAGAGTCCAAGATGTTCGAGACTCGGTCAGTTGTTTCTTAAAAGCTGGATCAAATCGTATGTAGACTAAATTGCTCCAGGTCCAAAATTTAGTATGTTTATTACTATGGGGTAAGGGTTAATAGAATAGTGAGGAATGTATATCCATTGATAAGATCTATGTATAGTGACTTAACCAGGATCCAGCACAAGAACTGTACACGTGCTAATGACCCAGGCGGTACGACTGTACATGTGCTAATGACCCAGGTGGTCCAACTGGACACGTGCTAATGACCCAGGCGATCCAACTGGACACGTGCTAATGACCCAGGCGGTCCAACTGTACACGTGCTAATGACACAGGCGGTCCAACTGTACACGTGCTAATGACCCAGGCGGTCCAACTGGACAGGGGCATCTACTCTGTGAGATTCAGTCATTGTCAGTAGACAAACGGATTGTATGTGTGAAATTCTGTTGAATATTAAAGCCTTTCAGTTGTCAATAGTGATAGGCGCCCACTGTTCATGGTTTCAAACTAAAGTACAAACTAAAATGATTTCCATTAATTCTTCAAATACGGAATCATCAAATAATCCATCATGAATATTAATTCGCGAAATCAATCTAAAATAGAATCAGTTGCCACCGCATTTCAATGGCAAGCAATTGGTGCTAACCTATATGAGGACCTGTCTCATACGGGTCTACACTATTTGCGAATACATATATTTACGGAAACAGCCTGGCGAGGGTATCCGTTGATGTCTTAATTGCGGTGTGCGGTTGTCTAATGGTAACGCACTTGACCCTCAGTCCAGAGGTCCGGGGTTCAAATCCCGGGCCCTCCCAGAAAATCCAGAGACGCTTTTCCGTGTCTCCCATCCGCACCTCCTCTCCACCAAGCGGTTAAATGAGTACCTTTGAGGGTCACTCGCCGGTACCCGCATGATTGCGCCATATGTTAGCAGTGCTCAACATTGTAGGCCAATGACTCAATGACCAGGGGAGTAAATGTACAGTCGACTGAGCGGTCATTCGGACTGAAAGTAGACTATAACTACATTTGTATGTACTTTGCTTTTTTTATAAACGAAATAGACCCATACCAATCAGCTTCCTTTTGACCCTGATCAGGGTCTGCTTTACTTGATCTGAAAAACAATAAAACTCGTCCTAAGCGTCTGTAGATTCATTTATTTAAGATAAGAGTCTTAAAACGCTGGTGTGTTGCTTAATGTATTCATACGTGTTTGATGCCAATAGTTTTAACTAGTACATAATTGATGTTGCATATATGTTTATGATGTTGTGGATCATATTGAAAATTGGTTGTTACCAAATACTAATCCAGGTAAAATAAAACCTTATTATTAATAATAATATTAATACAATGAAGAGTAAAAATATGAGAGTTTTCTGCATTACATTTGGCTTGCATTAAACTACCACCCGTCTTACAGACCCTTAATTACACCTCTTTTGATGGCTGTTTAAGACAGGTTCTTCTGAAATATTCTGTACTAAACAGTACTAACATGGACATAGTATCCCTAGTTCATAATGTCATTATAAAATGTAGTTATGAAATATATTCATACAGTCATAATTTCGAATAATGTATCGCTACAGATTTCTAGAAATACAAATGGCAGCTTAACACAGGTCTAAAGTAATGCTGAAAGCTCCTACAGGAGTTTTCAGCATTACTTTAGACCTGTATTAAGCTGTGGTCTTGACAAATCGATCAGATGAGAGATCGGATGATCTCGAACTAATTTGTACGGTCCCTTGAAGTTCGACTTATTGAAGTTCAACTGTAATTTGATTGTAGGATTTTATATAGTACAGTCAATCTTTTAAATAACAAGAATATGGGTCTTTTTGGCAGGTACCCGCTAAATGCTGAATAAAAGTCACGGAGAAAGCTGAATTAAGCTATCAAAAGTCCTTAAGCCATGTATTAATATTTTTTGATCGTCCGGTTGACAGGGAGTAACCATATCATAAATTGATTAATGACGCCCGAATATAGGTTTCAATGCTTTATGATTCCAAACAGTGCAATCCCATATGAAGTAGCACGTCTAGAAGCTGTCTCTTACGGGTCTACACAATTTGCGAATGCAGACATGTACACTTATATCATGAGGAAGATTGAGATGCACGTTGAAGTTTTCACGAAGAGAATAAACCCATATTTTCGTTAAGATCCGTCTGATCAGGGTCTGCTGTATGTGATATGGAATGCAGTAGAGCCTTTCTGAGCAGCCATTTATTAATTGAACATAGGACTCTTACAAATCAGCTGGTTGCTTAACGCAGGACAAAAGTAATATAGGAGATTTCAGCATTACATTTTACCTGCATTAAACTACCACATTCCTTACAGACCAATACTGGCATCTCTAGTTCATGGACAATTAAAACAGGTTTAACTGTAATATAAATGTGATTAACCACTACTAACATGGTCAAAGTTACCATCGTGCACAATGGCTTCATACATAATCAGTCATGAAAATATATTCATGGTGTCATCATTTTGTATATTTTGTATCATTAACCCTTCTCATGCTAAACTCGTCCTAACTGACATTTGTAACCAGACTTGTTCCAGATTAGATACCAAGTAACTTAGGATTCAAGCTGTTTGACACCCGATCAATAGTTTCTCAACACACTGGTAAAATTTGAGATCAGATATTGAGCAGACATTATATTGTTATAAAAATGGTTAAGCAAAGGGGTAATATTCATTTGATTTTAGGGTAATATATTACACTAAATTTCCTATAAACAGGAACGTTTAAACAGCAAATTTGGCAGGTGTCTGCTTAATGCAGGAGGAAAGGTATGCAGAAATTTCTACATTAGGTTGACATCAGGCTTAGAGACCGACATTGATACGTATTTGAGTATTCCTAGAAACTAAGACCTGTATAAATACAAATTTGTTTATCCAGATCAGAAGGTTTTTACTGTGTCATAAATTGATTCGTGACGCCTAATGTAGGTTTCAATGATTTGTGAGATATTTCAGCACATTTTCTGAAAACATGTGTTTACTTCATTCCTTATGTGGTTCGCTTCCGTAGGATAGGTGAATTAGTTATTACATTTGCAAACAGTGTAGATCCATACGAGACATCAAGTTAGGACGTTTCATTAATATCAAAACTGTTTAAAACAAAAGTTAACATTCTTGCCTTGCTGTGCACTTTCGGGTTATCATTTCCTAATTTCTTGCACGACTTTTATTCTAGTTATGGAAACTGAAGCAAAGGCAGATTTGATTTAAAAGACGGCATTATGAAACAGCCATGGTGTTAACTCTTACCCAATCAGTGCTACCATGATGTCAATTTCAAACAAACTGGGTCAAGATTAGATTCAGAATAATTCATGTCATTGACTGGGTAGATAATCATGTGGTTCCTACCGGTTAGTGATTTTATATTTATGGTATATCTATTTATTGGGATATGTGTTTGTTACATGTAAATATGATATTTGTATGTGGTGTGTTGGGCAAATGCCCTTTGTTCCTGAATAAAATCTATCTATCTATCTATTGCGTATCTTTCATTGACCGGGTAGATAATCGTGTGATTCCTACTGGTTAGTGATTTTATATGTATTGTATATCTATTGCACATCTTTTATTGACTGGATGGACGATCATGCGGTTCATTCCGGTTTATGATTTCATATCTATTGTATATCTATTGTAAATCTTTCATGGTGTGGATAGATAATCATGCCGTTCGTTCCGATTATTGATTTCATCCATGTGCAGCGTTTTTGAACGCACATGTCCTGTGTGAAAAGAGCGCTATATAAATGTGGTATAATAATAATAATAATAATAATAATAATAATCTGATCACAATCCCATTTGTACAAAACTCTAAAGCTTTAGTGAATCCAGTGAATGAAAATTACAGCAGATTAGCAGAATGGTTTATGCACGAACGTTTGCTATTTATTTGAATGTATGCCATGTAACGTGTTTCTTGCGTATTTCACCTGATCGACATATAGAAATATCAGCTAAGCAAATAGTGCCGATCCGGACCAGTCTGTCAGACGTGTAAACACCATAGCTCCGAGTGTAAACCCATATGGGGCAATAGATATCGTAATCAGCGTAGACGCACATGATACAATAAATATCATTTACTATAATAATTCAATGGCTATATTTGGACAACCTTAAAGGGTATGTCCCTACATTTGACGCGTTTCATAAACACTTAAAATATACAAAACTCATTTGTTTATATGCTGAAAAGTAGTATATCACAGAAAGCCCCATCCAATTACCGTTTATAATGACAAAACATCAATGTGTTTGATATCGCCGATCCCGGTTTTACTCCCCGATGTTTCAGTTTTATTCGGGTCGAGTTTTAGTTTCGTAACTGTTCGCCCTATTCGCGATTCTCCGACCACTTCCGAGAAAGCTATTACGTGAACAATGGAAAGATCGGGTGATCATCGGCAAAACGCGGAGGAATTTACGGAAAAGGTCGATAATATTGTGTTGTAGAACAAAAATTATCAGTTATTGATGAAATCGGTTTATTTGTATCACATGGGCATTTTTCAATATAAGTTCAAATTGGGAACCTTCATAATAATGATAGAGCATAACAAATACCAAGTTTTATGATATTATTTAAAATATGCGATCATTGTAGGGACCTCCTCTTTAAGAATATTCACCGAATTAGTATTAATAGCGGATTGATTCACATTTGAATATGAAACCTATATGACGTGAATTTCCTACAAAATACGCTGAATTTTCTTACTCGGACAAGTCGCAACATCGATTGTAGCTCCCCCTTGTAAAACGGCCATAATCGCGATGCCTCGGGACAAAACGATTGTGGAATCAATACATATGACAAAAAACTATCGTTTACCTCTCAAACTCTCTGCAGACACTAATGCAGATCCGAAATGCAGGCGAATATTCGTGCAATTAGCAGATTTAAATCTCTGTCAGGCTAATACGAGTCACGTGACCCGATTCCTTTACAATAACAACATCCGCGTGTCTGTTATCTTGCTTGTCCTATAAGCGTTAGCGAGAACGCAGGGCACAATCCCTCGGTCACTCAGGTGCCTTGTTATTGGCTAGGTAGAAACTAGGTCATGAAAAAGTAGTAATGTCAAGCAGGTAAAGCCACACACAAAACACCACCATCACCAAAACACGGACAAAAAGCAATTGCTATAGCAATTACACATATATATTATACTCATACACACACATACAGTAGAAAGTCACATACAAGACGCAATCACCACCAATACATCGATAGACAGCATGTCACACACACACAACCAAATACACGCAAACACACGAGAAGAACACAGAAAACGCCAACAAATACACAAGCACCAGAGACAAACATGAACAAAACACAAGCACAAAGACACAAGACAAACAAAAGTAAGGGTGATAAAGAGAGAACCGCCTTGGCACGGTCAGTAGCAAAATCACCACTGGGGGTTTAAACCGGTTTACGGACGTCCTAACCTCACACTTATCTCAAAGTCACCCTAGCCACGAAGTAAATACAGACGGAGTGGCATCGAACTATAAACCGATACAATGTACTGAAACACTTGTCGTCGCTTACCTGTACATCGTTATCGCTAAAATAATCGATATCGAGCTCTCGGTTACTGATTTTATAGTGAGGCGATCGCGAATTTTTAATAAAAAAATGTCACCAATATCTGCGTAAGTTTCTCTACATTCATTACATATCGTCGGATTTTTATATAAATGGTTTTGTTAGACAGCTTAGACATTCATCTTCATTTTATGGAATTGTCAGTTTTCAATATGCGTGTTGCAATATTTTGTAACGAGTTAAAATGTTGCGAAATGAAGCTGAATGATGGACGAGTGAAAAATACAGAACACACACACACGAACAAGAAACCACATCATGAAAAGATCCTATAATCTTAAGATTTTTTGGAATTGATGTTAGAATATATCAAATATAGTATAAAAAAAAGAGTTAAAATCCTATTTGTTTTTTTTTAATCGCCAGCTGTTGCACCAAGCAGTTTGCACGAAGGTGACAGAAACGAATCGCCATTCATGAGAAAAATAACCTTATACAGATCTGGAAAACTTACAGGAATCTGAAAAATAATATTCATCATGTAATAGTTTAAAAATTTAGTGTCAGGATGACATTGAAGTGATCAAATTAGAAACCCTACGTAAACCATAAGCACAACTGGAAAACACGGTTCCTTTTTCATGTCACCTGTTAACCTACACGTACGTTTGTGTTCAACAGTCATGGCCAGTTTATAGTTATAAAATATGGAAGGCGCAGCATTGTAGCTATTTAAGAAAGTAAACAAACAGTGAGACCTATCACATTCCATTAGCAAACAGAGCAGGCCCTACGCATTGATGAGAATGAAAAGGTTAAAATCCTTCATCTGTTCTATGCTGCCAAAATTCAAAACCTATCGAATATGCATGGCCGGTTTATAGTTATAATAAAATATGGAAGGCGCAGCATTGTAGCTTTTTAAGAAAGTAAACAAACAGTGAGACCTATCACATTCCATTAGCAAACAGAGCAGGCCCTACGCATTGATGAGAATGAAAAGGTTAAAATCCTTCATCTGTTCTATGCTGCCAAAATTCAAAACCTATCGAATATGCATGTACAAAATAGATGTAATGAAAAACGGAACGTGGCACATTGAAGGGATTTTATAAACTAACAAAACATGATTATACTTATTGCTAAAACAACACTTGGAAGTTTTGGCCATGGCAGAAACTGTAGAACCATATATATATTATATCATAAGCAAACAGAGCAGACCCTGATCAGACGGCTCTTTTAGGAGCCGTCTGATCTGGGTCTACTCTGTTTGCAAAGGCGTATTTATGGAGTAAAGGGTTTTTTTATTCAAAAGGAGCAGGGTATAATGTACATGCAATCATTCATGGTTATTGTTAGTAAAGGTTAGTGAGGGATAAATGAAACATGAGACCCAATAGTTTCAATACATGTATTGTTATTCACAAAGTAAACAAATTCTTATTTATTCATTTGCATAAATATTATAAATATTTGGAGAAAGACAGAGCTGCAGATAACTGCGTATATCTTCTCCTCTAAACCTTATCTTGTGAGTACTCATTAGAATTAGAATTGGCCCGTCATGGTGATTCTAATGAGAACTCATGAGACGGGGTGGGAAAACAATTCAACTTTTTATCTCTCAACCATATGGTTGCTGCCTAGAACTCTGTAAAGAGAAAAAATGATTATGAACACAAGTGAATTAGGTTAAATCATGCAGTGAATTTTTTCTCTCCATTTATTCAAAGTTAAGAATCATGTAAAAGTGCAGGTGACAAGGTCTGATGAGCTGCATATCAAACTTCAGAAATGTTGATACAAACATTTAATAAAACTTCAACTATGATGAAAAAATGGAGAGGTGCTGGGAGATAAACCGAATTGTACTCACAAATGAGTTAATATATGTTTGTATACAGGTATTCCCAGCAGAAACATAGAGACTAGTTAATCCATATTTACACTATGCACAGAACATAAAAAGTACATCGACACTAACACATTTCAGACACTTTACAAATGATGACACTGTTTAACCCTTTCCTTTCTGCTTGCAAAAGAGCGAAATGGCAAAGGTTATATCACCAAATTAAAAACATACAGACTTCTTCCATTTATCATATGAACATTGTCAATATCAGGCAACAAGATATGCCGACGTGTATTTCCTGGATATGGAGCTAATGCCTGACTGCCACCTATATATTCAGACTTTCGTCGTCTAACAGAAAGAATGTGGGTGACAACAATTCTGCCAGGAAAGTGTCCGATTCTGGTGTGTCTGAAACAAGAAACAAAATTATTTAAGAAAATATGTCTTACAGCACTACAAACGGTATACCCCCAGATCACTGTATCCGAAAGACATATCCAGTTCAACATTGTTTTTCAAGCTGGGAAATAGTCAAATTTTGAAGACTGATCAGGTCTTACACCTTAGAAGAAGGCTGATCTGGGTATATGGAGTACCATACCCTTTTACCCCTTTCCCTATTCTATGTTTATTCCAAATGTCAATACCTACTGAATATTCAAGGACAAAACAGTTATAACCGAAGGTGGAACATGGTAGCCATTTTTAAATAAAGAAAGAAACAGATCTTTCAAATTCCATAAGGAAACAGAGCAGATCCTGATCAGACAACTCCTATAGGAGCCGTCTGACCTGGGTCTACTCCATTTGCAAATGCGTAAAAGCAGGTTTATATGAGGCTTAAAGGAATGCCCGTATAAATTTCCAGCTGAACTTTTCGAAATTGGGAGATTTCTTTATTTGTTGGACACACCTGATATGTCGAATACTTTAGATCAACAGCATTTAAATTTTTAATTCTCGTTCTATTTAAAGAAGATCTAGATATTAATTAAGATATACCGTCCCGTTGGGGTCATTTATGTGTTGTAAAATGGATGTACAGTACCGTAGCAGATCCAGTAAAAGTGTTTTAGGATAGATCTAGATCATATAAATCTAAACTATCTTTAGAACTAGAATTCACCATTATCTATTTTTTTTAAATATATCTCAATCGTTGGGGTTTAATTATGCCTAACTATAGATCTAATTAGTCAGAATAGTTTTTTTCTATTTTTGGAAAAATAACAAATCAGAACTTTAGATAATTGGCACATTGTTTGGTGTTTGTCTCATTTGAAAGCTTTCCTGTTGCGTAATAATTAATCTCTTTGTTGATAAGGAAGTGTGTGATAGATGGCAGTTGTGATCACTGACCCTTGACCCCTGCTGATAACATGGGGGATTTACTGACCTGGCACATTTGATCGTTTCCTAGGTCTATTCTGCAAATTAGCAGTATTTAGACTGGGTTGGTAATGTAATAATAAAGTCTCAAAATGTCTAAACAATTTATTTTCATGCAATCTTATTTGTTACTTTGTATTGTTAAAATCTTTGAACGCAGGAATCAAGAGTACTGACATTTAAAACACTGTAGACCCAGACGGTGTGCGGTAAAAATGACACAATAGCTAAAAAACAACCCTCTGATCAGAGTCTTCACTGTTTATTAAGCAAAATAATCTAGCAAATTTAAGTCTTATAATTATAATGAATAAAATCTACAGTTAAACAATGATGGACCATTCCAGCATTCACAAATTAACAGAATAGAACACCTTTGCTATTCAAATCAGATTGCTCAAAAAGAGACTGTTTGATCAGGGGGTCTGCTCTGATTACTGACCACAGACTATTTAGGTTCCTTTTCCACACTTACTAACTGAAAATAATTACTCATTTGTCACAAACAATGTATAAATTCTTTGGTATTTTTTTTAAAACCACTTTAAAATTTGACTGTACATCGCTCTTTTTCAATCCACGATTATACGAGTATCGTCCAATTAATCGTTTAAAAAAATATACCATGCATTAATTCAACATATTTGCATTTCATCACAACTCACGTTGAATGAAAATAATATACGAGAAGTAAGCCTTAGTGTTTCCCGATTCCACGGTATTAGGAAAGCGATCCTCAGTGAAATGGCAATATAGCTAAAAATCGTCATTTTCACAGCTAAGTTAACACGTAATCTCTACACAATTTTCGATTAAATATGGACCATGCATTAGTTCATAGTCTTCAGAAGCACTGGACTAAGTATAAGCAACCACATATTTCAATAAACTTACTTTTATTATCAAACTATATGAAAGCTAAACTAATTTTTCGACCATTGCCGCCATTTTGTCAACAGTTCAGACGCACTGAAAATAACAGGTTCATTTCCGTCTCCGAAAAAACCATCAACTAAAATATTTTGCACCATAAACAAGGACCCATGAAAGAAATTAATACTTACCAAAGACTTTCACACAAAAAGTCTATCGATTCGAGACTTCAATACAGGTGAAATCGTCTTAAATTTGCGAGCAATTTCACGCTTTTCCTCAATGGCGTCCTTCGTCAACAATAAGATGCTGCGCTCTGATTGGTTGATTAATTTTGAACGACAGCATTTTTGACCAGATCGACTCGATGCCACTCCGTCTGTATTTACTTCGTGCCCTAGCTAAACAAACATTGTACATAAAGGTATCCCCGCCGGACTTCACCACAAACAGAGAAGACCTATGCCTTGCAAACAGAGAAGACCCAGATCAGATTGCTCCTATATAGGAACCGTCTGATCTGGGTCTGCTCTGTTTGTTTCTGACAAAATCTAACTATGATCTGCAGTTTCTACCATGTCCAAAAATGCCATGGGCCATGTGCTATTATAGCATTTGTTTATATAAACATACTAGAAGACATTATTATTTACATTTATATTCATGGCGTAAACGGTTAAAGAGTTTCGTATGATTATATTATATGTGTGTATTTACAAATAATCGCGTATGGGATGTTTTATACAGTGTATTAGTTGTTGCTGAGCGTTGTTGTTTATTGACATGTATCATGCAATGAACAAATTGATCAGCTGATCAGTGATGCCAATTGCATTGACTAAGGGTCTGTCATGTTGTTTGTTACAGAATGCCTGTTCGGCAAACTGAAATTTACTAAGCATGCTTAAAGCTATACCAAACTATAAATAATGGTAGTTCAAATATCATAGTTAATGTTAAACTTATTTCGTGTATGTTTCACTGTCAGTATGCCATCTTGTCAATCTGCGATTCATAAGAGATTACGGACAGATATGATTATTTTTTTGCATCCAAATGGTCAACATCTGATCTGACTTTCAACTGATGTAGAATGATAATGCAGATCTGAAAACCGTTCAAACGTACATGTCTGTGTTTATTTTAACCCTTAGTCAGCTGTTTGCTATTTGACTTGTATCTGCAAATGGCTTCGGTCCAAGAGATACGCCCAGTAACCCAGCGTCACATCAGGATCTGAACTAACATTCAGTTGAAGCTTGATCGAGTCGAAAGCAGTTTAGCACATACAAAAAATAAAGCAGGATGTATAAACATGCATTGTGAAATAACGATACGTACAATGAGTTTAAGATGATGACAGAAAGAGCAATGTATGCTTCAATGTATATACACTTGGACATTTCCTTCTTCTTTTTTCAGTTTTGTTAGTTTTGCAAGTAAAGACAATACCGCCATTTGTCATGTCATGTCATATAATGGATGCTACATTGACATTCCAATAACGTTTGTATAATCTGTTTTATGAGGGTGGCACTTAGGGATCACATATCTAATGTCTGTCTCTGTGAGTCTGTAGGTGCACCAGTCTGTTTGCTTTAATTAATATTCATAATGTCATTATTTCTGATATGAATATTCATGGAGTAAATATTTAAAGCAATACGGAAATCTACATGCACATATAATAGTTTGTTTTCAAACAGAGTAAACCCAGATTAGACGGCTCCTATAGGAGCCGTCTGATTTGGTCTGCTCTGTTTGCTTATGATATAATAAGGATATGATTCTACAGTTTCTGCAGTGGCCAAAGCTTCCTGTACCCATTTGCTGTTATAACATTAAGCCTAAAAATTTATCATGATGTCATTATTTCTTATTTGAATATTCATGGAGTCGTCAAGGGTTATATCTTTTCTTCCATTGTTAATATTTATGTATGAATTCATCACTTTATGCACATTCCTACACTTATTTTGTGTCTAGTAAAATCTTCGAGTGAAGTGTTGGCTTTGATAAAATCTGTTGAATCTACATTGTATATATGTTTATAATCAAGGACAGCTGACTTGGCCAGATAGTCTAAGACGTCTCCTACAGGATAAAGCCTTTGCGGTAAACGCATTTTCATGTACATTTGTATTTCGAGGGCTTGGTGCAAAATTATTCTAACTCCTTCACAAAAGTGAAGGAGTTAGAATAGTTTTGCACCAAGCCCTCGATTTGCAAACAGAGTAGACTCAAATGAGACGGTTCCCGTAGGAGTGGTCTAATAAGGGTTTGCTCTGTTTGCATTCTGTTGGAAGTTATGTAGATTCCGCCAATGTAAACAACATCCTTGTTCATTATGCCATTGTCAGCTGATTAATATTGATTTTGTCAATATTACTTACAAACTCTTCGTGAGGCAAAGGGGTTAAGACGACAGCACACAGAAATCTATGGAAGACAATAAATGTTAAAACAGTGTATGTACTTATTATGCATAAGCAAATAAAGCAGACCTGCCTAAAGGAGGCATCTGACCTGGTTCTATTGTTGTTTGTAAAGGTGTAAGAAGAAGGGACTATCAAGTTAGGGTTACGTTAACATGCATATGGCACTTTGGACATTATCATTGGTATTTAAGAGAGTAATCTGAAGTCATATTTGCTATCTAAATAAGTATCACCTAAATAAACTGCTGTTTGCATTTACACCTTTCAACACCAAGGACCATTTACCTTGATATTTGCTGACAGTTTGAAATCAGAGGAGATACCGAGTAACTCGGCGTCGTTTTAGAAGCCAACCTGTTGATGCTGATTTTTAAAAACAATGAATGAAGGAGATTGTACTTTTAGAAATCTAGCAGACGATATATTTACAGAAAATCTAATGCCCCTGTTAATTATAATCAAATCCATGATTACCTACGCAAACCGTTAGGATACAGATGAAATGCCAGATGTAATGTATATCAGAAAAAAATCAAAATTACAGTCGTTTTGCAGAGGGTAGATACTTACAGTGCAAAACCTTATAGACAGCGATCTCCTAACAGCGAACCTTGTCAGTTAACCCTTACGACGCTGACTGTTCAAATGGACTATTCCAAAATTAAATCAGGTCAAGCTTATGGGGAATATTTAGGGATTATTCTAAAGAAAAGTGTAACGTGACAAACAGTGCAAACCCTGATGAAAGAACACCTCTAGGAGCCCTCTCATGTAGGTCTTTACTGTTTGCAAAGACATTAGTAATTCATGGCGGGGTTACGGAGAGACTATAATGAAAGCAAACTGTTTTGAAGGTCACGGATAATATGATACATGTAGATACACGCAACACTGCAAGTACAGCCCATTGAACAAATCAAAATAAATCTGCAAATGCGTCGCCTGCTTTAGGTCTCAAAGCACAGTGCTGATCGTCTTTACCCCAACACATCGTCGAATCTGAATCCTACTGAGACGTCTCAGTATGTTCACATTTTCTCTAGATCTTAAAATGTAGGAAATGTGTATGTTTAACTCTTTATCTCCCAAAAAATATAAAGTGAACTCGTCCAAGTGAAAACGTGGAAACAGTCCATGGTACATGTGAGGGTACCTGGAAAAATATAATTTATATGCTAGTGAAACCTTTGACACATATTGGGTAAAGCAAACAGTGCAGTGCTCCTCCAGGATCTCCCTGTTCTTGGTCTACACTGTTTGCTATTTTCCGGAGAAGCTCACGGGCCGTTATCGGTTAAAACGAAACTAGTACATATATCTATCGTACAAACATATTGACCTTGACGTATTGTCATTTTCGGAAAATAATGGAACCCGACTTTTTCTTGTTCAAGGAAGTTTATCAACATTTAACCGGGCCTCAGTTCATATCTTGTGACATGAACATTTCAACGACTGTGTGTGTAGATACTGGTTTTTCTTCTCAATTATCTGCAGTTTGCCAATATTTTGGTTCAAAACAATAATGCGCGAATGTTAACAACTGTAAGGTAGTCCATATCCAGATACAACAGAAACAACGAGAGCCTCATTTAAGAATTGATAAAGCAACAACACGTATTTCATGCCGCATTCTAAATGTTATATATATTAACATTACAAACTACAGGTACCCGCTTTAATCTTTATCTGCTGTTCACGTCCAATTAGTCTTTGGCTCCAGATGAATTACTCGGCGTCTCACTGGGATCAAAGCTGTTTGACACTCAGTCGATAATAATAATTACACCAGATCCAGGTTCAGCAGACCTTATTGTTGTTGACAGCGGGAGAGGAGTTAATGTAATTGTTTACATGTCTATGAAAGGATATACAGAAAACCAGTTGTGTTTGTATATGCAGGGACACATCTAGTCGATAACAAACTGACAGGCTAGTAATGGTGCACGTAACCGTTTTGTATAGTTGTTTATTTCAAAATGGCTGAAAGAGTAAGATGTAAAGAAGACTTTTCCGGATCAGAGTTTATATATGACTTTTATTGTGAGGTGTGTAAAGACGATGGTAGAAATGTCGAGGCGGAAGGGTTTTGTAATGATTGTAAGGAATACTTGTGTGGACTTTGTTACAGCGGACACCAGAGAACGCGACAGACACGCCACCACGAGCTTCTAGGGAAGGACAGTATGCCCAAAGACATGCCATTGTCTGCTGACCGAGTTAGCAAAGACATTTCATCAAAATGTGCATTTCATGCTGGTAAACGCTTGAAATATTATTGTAAAATGCACGATGTCCTAGGATGCAGCGATTGTATCGTGACTGCACACAGGAATTGTGCTGATGTCGAATCAATTGTGGAGACATCGGACCGTATTTTAGATAGCAAAGAGTTCGCAGATTTCATTCAGACATTGAAGTCCCTGGACCAAAAATCCCGTGTTCTGATTGCAAAATCAAACGCCAACGTGTCTCTAACGAAGGAGTGTTATTCAGAGGTAATTAAATCGGTTAAACAATTCAAGGAACAAATTCTGAAGACGCTAGATAATCTTGAAAGAGACCTGATAGCAGAGGCTGAAACACTCGTGGGAGATGCAGAACAAAGCATGGCAACATGCTTAGACGACTGTAACACGACTAAAGAATCGATAGAGACAATACTAAAGGATTTTGAAAGTCTTCAGTCGTCTAGACGAGTTTGTCAGGTATACATATCAATGAAAGAAAACAGCCAACACATCAAAACACTTCAAGAAAAGTTAACCTTGGCGGAGAAGTCTTTAAAAGTGAAAAAAGTTAGGTTCAAACCAAACGGAAAAATAAAAGAGTTCATGGAAAATCTGTATGTTCTGGGAAATATTACATGTGAAATGGGGGAGATTACCGAACGAAAACAGGCAAGTGCTAATAGACTAGTTTCCATTGCGGTAACACGCCTGGCAGACATTGACGTGTGGTCTGAAGGAGAACTATGGAAGTTACGAGCATGCATCACGGGATCTGCCGTCTTATCTAAGAACAGTCTGATTGCTGTGAATAACACCAGTAATCGTATTAAGATTTTAGACACTCAAACGAATAAGGTGATATACGCTATGAGATGTTTCTCTTGTCCCCAGGATGTCACAGTAATACATAATAACCAAGCAGCAGTAACCCTCCCCAACGGCAATAAAATCTGTTTTCTGTGTGTGTCAGATTCACTTTCAATAGAAAGGAATATAAGTGTAAATGGGCGGTGTGCGAGTTTGGCATACAGCAAGGATAGGCTGGTTGTTACATACGAAAACCGCCCAAAGGTGGAGATAATGGATATGCACGGCAACGTTATGAAGAGGATAGAGACTGATAGTGATGGAAATCAAATGTTTATATGTCCTCAATATGTATGTGTTAGCAGTGATGGCGCTACCATGTACATATCTGACTACGAGAGAAATGAAGTGATCAGCCTTACAATGGACGGTGTAGTAAAGTCTGTATATAGTGACAATGAGCTGAAAGGTCCACATAAAGTATGTGTTGATCATCATGGCAATGTGTATGTTTGTGGTCGTAACAGTAGAAATGTACACATGCTGACTTTCGACCTCACCAAGATCAAGATCATCCTGACTCAAGCGGACGGACTGTACACTGATGTTTACTGTGTGAGTCATTGCCCGGAGACAAACAGACTGTATGTTGGAATGCAGGGCTACATCATAAAGGTGTTCCAGTTGTCATAGACTCTCAATGTACATGAGTTTGATTCAGAAATAAACATTTATCCTGCTGATCAAATAATTTTTACCGAATTTTTCACTTACTACATTTTCAAAATTCAAGCTATATTTAATGTGTCTACCAAAATGCAATCAGTATGTCAAACAGTTTGGACCCTGATGTGATGCCGACTTACTCGGCGTCTCATCTGGATCCAAACTGTTTGCATATATATTCACTCATCCGCCCATGGAGGGCTAAATGTTAAAATGACTTCCGTCACAAAAGGTACCAATGTCAACGGTAAACAGTTTGGAACCAGATGAAATGCCACGTTCGTCGGCGCCATGTGTATTAAGAGAAAAAAGCAGTTTGATACTCTGGGTATGGTTTTCACCCTTATCGAGCTAATTACAAAATCCCTAGGATGAGCAATCCCCAGATGAGAATCCGAGTAAATCGGCGTCTCGTCAGGATCCAATATGTTCGAGACTCGGTCAGTTGTTTCTCATAAGCTGGATCATATCGGGTGCAGACTAAATTGCACCAGATCCAAATTTAAGTAGACAGTATGTTTATTACTGAGGGGTAAGGGTTGATAGGACAGTGAGAAATATCTACCCATTAATTAAGATCTATGTATAGTGACTTAACTAGGATAGTGTGAAATATCTATCCATTAATAAGATATATGTATAGTGACCTAACCAGGATCCAGAAGAAATTTACACGCGCTAACTTCCGATCTCATCAAACTCCAGATCATCCTGACTCAGGCATAACGGATTGGATAGGAACATATCAGTAAGACTAAGTCATTGTCAGGAGAAAAAACTGATCGTATGTTCTATTTAGTATGAAACTGATTCAGTTGTTATGCGTGCTACGCCCCAACTTTTCATGGTTTCAAACCAACATAGAAACTAGAATGATTTCCAATAACTCTTCTCATGGTGAATATTCAAACATGAACCCATCCACCATGAATATTAATGAGCCGAAACATTCTAAAGTTGGATCAGTTGTAGCAACTGAATTGCAACGGCAAGCAAATGGTGCAAACCAATATGAAATAACTCGTCTAGAAGCTGTCTCTTACGGGTCTACACAATTTGCGAATGCAGACATGTACACTTATATCGTGAGAAAGATTAATCATTTATATGCTTGAGACGCACGTTTAAGTTTTCACAAACACTCCCTATCGAATGTGTTACAATGAGGGGTGCGCCTGCGAGAAGACATGTTACGGTTTAGTAAAGAGAATGTTAAGGCGCCTGCCCATATTTTCAGCAGCGCGGGGCGAGATGGAGCAATAAAACACATTATCAGGTAATAAGTAAGATTTGCTCCAAGTTTTAAATACGTGTTAATCTTATTACTGGCATTTGATTTATCGGAGGAGTTTTTCGTTTGATTTTCTTCTGATTTCATCGTTTTTATAGAGGATAATTTGAATCGTTAGGACTATTGCAAAATAAATGGCATTGTCTTTTGAATATCAGTTTCAAACACCAATGTTATGTACAAGCATAATCCAAAACTAATTATAGACCAATTTCAAAACAAATTTCTCTCTTTTGACTGATTATAAGGCAAATCGGATGCATTTTTCAAAACTGCATTGTTAAAGCGTGTGCCAGAGGGTGTTACGGTTCATGATCTACATCCAAACTTACAGTTACGGTTTCTAATCGAAAACAAAAAGTGTTTTTGAGAGTTTTGAATCGATGTTTAAGGCCTGACAGAAGACTCAACCTACACTAGTTTATGTCGTAGATATTGAGTGAGGTTAAAAAATAAACTGAAAGTTGTATTAAACGTAATTATGGAACACGTATCCCATTCTTAATACCAACACTTGATATGCCAGATTTTAACAGCTATTGTAGAAATTAAATCTGACTAAACCTCTGATGAACTCAGTGTATAGACAAATCAGAGTGGTCCTAGAGGCGCCCTCTGATCAGGGTCTGCAATGTTTGTCATTCAAAATCCCCTAGCACTGCGGACCCAGACGAGAAGGCTCCTCTAGGGACTCTCTGAACAGGGTCTGTATTGTTTGTTCTTCAAAATCCCCATAGCAGTGCAGAAGCAGATGAGAAGGTTCCTCTAGGAGCTCTCTGACCAGGATCTGCATTGTTTGTCATTTAAAATCTCCTAGCAAACATTTCAAACAGAATAGATTCTATTAATTAACCCGTTCCCTAAACTGTTTTATATTCAGTCTAATTTTCAATACCTACTGAATATTCATGGACAAAATAGTTATACATGTATTGAAATATAGAAGGCGTAACCTTGTAGCCATTTTAGAAGCTAAAGAAATATATTTATCAAATTCCAATAGCAAACAGAGCAGACCCAGAGCTGGGTCTACTCTGTTTGCAAATTCGCGAAAAGATGTTTATATGACGGAAAGGGTTAAACAATGATTGGCTATTCTATTCCAAAACATCAGCGTTGAACATGTTAGCCCTTTTCCTGATAATGACACATTTGGTGCTTCTGTATACATAGTGGATCCAGATCAGAGGATCGCCGTGGATGTATCAGAGTATGTTCTGTTTGCTGAAATGTTATAGATTCGTTTTTGTTTGCAATAGCAAATATTTGTACTTTTAATACAATAAGTAAAATAAGTCATACATGAATATTCATCCGGTGGAAGGTTATTAACAGTTACAACATGGTTCTATAATAAAATATAATTTTCTTTAACAATAAGCACGACTGGCCAATTCTCCATTGCAAAATTGATATTTTCGTCAGCTAATTTTTTTCCTGATATAAAGTATATAAACGCCAGACCCAGATCTGAAGACTTATGCAGAAGACGTCTGATCAGGATCTGCTCTATTTGCTTATGGTATAATTGTCTTCCCTGTCTGCCTGTCGCAAAGTTTGTCTGCGCTTCTTCTCAAAAACGTCTGGGCAGATTTAAATAAAATGTCACAGCATGAGTGTAGTTGTGCATGTCGCCAGGGTGATCTGGTTCGATTGTTTTCATAGACATGTCCCCTGCAATTTGTTTTAGAAAAACACCGGCAGTAAAAACATCAGTTAGTAATTGTAATTACCATGTAATCGACGTCTTGTATAGATCCAAAGATGTATACTCTGGGAGCCAGTGGGGTCTACCGTGCACCCCCCCCCTCCGACTATGAGGGGAGGGGGTTAGCACGGTAGACCCCATTGTCTCCCTGTGTAATGACATAATTAAGAATCTATCTCTCGAGTATTATCTGTAGATGTACAGTATACACCCTCTAAACCGGAATTTTAGTAGAGAAGAATTTAGGCAGGTGACTGCTTAATTTATTAATTTAGAGGAGCTTTCTGCATGAGGAGCTTTCTGCATGACTTTCACCCTGCATTAAGCTGCCACCTGTCTCCAAGACCGATATTTATGCTACATTTAGCGTGTAGTTTAGAGGTTTTTTTTACTGCATACCAAACACGTCGGTTATGTTAGAATAAAGTCAGAATGTAATTCTGACAGAGTCTGTAACGCTGTAGATAAGAGACCGTAACATGCGTCAGTTGATTGGGAAGAAACCGTAACATGTACACGGATGTGATAGTATGGATAAACTCGTCAAAAGCAAATTAAAATCTGCAAATTAAGTGTACATGCGGGTGCTATATGCTAAATAAGGTATTACCGGTACATATCGTTAAAAAATCACCTTTAGTGAAACGAAATGTAAAACAGAGCAAAATCTTCATGTTTCGAACAATTTATTACTTTTTTTCGCGCACTAAATGTTTTTAACACGAATTCCTGTGCACGTATGATGTATAATTCGATACGATATACGATATTGCCTAATTATTGAATAACGAAACCAAAACTTAGGAAATTAAACAGCTTATCGAACGTTAATTGAAACTTCTCCTCGCATATTTGTAAACAAATAGGCTTGGCACCGTAACAGTATCGAACCGATACCTTAACATGTCTTCTTGCAGGCGCACCCCTCATTGTAACACAGTCGATAGGGAGTGACAAAGAGAAACCCATATTTCCTTTAAGATCCGTCTGATCAGGGTCTGCTGTATGTGATATGGAATGCAGTAGAGCCTGTCCTGAGCGGCCATTCATTAATTGAACATAGGACACTTACAAAACAGCCGGTTGCTTAA
Organism: Azorinus chamasolen; assembly: GCA_963576725.1. Lineage (NCBI taxonomy): Eukaryota > Metazoa > Mollusca > Bivalvia > Cardiida > Solecurtidae > Azorinus > Azorinus chamasolen. Next base: position 83,613,823 of record OY755241.1, read on the forward strand.
CGCAGGAAAAAAGTAATATTGGAGATTTCTGCATTACTTTTTACCTGCATTAAACTACCACATTCCTTACAGACCTATAGAAACACCTCTATTTAATGGCCAATTAATACAGGTTTTACTGTAATATAAATGTGATTAACCTGTACTAATATGGTCAAAGTTACCATCGTTCATAATTTGGCATAATACAAAATAGTCAGGAAGATTTATTCATACTGTTATCATTTTGTATATGATATTCATTAATCCTGCTAAACTCGTCCTGACTAACACTGGTAACCAGGCTGGTTCCAGATTTAACACCAAGTAACTAAGGATCCAAGCTGTTTGACACCCGACCAATAGTTTCTCAACAGAATATATCGGAATTGTGTGAAAACGTTCAGCAGATCAGAGATTGAGGATACATTAGTTTTGTCAGTATGAGAAGGTGTAAGTAAAGGATTTATTATCATTTGATTATAGGATAATATACTACAGTAAATACCCTCTAAACATAAACGAGTAAACAACAAATTTGGTAGGTGTCTGTTTAATGCAGGATGAAAGTTATGCAGAACATTCCCAGAAGAACTTTCTGCATGACTTACATCCTACACTAAGCTGATATCAGTCTTAAAGGTCGACACTGATATATATTTGAGTATTCGTAGAATCGAGACTTAGATCTTCAAACTAAGACCTGTATAGATACTGATTTGTATATCCAGTTCAAAAGGTTTTAACTGTGTTTTATAGATTGATATTTCAGCACATTTGCTGAAAACATTTGTTTACTTCATTTCTTATGTGGTTCGCTTCCGTAGCATAGGCAAATTAGTGGCTATATTTGCACACAGTGTAGATCCAGACGAGACGACGCCCAGTTCATGAGGTTTCGTTTTTATAAAGAATGTTTGAAACAAAAAAACCCCGTTAACATTCAGATGTTTCTGTGGACGTTCGTGTGTCATTTTCTAATTTCGATTTAAAAGACGACATTATGAAAAGCCATAGTGTTAACTCTAATCCGATCCGTGCCGTCATGATGTCCATTTCCAACATTTATTATCAATATTAGATTCAGAATAGTTCACCTGATCACAACCCAATCTGTACGAGACTCTAAAGTTTTGGTGAATCCAGTGAATGAAACTTACTGCAGATCAGCAGAATAGCTTATGCACTAGCTTTTGCTATCTATTTTAATGTATGCAATGTAACTTGTTTATTGCGTATTTAACCCGGATTTAACACAGATTTAAATATCGGCTAAGCAAATAGTACCGACCCGGACCAGTCTGTCAGACGTGTAAACATCACGAGGTGGTCACATTGTCAGCAGTATATCTCCATTATCTTATTATACATGACACACTATGTAGAGCAAGACCAGTTTGTGTGACGATTAATTATGTATACATTATCAACATAACTATTTCGCAATACATTGTTTAATCGTTTAGTAGCGCCTTTGCAAACAGTGTAGCCCAGGTCAGATGGTTCCAGTTGGAGCCGTCCAATCAGGGTATGCTCAGTTTGCCTTCGACATTATGAAAACTTCTACCAATACAGCCTACATATATATGCCATTAAAGAAATTAGATAATACATATTTATGATATTCTTATTTTTCACATGAATATTCAACATGGAAATTATTAAAATGGATGTTCTGCATTTGAATATTTTACCAACGTGTTTTATATGCATGTAGTTAAATGGCGAATAAAGGTATTTCAAACGGTATTTGCGTTATGTCAGAAATATTCCACGCATATTCACACTATTTACATGCACTAGCTGCGAGTGTAAACCCATATGGGGCAATAGATATCGTAATCAGCGTAGACGCACATGCTACAGTAAATATCGCAAACAATGAAGCAACATATTAGACAGTAAATATCGCAAACAGTGTAAACTCATAAGGGAGGAGCTATCTCATATGCGTCTGCTCTATTTACTATAATAATTCAATGGTTATATTTGGACAATTTTAGGAATATTCACCAAATTAGTATTAATAGCGGATTGACTCACATTTGAATATGTAACCTATATGAATCTTCTAATCAGGGTTTGTTCTATTTGCCTATAATACATATACGATTCTACAGTTTCCGCTATGACCAATGTCGTCATAACAAATCTAGTTAATATGCATGAATTCCTTTTTTATATGAATATTCTTGCAGTACAGGGTTAATGTATAATTCGACCCACAAGGGGGGGGGGGTAATTATATACATACACAGAAGACACGGACAACTGCCATGTTGGAAGGGCAAGAGTCTGATCAGAAAGTATAGTATATAGATTCAGACACAAGCCACATCGGGGGAGAAGGTTCTATTTTATACTAACACAGACACAACCGCGGACACAAATCGGTTGATCAAGATCTATATTTTATAACATAACTCGTGGCTTCAGCGTGACGTAACACTTTCATTTATTTTTTGATATTCACGGGCATATATTATTCACTAGTGAATAACATTCGAACGACCGAACTGTATTCATACGCGCTGTCAAAACAAACAAACTGGCGGACGGTGACCTACCTGTCAACGATTGAGTTACGATAGATGGCAAAGGATTGTTGGCACTTGCGCTTAATCTCGATAAAATAATACAAATTGTAATCGCTGTCAGTAATCATATACAAAATGCATGCAGCAGTTCGTACTGAATCTTTTGTCCATTTCAAACATTTTCACTGAACTTGAATCGAGATTTTTGTTTCTCGGTGGAAATGTCCATGCCCATGTATATACAACACTAATGAAGGGCATAATAAACCAAAACGAAGGCGCATTTTGAATCCCATTGACAGTGAGTGTCAGACGTGTTGGCGACTGTATGTGGGTCTTCATGTAAATGGCGCGCTTTACATAGACACAAGTTGTGTCCAATGACGTCATAATGTGACGTGTTTGTAACTATGTATGTCAAAACTGAAACTCAAAATTTATTTTGACGTGTTTCCGTATGTTTTTGTATCATAAACTATCACAGTTAAATTGAATACCAGAGATGTCTGAATTAGATCCTGGTTGATATGACAGTACGTCAAAAAAAAGTTGGAAAATTTGGACCAACTTTGTCCCTGTTACCTAGCGAAACTAATAGCACCTTTCATTCATCATTTCTATATGTAAGGAGAATTTTTAAGAATCCACGTTACTGCTGAAATATTGGCTGCAAATAACATGTGTGTGCGTTATGTTATAAATAGGATATTCGTCTTTTTAAAACGATAAAAAATTCGCTAAAGCTCGTTTTTTATCGTTTTAAAAAGACTCATTTAATAAATCCAATAATCAAGAACACTCATGTAAGATCCTCTATATATAAACCGAGACACAGTCGCGGACACATGTGGGTTGATCATGATCTGTAATAATTAGTCCCAGACACAGTTGCGGGCACATGTTGTTTGATCAGGACCTGCATTATATAGTACCAGACACAATCGCGGATACACGTCGCGGACATCAGGGTCTGATCCGTTTATAGTTAATTCATATTATACGATGCCAAGTACCGGTATGAGACAAATACCTACAATACAATACCAGGTGTCCCGGGTTCTATCCATTGCCGGACAAAGTCCTTCGAACGAGCCGTAAAAAGTCGCCCCGTACTTCATTCTCAGTGTTGTTATATTTTCTGGTCCTTCGGGATCATTAATTTTCATGTTATTAGTTTTGAAAATTGAATACTGCTTAAGCCGGTGCTAGGGGGCGTGAGTAGTGTGGCACTTTTAATTACTACTCATGAACAAACTCATTGGCAAGTACCAATGTAATCTCAAGGCGCTTCTGCGACACGGTATTTCACATCCTGAATTTTATGGTGATGTGATTTACAAACTTCGTAAAATTATTGGACATACCCATTTTCTCACTTTGTTCATCAAATATGTTAAAAAATTCATTAAAAAGGGATATGATCCTGTAGTACTACAACATACTGCATAATTGGTTGTGAACCCTTTTACAGTTGGCAATCACGCTGGCCTCTTTGCATGTACGCCGACAAAAAAGTACTCTAGTACTGTATGAAGGCGACCTCTTAAATCCAGAAATGGAAGGAGTACGTCGGATATCTGTACTATTTCGTTTTTGTCGTACCCTTTATTACTTTTCTACAGTTACTCTGTTTGCAGCTCAATCATTGAGTACACTAGCGATAGGTGGATACAGTTTGTTCACTTAAATGTTTTCGTTATACATGCACTTTACCACTGTATTTGCCGTCGCGGTTGTTGTAGATTAGTCGGAGAGGGGATGGGTTTATTTACACTGTTTGTCTTTTAGGGTGGGGATGGAATAAGTGTGAGGTTGGGCGCCCATAAACCGGTTTAATTCCCCAGTGACTTTTGTCACTGACCGTTCCAAGGCGGTACTTCCATCTTCCCCTATTTCCCCCTATTGCATGTTTGTTTTGTCTTTGTGCGTCTCTTGTTGTTTTTATAGTTATATACATTTGCTGTTTCCTTGTGTTGCTGTTCGGGCGACTGTTTGTTCTGTATGTGGTGTTTCCTGCATGACTTATATTTGTACTTTCAATAAAACCGAGTCTGCAATTTTCTCTTTTTGCGTTTCTACTTTTGCTTTCGAGGGATCACCCATTTTCAGAATATATTTATAAACCGACGTATCAGTGCTGTACGCTGTGGATCTTAAAGAACCAGAGAAACTCTGTCGATAAAAAGAGTAGGACATCTCATCCGGATTTGTTTGTATCCGCTCCGATTTATTTTCTTGGGCGTCAAATTAACCCATATATAGCAAATCCGGACGTTAATAAACACAAACCAAAGAAATGTTTATATACCAGAATGGTCGCGACTCTGCTTTTGTGGTGGGTCAATACACTTTATCTATTACCTTGTGATTTTTGTGTAAAAATGATGTCTGTAATCAGAGCAACATATAAATTTGCGTACTCAGATATCAAAATCGTTATTTCCTCTCCAAACCAATGTTGTGAACATTCTTTAGAATCGGCCTGAAGAGACGACTCTGAAGAATGGTCATAACATAGGGTTTGGTGGAGAAATAATGGCGTTATTCTTGTGAATGTTTTAGTTCACGCATCTTTTCTGGACCTCTGTCAGTAAGGATATTAAACAGCTGGCATTTATGACGGGGTATATAAGTAGGTTTTGTGTGTGGCAGACCCTGTAGAATCGCATTGTATGTTATTGCATTAGGAAAGAACAAGCACTGATCCGACAGCTCCTAAAAAGGAGTCTGATCTAGGTATACATGTATTCTGTTGTCAAAGGCACCCGAAGGCGTCTTGAAGAGGTTAAACGATTAAATATCCGTGCTATTTATGCCTGTTTGTAGACAACAAAAGAACGATTGATCAGATTTGATCAGATTTCAAGGCTTTATTGGAAGCAATAATGAACAATTAACATGTGGGGTATTATGATACAGATCTTTGCAAAACAATGTGTATTCATATGAGACTTCGCGTAACCCTATATCACCCCAGGATCCAAACTGTTTGGCATTTACAGATAATGTAGTGCCATTTAAAAACTGAAATAAGGGTTTTGACATTAAAAAATGTGTTCATCTTGAAAAATGTTAATGGCATTTACTTTGTGTCTGTGTATATTGTTGACTTTTTTACTTTTTCATCCCGAAGTTTCAGAGAGGAATAGCCCATCAATGTTTTACTATAGAGTCAACTCAATAGGAAAGGATAAAGCTAAAATGTGCTAGAGGATTTTGAATAACAAACAGTGCAGATCCTGATCAGAGGGCTCCTCTAGGACCCCCTAGTCTGTGTCTACACTGTTTGCAAACTACAGTGCATGCGTGTCCCACATTCAAAGCGTTGACATTTTCACCACCGAATCAATTTTATCTACTAAGATTAACGTTTTCCCAAGGTGTTAATTATAAGGATGTGTCAATTTGTTTTACCAAACAATAACATAGTGTCATATAGTTTAGCTTGTGATGAGATGACGAGTTCCCCGGCATCTCGTGTTGACCCATTATTAACCATTCGCTTGCTATTCACGTCAATATACCTACCTGTAAATAGTGAAGACCCAGATGAGACAGCTCCTGCAGGAGCTGTCTCATCAGGGTCTGCACTATTTACAAGTTGATTCTGCAACCAGTGCATTGATTGCACAGCGAAATACGTGTAGACAGTGAATATATGTGTAATTGTACAATAGGGCATGGGTAAAGAAGGAGAAATGTATTTTAAAATTCAGCAAGAGAAGGGTTAAATATTTGCAAAGGTTATCACGGATGCCCATCTGGCGGCGAAACAGAAGAAATGGGTCATAAATAAGAAACTCATCAATGTGTATTGTATTTCTATCAAATTTCTCTTCAGTCTAATTAGGGATGGGATGCATTATTATGGCAAACATGATATGGATACATAGATGATATACGTAGAGGTGATCATTGCACGCTATATGCGTCTTGTAAATATCCAAATAATAGTTTTATACTCTAACTCCTTTATTCCATTAATACGTCACTCTACGCCAATGTAAGCAGAGTAGATCCAGATCAGATGGCTCCTACAGTTGTCGTTTGTTCAGAGTCTGCTCTGTTTGTTTATAACATGATATAGATCTGATTATATTTTTTTGTCAAGATAATATCCCTTTCACAACAGTCACTCTAAATGAGTCCAAATCTAGGTGTAAAAACAAGGTATACGTATATTAACCACAGTAAAACCATCTAAACCGGACTTTCAAATTAGTATTAGTTTAGGTCTGTACGAAAGATGGAGTCGTAATACAGGCTGAAAATAAAAAGCTTTCTGTATGACTTCCATTTTGCATTAAACAGCATCCTGCCTAAAATGATCTTATATCCTCATTATTAAACTTCCGTTAACTATACATGCAATAAGTTAAAAGCTCACACAGGAATTTTCTATCCTACCTTTGTCATGGATTAAGCTCTCCCTGCTTTTTAAGATACCTGGCTCATTCCATTAGGTGATTGTTAAAGGGAGGCTCTATTTTGTATGAGCAATTGTCAGTGATTTATAGTTTCGTTTAGTGCTGAGAGAAATATTAGAAAACAAATAGTTCAAAGACACAACCAGTTGCATAACAACCGAAACAATTACATATAAATCAGGTTGAAGGTACGTTCAATGCAATTCTGGGATTGTTTTCTTCAAACAATTGTCTTGCTATTCAATTCTCTTATTTGACATGTCTAATTTTTCTGTTAACCCATTAATGCATACAGTCAATTCTGTGAATTCTATGAAAACAGTTTGGGTCCAGATGAGGCGCCGGTTTAACTCAACATCAGGATCCAAACTGATTGGTTTTGTGAAAGAAAATAAGAAGAAAATTGTAGACGATATTTATCAGACGGTAAGTTTGTTGGACAGCACGGCATCAGGGTTTTTTAGGAAAGGGTGGGGAATGCATTTTTAGAATTACTGTTAAATACGTTATTACCTAGGCAACCATTTTGGATCCTAGCAAGACTATTCAGCCTCTCACAAGAGTCTAAATTTTGTGTATCTCTGGCTCTAAATACACGCCCTGTGTGTCTCTATATTTCATACATGGACAAAATTATTTTTGCAGATTGTAGTTACATAATTATATTGCAAAGAATTAACCCTTTTACTCCATGAATATTCATGTAAGAATAAATGACAGCATGCATATTAATTAGCTGTATTTTTGTTTAACAAAAAACATATGAACACAGGGGTATTTATCCAAGACAGAATGTGTAGAATTGGAACTATATTATATCATAAGCGAATAGCACAGACCCTGATCAGACGTCACCTACAGGAGTCGTCTGAGCTGGGTCTACTCTGTTTGCAAAGGCGTAGAAAAGCGTATTTATGGACTAAATAATTAGGATTTTCTTAAAGTACTCGAGAGAGTACATTGAGACGGTGAATGAGACACGGATTACCTAGAGACTAGTCAGGATCGAAACTGTTTGGAAGGTCACCTATAATGTGACAGTTACATGTAACGCTGTAGGCGCAGTTCTCTTTGAACAAACCAACATACAATCTGCAAAGGCATCGTCTGCTTCAAAGTTTTGTTCCTCGTTTCTCCAACTCAGCTTCCATTTTCGATCCTGTTTACAATCCCGTGGTTGGTAATGCGGGTATATGTATACCGTAAGAGCACACTGGCCTTGATGTGTTATTATTAATAGAGAACACTGTTACCCGGATTAGACGCATTCAAGTGAGCTTATATCTAGTTTATGTTTTGTAAAACAAGCATTATATACAGCGATCACGCGTGTTGTGTTTATTCACAATTCGCCAATATATTGATTCAATCAATTTATGCGTTTTTAAACTATTATGTAAAGTAGACTTGGCCATAATAAGAACGGGATATAACAAGGGACCTATTCTTAGAACGGTTAAAGTAAAGTCTAAGTCGGACGAACTTGCAATGTACATGTTCCGTTCAAAGTTACATTATGACTTATTGTGATGTGTGTAAAGACGATGGTATAAATGTGGAGGCGGAAGGGTTTTGTAATGACTGCGAGGAATACTTGTGTGGACTTTGTTATAGCGGACACCAGAGAACGCGACAAACACGCCACCACGATCTTCTGGGGAAGGATTGTATGCCAAAAGACACGCGATTGTCTGCTGACCGAGTTAGCAAGGACATTTCTACTAAGTGCAAACTGCATGTCAAACCCTTGAAATATTATTGTAAAACGCACAGCGTCCTTGGTTGCAGCGTCTGTTTCCTGACTACACATAGGAATTGTGCTGATATCGAATCGGTTATGGATAAATCAGAAAGGATTTTCGATAGCAAAGAGTATGCAGATTTCATTCAGACACTGAATTGCCTGTACAAAGCATCTCGAGATCTGATTGCAAAGTCAAGTGCTAACATAGTAGAGACAACATCTTGTTATTCAGAAGCAATCAAATCAGTAAAAAAATTCAGAGAGAAAATTGTCCAGACTCTGGATAAACTTGAAAACGAATTAATAGCAGAGACAGAAGAGTTCATGGCCGATGTAGAACTCAATATGGCGTCATTCCAAGAGGACTGCAGCACGAACAATGAATCAATAGAGGCCATTATTACAGATGTTGAAAAGCTAAAATCAACGAGACGAGCTTGTCAGGTGTACATATTTATGAAAGAAAAAAACGAAAACGTCAGAACTCTGCAAGATAACTTACGATCGGCAGAGAATGCTTTAGTCTTGAAGGAATTTAGGTTTAAACGAAGTAGAATATTGAAAGATTTCATGGAAAACCTGCAAACTCTCGGACGTATTTCATATAAATATGACCTGATAGAAAGAACAAACACATATGCATATATATGTAGACCGTACCCGTTAAAGGCAACATACATTGCAGACATTGACGTGAGCTCTACACACTGTAGTATTACTGGGTCTGCCGTATTAAGCAGGACAAAACTGATTCTTGTTGATCATTTGAACTTTAAGGTTAGACTTTTAGACACTCAAACCAATAAGGTGATACATGAGCTGAACGTTCCCCGCTGGTCCTGGGATGTGACATTAGTGAGAAATAACCAAGTAGCGGTAACTGGCTATAACAGCAATAAAATCCTTCTTCTGCATGTGTCAGACTCGCTATCGATATATAGGGAGATAAGCGTGGGTGGTGATTGCAGCGGTGTGGCCTACATGAAGGGTAGGCTAGTTGTAACATACGTAAATCCTCCAAAGGTGGAGATAATGCATCCGTATGGCAATGTGATGAAGACAATAGAATCTGATAGTGATGGAAACAATTTGTTTCGTTGCCCGCAATATGTGTGTGTCAGCAAGGATGACACAACCATGTACATATCTGACTACAAGAAAAATGAAATCATCAGCGTTACAGTTGACGGTGAAGTGAAGTCTGTATACAGTGACAGTGAACTAAAAGGTCCGGCGAAAGTGTGTGTTGATCACCATGGCAATGTCTATGCTTGTGGTAATGAAAGCAGAAATGTACATATGCTGACTGCTGACCTCATCAAGATCCAGATCATCCTGACCGAGGCCGAAGGACTTAACCGCGATGTTTACTCTGTGAGTCATTGCCAGGAGACAAACAGACTGTATGTGGGAATGAATGACCAGAAGATGAAAGTGTTTCAGTTGTCATAGACCCGTCAGTGTATATGAAGTTAAATTTAAAAATTAAAACGAGTTCCACTTATCCTTGAAGCATTATAAACTCGATTAATTTGATTTCAGGAACATCTGGCTTCGATAGTTTTAATACCTAAATATGAGTGTCAATATTTGTAGATATTTGGAGACATTCTCTGCAAAATTGCTTCAATTTCTATCATGCCTAATTCGTATCCTGTTAATAGCGACTTAGCATGATGTTCACAAAGGGATTGGACCCAGATAAGACTCAAATTAACGTGTCCTATGGGTATATTTTCCCAATTGTGAGCAAGCTAAACATTGGACCAATCACATACGCTTGAAAATCATCTCAGACTCGAGCAAAACGTTTTATACCCTTGGGCATGTTCCGGTTCGAACTGTCAGACACCCGTTAATAGTTTCCCTAAAGCTTGAACGTATCGAAGAACATTGCAGCAGATTATTAGACATCAAATTATCTACATGTTAAATGTTAATTTAACAGAATGACTTGTTAACTGATATTTCTTTTACAATCAGTTCACATCTATGTCACGTGACTTGTGATATTCGATCAATTAAAACACAACTATGTGATCCTGTTTGCTTTGCAATTCGTGTAGACCAGGACCGGTCATATTTAAAAGCAGATTGTTGCTTAAAGCATGACGAAAGTAGTGCAGAAGACTCATGCAGAAGACTCAATCTGCATAACTTTTGCCCTGTATTAAGCTTCCATCTGCCTTTAATACCCATTATTATACCTGTTGTTGTTTGTTGCATTAGAGGAGATGTCCTGTAGTCTTTACTGTCAGTAGTATCTGAAACATTATGCACCATGAAACATGAACACTTGAAACGCTGATTATATACCGTATTTAAGCTGCAATTGCTGGTCAATTCCATTCTTTTGATAAAGCCCTCTGATCAGGGTATGCGCTGTTTGCTATACAGCTAATGTCAAGGTTATCAGCATAATGTATATGTCTTGCAGGAATCCCTCACACATGAATGTGTTCTAAATTTCAATTAGGACGAGTTTACTATATGTAATATAGGAGTTACTGTAAAACAGGTTATATTCGCGTCATGATTATTTCGCGTAAGTGTGATTTTGTATTAATTCGCGTCATTATGATTTCGCTACGGCGTCCATTTCGCTAAATTAACATAACAGAAATAGAATCGTATAAAACGCTGCCGAATGCTGTAAAAAGGGCAAAGAATAAATTTCTGTCTGTAACTGCCGTCGGCAATTTAGGGGTCATCAATCAATAATTGTGAACAAAGTCTAGAGCTCTTATAGCATGCATTCAGGCCTGAATTTACCAGTATTCAATTTTGTAATTGTTTTGAGAACTTTACCCAAATCTTTTATTCATAGATGACGTCATACATTACTCCATACCATTACTCCTTAACAGGAACCGTCTGATCAGGGTCGGCTCTGTTTGTTTCTTACATAATATAGATATGATTCTGCAGTTTCTAACATGACCAAAAATACCATTGTCCATGTGCTATTATAACAATTAACCACATTAATATTCATGAAGTCAATACTATTTACATTAACCCTTCTCTTGCTGATTTTTAAAATACATTTGTCCTTCTTTACCCATGTCCTGTTGTATAATAACACATATCTTCACTGTGTACAAGTATTTCGCTGTGCAAGTACTACTGTGGAGTGCATTCGTTGCAAAATAAACTTGTAAATAGTGCAGACCCTGTTAAGACAGCTCCTGCATGAGCTGTCTCATCTGGGTCTTCACTATTTACAGGTAAGAATATTGACGTGAATAGCAAGCGAAGGGTTAATATTCATGGAGTTAAAGAGTTTGGTGTGATTATGTTATATATGTGTGTATTTACAAATACTCGCGCATGCGATGTTTTATACAGTGTATAAGTCGTTGCTGAACGTTGTTGTTTATTGACATGTAGCATTCAGTGAACAAATTGATCTGTGATGCCAATTGCATTGACTGAGGATCTGCCATGTTGTTTGTTACAGAATGTCTGTTCTGCAAACGTGAATTTACTAAGCATGCTAAAAGCTATACCAAACTATAAATAAACGTATTTCAAATCATATCATAGTTAATGTTGAACTTATTCCATGTATGTTTCACTGTCAGTATGCCATCTTGTCAATTTGCTATTCAAGATTTTCAACTGAATTGGAATGATTCTTCATATCTGAAAACCGTTCAAACGTACTTGTCTTTGTTTTTATCATAACCTTACTCAGCTGTTTGCTCTTTGACTATTATCTGCAAAGGGCTTCGGTCCAAGTAATACGCCAAGTAACCCGGCGCCACATTAGGATCTAAACTAACATTTAGTCAATGGTTTCTAAAAAGCTTGATCGAGTTGAAAGTAGTTTAGCATAAATAAAAATAAAGCAGGAGATTCAGCCAAGCTAAACAATAGTCTTGTTCATTATGCCATTGTTAACCCTTCGCTTGCTAATCGCGTCAATAAGCCTACCTGTAAATAGTGAAGACCCTAATGAGACAGCTCCTGCAGGAGCTGCCTTATCAGGGTCTGCACTATTTATAAGTTGATTGTGCAACAGTGCACTCCACAGCAGTGACTGCACAGTAAAATACGTGTACACAGTGAAGATATATGTAATTATACAACAGGGCATGGGTAAAGAAGGAGAAATGTATTTTAAAATTCAGCAAGAGAAGGGTTAAAATGTCAGTTGGTTAATATTCATTTTGTCAATATTTCTTACAAATTTTCCTGACAGAAACGGTTAAATCAACAACACACAAATGTTCCGCCTTTATTTCCCATGAAAATGTGAATACTTACCATTTTAAATACGTTCTTTGAAACGTTTACTTAACCTTTTCGCTGCCAGTGCCACATCTTGAATGATCTATTCAAACAGTTTGGATACAGATGAGACAATAAAATATGGCAGGGAATTAGTTAATTAACCCTCTATTCCATAATACGCCGTTCTACGTATTTGCAAACAGAATAGACCCAGATCAGAGATCCATTCTGTTTCTCAAGATTCTATTCATTCTTATAGTACTAGAACCAGAGAAAGCGGATCTTTTATTCTTCTTAAAATCAAAGGTTTTGGCCTGAATTCTTTCTCGTTCCAGGGGTTTAAACTATAGAACTACTACCTTCTCATACTAGGAAACTGACCAACTTTGCAACTATTAAAAGGGCTATTTAATATCGTTTTGAGAAGGTTAAATGACCCCTTGTAGTTTAACCCTTTCCTCTATGAATATTCATATGAGAAATACCGATGTCATGAATATTAATTAGATTAATTTGTATAGTGACACAGGCATTTTAGCCACGCAGAAACAGTGGAGTCGTGTTTGTATCTTACCTTCAGCAAACAGAGCAGACCCTGACCAGATCCCTCATATAGGAGCCATCTGATCTGGGTCTACTCTGATTGCAAAGACGTAGTAAGGCGTAGTTATGGAGTAATGGGTTAACTCTATTTGTAATTGCAAAATTTCTTAATCAAAGTATTTCAATTCATTGTATTTTATATCTTTTTCATGTCTCTCTATGTCAGACCATAACTATCAAGGACCGCATTGGAAGTAAAGGACCATCTTCCCTTTTTGTGACATTCTTGATATTGATATGACTGACATGGTTCATTAATTATTTCTTGGTGTTTATATATGCATTGCTTTACTTATCACAATGTTGGTAATATTTTTCAGTGTACTGCTATTGTAACCATGTTACTTGCACAACGTTGAAATAAATCTATCTATTTAGAATTACCTTTTAATCAATATTAACGACATCATTTTTCTTACATGAATATTCATGAAATAAAGTGTTATTGAAATATTATCATTCGTTCTCATTATAAATTTTCTTGAATTAAAAAAAAACACCCTGCAAGCTAGATATTTATATTGGAAATGGAAGAGATCTGGAAATTACAAAACAAACCGCTCTAAACAATGCGTTCAAATAAGTAATTTTTGTATTTTTTAAGAGGATTTAAAAAGAGACTATTATGAAACCGATAATGCGATAGTTACATGCAACGCTGCAAGTACAGCCCTTTGAACAAAACAGCAGAAGTATGTAAGGGCGTCGTTTGCTTTAGATCTCCAAGTACAGTGGTGTTCTTTTCCCGAACGCAGCGTCGACTCTAGATCCTGATAAGAGGTCTCAGTTGGTTTACATTTCCTCTAGATTCAATTGTTTTAACCCTTTATCTCCCATAAAATATAAGGTAACCCCATCCAAATGAAAATGTGGAAACCGTCCATGGTACACGTGAGGGGTTTATGTAAAAATATATATTGCTGGTGAAAACCTTTGACAATGATTGGGTATAGCAAACGTTGCAGACCGTGATCGGAGGGCTCCTCTAGGGACCCTCTATGCTGGGTCTACATAGTTTGCCATTGTCCCATGTAGGGTTCGCGTGATTTTATCGGCTAAAACGAAACTAGTGCATATATATCGTGCGAACACATTGACGTATTGTCATTTTCGGAAAATATTGGCACTCACATCTGTGGTGTTCATTGGAGTTTATCAACGATTTACAATAGCCCAGTTCATATCTTGTGACATGACCATTACACCGAACGTTTGTGTGAATACTGATTTTTCTTCTCAATTGTCTGCAGTTTACCAATAGTTTAGTTCAAACCAATAATGCGCGTATTTCACAAAGCTATAAGGCAGCCCATATCCAGATAAAAACAGGACAGACCCGGAGCCTCATATAGGATGGCATAAAGCAACAAAGCGTATTTAATGCCGCATTCTAAATGGTATATATTAACATGGCAAAATACCGATACCCGTCCCATTCTAGCAGACATTATTGCTGACAGCAGACGAAGAGTCAATGTAGTTGGTTACATGTCTTCGAAAGGTTATACAGGGAACCAGTTGTGTTTGTATATGCAGGGACACATCTAGTCGATAACAAACTGGCAGGCTAGTAACGGTGTACTTATAATTGTTTATTTCAAAATGGCTGAAAGAGTGAGATGTAAAGAATACTTGTCCGGATCAGAGCTTATATATGACTTTTATTGTGAGGTGTGTAAAGACGATGGTAGAAATGTGGAGGCGGAAGGGTTTTGTAATGACTGCAAGGAATACTTGTGTGGACTTTGTTACAGCGGACACCAGAGAACGCGACAAACACGCCACCACGAGCTTCTCGGGAAAGACAGTATGCCCAAAGACATGCCATTGTCTGCTGACCGAGTTAGCAAGAAAATTTCATCAAAATGTGCATTTCATGCTGGTAAACGCTTAAAATATTATTGTAAAATGCACGAAGTCCTAGGATGCTGCGATTGTATCGTAACTGCACACAGAAATTGTGCTGATGTCGAATCAATTGTGGAGAAATCGGACCGTATTTTAGATAGCAAAGAGTTGGCAGATTTCATTCAGACATTGAAGTCCCTGGACCAAACATCCCGTGATCTGATTGCAAAATCAAACACCAACGTGTCTCTAACGAAGGAAGTTTATTCAGAGGTAATCAAATCGGTTAAACAATTCAAAGAACAAATTCTCAAGAAGCTAGATAAACTTGAAAGAGACCTGATAGCAGAGGCTGAAACAATCGTGGGAGATGCAGAACAAAAAATCGCATCATGCTTAGACGACTGTAATACGACTAAAGAATCGATAGAGACAATACTAAAGGATTTTGAAAGTTTTCAGTCGTCTAGACGAGTTTGTCAGGTATACATATCAATGAGAGAAAACAGCCAACAAATCAACACGCTTCAAGACAAGTTATCCTTGGTGGAGAAGTCTTTAGTTGTGAAAAAAATTAGGTTCGAACCAAACAGAAAAATAAAATATTTCATGGAAAATCTGTATGTTCTGGGAAATATTACACGTGAAATGGGGGAGATTACCGAAAAAACCCAGGCAAATGCTAATAGACTAATTCCAATTGCGGTAACACACCTGGCAGACATTGACGTGGTGTATAAAGGAGAACCACGGAGGTTTAGTGCATGCATCACGGGATCTGCCGTATTATCTAAGAACAGGCTGATTGCTGTGACTAATACCATTGATAGTGTTAGGCTTTTAGACACTCAAACTAATAAGGTGATATACTTTGCAGGATTTTTCACTGGTCTCTTTGATGTCACAGTAATTCATAATAACCAAGCAGCAGTAACCGTCCCCAATGGCAATAGAATCTTTTTTCTGCATGTGTCAGAAGCACTTTTATTAGAAAGGGAGATAAATATAGATGGGCGGTGTGCGGGTTTGGCATACAGCAAGGATAGGCTGGTTGTTACATACGAAGTTCCTCCAAAGGTGGAGATAATGGACATGCACGGCAACGTGATGAAGAGGATAGAGACTGATAGTGATGGAAACAAATTGTTTACATGTCCTCGATATGTATGTGTCAGCAGCGATGGCGCTACCATGTACATATCTGACTACGAGAGAAATGAAGTGATCAACCTTACAATGGACGGTGAAGTGAAGTCTGTATATAGGGACACTGAGCTGAAAGGTCCAGGGAAAGTATGTGTTGATCACCATGGCAATGTGTATGTTTGTGGTCGTAACAGTAGAAATGTACACATGCTGACTTCCGATCTCACCAAGATCCAGATCATCCTGACTCGGGCAGATGGACTGAACACCGATGTTTACTCTGTGAGTCATTGCCCGGAGACAAACAGACTGTATGTTGGAATGCAGAGCAACACCATGGAAGTGTTCCAGTTGCCATAGACTCTCAATGTACATAAGTTACCGATGTCAACGGTAAACAGTTTGGAACCAGATGTAATGCCAAGTAAGTCGGCGTCATGTGAATTAAGAGAAAAAAAAACAGTTTGATACTCTAGGTATGGGGTTCACCCTTATCAAGCTAATTATGTAATCACTAGGATGAGCAAAACAGCTTGGATCCCCTGATGAGAATCCGAGTAACTCGGCTTCTCATCAGATACCAAGATGTTCCAGACTCGGTCAGTTGTTTCTCAAAAGCTGGATCAAATCGGACGTAGACTGCTCCAGGTGCAAAATTTAGCGGACAGTATGTTTATTACTCAGGGGAAAGGGTTGATAGAATAGTGAGGAATATATATCCATTGATAAGATCTATGTATAGTGACTTAACAAGGATCCAGAACAAGAAATGTACACGTGCTAATGACCCAGGCGGTACAACTGGACAAGGGCATCTACTTTGTGACATTCAGTCATTGTCAGTTGACAAACGGATTTTAGGTGTGAAATTCTGTTGAATATGAAAACTTTTCAGTTGTCAGTAGTGATAGGCGCCAACTGTTCACGGTTTCAAACTAAAGTACAAACTAAAATGATTTCCATTAATATCATGAATATTAACTTGCGAAATCGTTCTAAAATAGGATCGATTGCCACCGAATTTCAGTGACAAGCAGTTGGTGCAAACCTATATGAGAACCTGTCTCATACGGGTCAACACTATTTGCGAATACATATATTTACGGAAACAGTATGGCGAGGATTAATACTTCACCTGTTAGAGATATCCGTTGACGTCTTCATAAACGAAATAGACCCATACCAATCAGCCCCCTTACGACCCCGATCCAAGCTTTATTTGATTTGAAAAACAATAGAACTTGTCCTAAGCGTCTGTAGATTCATTTATTTAAGATAAGAGTCTTAAAACGCTGGTGTGTTGCTTAATGTATTCATACGTGTTTGATGCCAATAGTTTTAACTAGTATATAATTGATGTTGCATATAATGTTTATGATGTTGTAGTTCATATTGAAAATATTGAAAATACTAATCCAGGTAAATTAAAGTATTTATTTTTAATAATAATATTAATACAGTGTAGAGTTAAACTATGAGAGCTCTCTGCATTACATTTGGCTTGCATTAAGCTACCACCTGTCTTACATATCCTTAATTACACCTCTTTATGATGGCTGTTTAAGACAGGTTCTTCTGAAATAGTCTGTACTAAACAGAACTAACATGGGCAGAGTATCCCTAGTTCATAATGCCATTATAAAATGTAGTTATGAAATATATTCATAGTCATAATTTCGTACATGAATATTCATTAACACTTCTCATGCTAAACGCGTCCTGACTGGCATATGCAAAGAGCTACCTGGATCTAGATCAGATACCGAGTGACTCGGTGTCTCATCAGGATCCTAGCTGTTTGTAATTCAGTCAATAGTTCCCCAACAGCAAGAAACATATCAGAATCCAATGAAAGATTCTGCAGATCATAGATTGTGCAGGCGTTCTTTTTGTCAGCATGAGAAGGGTTAAGTAAAGGGTTAGTGTACAGCTGAACTTCCATATCTCGAACTCGGATAACTCGAACTTCGGGATAACTCGAACAAAAGTCCAGTCCTTCCAAAACTAACACTACAGAATTGATCTAAAATGTATCGCTACAGATATATAGAAACACATGTGGCAGCTTAATACAGATCTAAAGTAATGCTGAAAGCTCCTGTAGGAGCTTTCAGCATTAATTTAGGCCTGTATTAGGCCTGTATTAAGATGTGGTCTTGACAAGTCGTTCAGATGAGAAATCGGATGACTCGAACATCTGTTATCTCGAACTAATTTGTACGGTCCCTTGAAGTTCGACTTATCGAAGTTCAACTGTAATTTGATTGTATGATTTTATATATTACAGTCTAAATAGTGTTTTTAAATAAGAAAAATGTGGGTCTTTTTGGCAGGTGTCTGCTAAATGCTGAATATAAAGTCGTGGAGAAAGCTGTATTACGCTGTATTACGCTGTCACGTGTCCTTAAGCCGTGTATTGATATTTTTTTTGTCGTCAGGGTGTTTACTTTATCATAAATTGATTAAAGACGCCCGAATATATGTTTCACTGCTTTATGATATATATAGGATTTTTTTTGAGAACATTCTTTTACTTCATTCCTTATCTGGTTCGCTGCCATAGTCGAATTGGTTTCGAAAAGTCATTCTTATTATTATTATAATGTAGGACAAACACATGAAAACTTTCGAACAAAAAAACGAAGTTAACATTATTGTGTTGCTGTGGACTTTCGTGCGCTATGTCTTAAATTTCTGCCTGACATCTGTTCTGTCTTTGAAAACTGAAACAGGACAAATTTTGCAGTCGACACTATGAAGCAGCAAAAGAGTTAACTCTTAACCAGTCGGTGCCGACTTGACGTTATTTTCAGATTGGATCCAGATTACATTCAGAATAATTCGTTATCTGATCCAATCTGTACGAGACTATGCTTGGGCGAATCCAGTGAATGAAAATAACAGCAGATTAGCAGATACCAAGCTCGCCTATGCATGTCATATCATTTCTTAATCACGTGTTTAACAAATTTGCAATTACAAAAACCTTAGCTACGCGAATGGTGTGGATCCGGACCAGTCTGTCTGAAGTATAATACACAATGTTGTCATATTGTCAGCAGCACATCTGCAGTATGTTATTAAACATGACAAACTATGTAGATCTAGACCAGTTTGTGTGACGCATTAATACTGTATACATTGTCAGCACCATTCCTTCATTAACGACTTCCATGCAACGTTGACGGGTCTATGATATCACATGTAAACAGTCTGGATCCAGATAAGATGCCGAGTAACTCGGCGTCTCATCGGGGATCCAAACTGTTTGACATTCTGTTTACTGTTTTATAAAGAAAATGGAAGAAGGTCACATACTTACACTAAAAATAAACGAAACTATGCCCAGCAGACGACAATGCTGGCATCGAAAGGGTTAATATAAACGCTTTTTAATACCTTTGCAAACCGAGTAGACCCAGGTCAGACGAGTCATGTACGAGCCGTCTGATCAGGGTCTTCTCTTTTTATTTATAATAGATCTACAGTTTCTATCAATACAAACAAGCTTGTGTACACAATATCAGCTAATGAACATTTTTCACATGAATAGTCAACAGGGAGAATATTAACCCTTTCGGTGCCAATGCCGGATCTGTGATTACCTATGCAAACAGTTTGAATCCAGATGAGACGCCGAGTTTACTCGGCGTCTCATCAGGATCCAAACTGTTTGTTACTGTTACTATGTTTTGAAACCAAAATGAAGAAAATCAAAAGAATGAAAATTTGTAGCAGACGACAAAGTTACATGTAGCAGAAAAAGGATGCACTGGATTTCATTTGTAAATTTTATCAATTAAGTGATGAATAAAGGTATTTTTTCGAATAATATTTGTGTTATTTCAGAAATGTTCCACTTATATTCACACTATTACAAGTACTGGCTCAGCTCAAAGTCTTAATGCATTCTCAAGTACCTGATTGGTCTGATTTTGAACTTGCACAAATTCTCAACCAATCCGATGCTCGAGAATGAACTCAGAAGGTTTATAACCGCATGCCAAGATGCTTGCGAATAATTCGGACTCAAGCAAAACGCAATATAGCCTTGGGATTATGTAATTAATTTTTAACGTGCGAATCTCATACCCTATACCACAGATATTGGAGTACAGACTTGCAAAGCGTCAGAGCAGACCCAGATCAGATGATTTTTACAAAACTGTAACTACAGTCTAAAACGGTTTGAGTCGTGACAAGACATAAATATGCCATGTCCAAGGTTATAAAGCTTCTGAGTCTGAGTCTGAGATCATTCTCAAGTATCTGATTGGTCTGAGATCAGCAAGCTCAGAATCTGACCAATCAGATGCTCGAGAATGGTCTCAGACTCAAACAAAAAGAATGGGCATATATCTTATGATATCATTGGGGGGAGTATTCTGCTATTTAACCCTTTACCTGAGAGATACACATGTCCACACATTTACAAACAGTGTTTACCCAGGTCTGATGTCTCCTGTAGGTCTACCCTGTCCACACATTTACAAACAGTGTTTACCTAGGTCTAATGTCTCCTGTAGGTCTACCCTGTTGACACATTTACAAACAGTGTTTACCTAGGTCTGATGTCTCCTGTATAGTTCTACCCTGTTGACACATTTACAAACAGTGTTTACCTAGGTCTGATGTCTCCTGTATAGTTCTACCCTGTTTACTTATTTTGGTTATATGGATCTGGTTCTACAGTTTCTGCCAAATACCAAACATCCTATCTTATGAAAAGCATTAGTTACAAATATCTATGATTTACTTGAATATTCATGATATAAAGGACTTATTATGATTGAAAGTTGTATATATCTGTTTCCCATATTTATTTATCTATTCTATATTCTAGACTCATATGGCAAATATAAGACATATCATACACATATAAATCAATAATATCACAAAAAGTGTAGACCCATATGATCTATATTAGACAGTAAAAATCACAAAGAATGTAGACCCATATGATACACATATAAGACAGTAAATATCACAAACGGTTTACACACATATGGTACACATATAAGATTATAAATATCACAAAGAGTTTAGACCAATATGATACACATATAAGACAGTAAATATCACAAACAGTGTACTCCCATATAAAACACATATACGACTGTAAGCAGTGTTATCCCGAATGATGCAGTATTCTGAAAATGGGTGATCCTTCGAAAGCAAAAATAGCAATGTCAGATGGAGAAAATTGCAGACTCGGTTTTATTGAGTCTGTTCATGAGTAGTAGTTAAACGTGATGCACTACTCACGCCTTTCTAGCACTGGCTAAAGCAGTATTCAATTTTCAAAACTTATACCATCATAACTAATGATCCCTAAGGATCAGAAAATATAACAACACTAAGAATGAAGTACGGGCTAAGAATTATCTACCAGACTAATATTAATAGTACATGTATAGTAGATGAACTTACATTTGAATACGAGAAGGGTCAAAGTATTATTACGCTTTAACCCATCACTTGCTATTCACGTCAATATACCTACCTGAAATAGTGAAGACCCAGATGAGAAGCTCCTGCAGGAGCCATCTCATCAGGGTCTGCACTATGTACAAGTTGATTGTGCAACCAGTGCACCCCACAACTGTGATTGCATAGCGAAATACTTGTACACAGTGAAGATATATGTAATTATACAACAGGGCATAGGTAAAGAAGGAGAAATGTATTTTAAAATTCAGCAAGAGAAGTGTTATTTAAAGGTTATGATACTATTTGCAAGGAATGTATAGTCAGATTAGTCACCGCTTTGGTACTTTGTGTTCTGCCTTTTCGACTACAAGGGTATAAACAGTTTAGCAAGAAGTGTTGTTGGAAGGCAGAATTGAAACAGAAAATATACTGTTAAATAGAAATCGACCGAAATAAATAAACAAAGTCAGAGTATCCATCGTGTAAAATACATTGTATACATGTACTAGAAATGGGTTTCGTGATTGCCTCTGCTAACAGGGAATGTCGGGTAAATCTTCATATCATTGATTTCTTAAATCTTTAGTGCAAAATTATTGTGCGAAATATAGCACATGTCATTTTATTGCAGGCGACACTTGATATTTCCCCTGCACTTCATACAAACCCGTTTCATGCATCTGCAAACAGAGTAGATCCAGATCCCGAAGAAGCCGTCTGCTCAGGGTCTGTCATCGTGTAGATTAAGCCGAGGTTAACAGTTCCCTTGTTCATTATGCCATCGGTAAAATTCAGCTCATGGTGTTTTTTTTGTTATTTCAATATTGCTAGCAAAATGTTCACGAGGGAAAATTTTAAAATAACAGTACACAGAATACTATGGAAGATCATGAATTTCAAAACAATGAATGTATTATAACCGCGTGCTACAGTGGCATCATATCTACAAACAAATGTCCGACCTTTATTTCCTGTTAAAACTCCGAATACACACCAATCTCAAAGAAGTTTACTTAATTAACCCTTTACTCCATAAATACTTCTTTCGACGTATTTGCAAACAGAAAAGACCCAGATCAGACAGTCCCCTTAGACGTTGTCCGATCAGGGTCTGCTCATTTCGCTGGTGATGTAACATGATTCTACTGTTTCTACTATGGCTAATGTACCGTTATAAACTAATCTATTTATTTTAATTAAGGACGTTCTTGAATTAACTCTAAGTAAGTTTTCGTTTGCAACAATTGTCGTCTGCTTCAATTCGTAAAATAAAATTTCTCTCATTTCTTTGCAACAATATGACAAACAGTTTGGATCCAGATGAGACATCGCATTATGCGGCGTCTCATCTGGATTCAAACTGTTTGCATAGGTTATTACAGTTTTGCCTCTAGCGTGCAAAGAGTTATAATAGATAGCTATCTATATGGGAAGTAGAAGACATCTGAAAATTACAAGAACAACCCGTTGTAAACAGCGCGTTCATATTAATATCGATGCCGGAATTTTGACAATTTGCAGCCAGTGTAGTACGAAAGTCATGCAGAAATCTCAAGGAAAAGGACACTTGTTTTTGTTTTATTAAAAATACGGTATAGAAGGATTTTATTTTACTTCACAAACAAGAATGCCAAACCCTTCTACACGTGCTGTCAGATCATTCTGTTTGTAACTATGTCTATTCATTTAGTGGTCTGTAAAGACAGGTTCCAGGTTCTAGTGTATAGCAAACAAAGCAGACCAAAGAACGTATCTGATCTGGGTCTTCTCTGTATGTAAAGGCACAAGATGAGCTATCAAGCAAAGCGTTTAACTTCCACAGCTGAACTTCGATATCTCAAAGTCGGATAACTCGAAATTCTGGATAACTTGACGTAAAGGTTCAGTCCTTTCAACATTTATAATTAAGATTTGTTATAAATGGCGCCACTATGCATATCTAGCAACACATGTGACAACTTAATGCAGGTCGAAAGTAATGCTGAAAGCTTCTACAGTATTAATTTAGACCTGCATGATGCTGTGAACTTGAGTAATTGTTGAGATTAGAGATCGGATGATTCGAACCTCTGTTATCTAAATAAGAATTACTATGCTAGTAGTATGGAAGTTCAGCTGTATTTTGGTGAGTTAGAAAAGTTGTTAAATGCGAGCTTTGGCGAGCATTTAACTACTTTTCGGACGAGCCAAAATACAGCTGAACTTCCAAACTACTAGCATAGTAATTCTTTTATCATGCAACACCAAGAAAAATGGAATATATGAAGAAATAGAAAGATTGCTAAAGCGGTTTCGTCCCCTGAATGAAAATACATGCAAGTACGAATTACGTGACATCATGTTGGCATGCAGTGACGTCATCGACTTTTACAACATAAACAAACTTGATTTAATCCTTTTATATGGACAGATAGTTGAGACAAAGGTGAGAAAATGTGTTAATTTGATGTTTATGTTTAATTATGGAAAAGTAGTATGCCTTTTTCGTCCTTCTGTTTTACTCCTATCGGCTTAACCAAACTTGCATTCCATTCGGGTCAGTACACATGCACTATACCTCACAAAATACAGCGTCGACGTGGAACATATTATGCTAGTAGGAAGTGACTGTATTTCGTGACGTTGCATGATAAACGTAATTGTTGAGATTAGAGATCGGATGATTCGAACCTCTGTTATCTAAAAGTAAGTGAATGGTCTCTTGAAGTTTGAAATATCGGAGCTCAACAGTATACGGCATAATAAAAAAATCAATGTTATTCATAGTGAGTCGACGTAAGTATTCTTTGATGTCTAAATAAGTATGCTTTTGACACAATGGAGTATTTATCGATATTTGCCGTCAGTTTGAAATTAAGAGAGACGCTTAGTAACTTGACGTCGCATTAGGAGTCAACTTAATGGTTTCCCTGCAGTTGCTTGACTTCAGTAACGTCATTGAATACATATTTGACGGATTTTTCACAGTTGTTGTCTTATGTTTTACATACTGTCATGTGTTAACCGTCTTCTATGTTGTGACAGAGACATATACATACATGTATATGTCTCTGGTTGTGGGAAAGTCCGGCGGGGATAACTTTATTTACACAATTTGTTAAGCTAGGATGACTTTGAGATAAGTGTGAGGTTAGGATGTCCGTAAACCGGTTTAAAATCCCAGTGGTGATTTTGTCACTGACCGTTCCAATGCGATACTTTCTTTATCACCCTTACTTTTGTTTGTCTTGTGCCGTTGTACTTGTGCCTTTGTTCATGTTTGGAATCTTTGTATCCGGTACTCGTATGTTTGTTAAGGTTTTCGGTGTTCATCTCGTATATGTGCGTGTGTGTGGGTGTACAGTTGTGTGTGTGCGCGCGCGCATGTGTTGTATGACATGCTATCTATCGATGTTTTGGTGATGGTTGCGTCTTGTATGTGGCTTTGCCTGCTTGACCTTACTAAAATTTCATTGTTGATGCCAGATACTGATTTTGAAAGAAAATGAAGGATGCTTTAGCAGACGATATTTTTTACAGTAAATAAAATGACCCTGTTGATTACTATTAGATTTATGATTACCTACACAAACCGCTTGGGTCCTGATGAAAAACCTGATAACTTGGCATTACACGTATCTCCTATAATATATAACATAAACTCGTCCATATGGAAAAATGGAACCCGTTTATGTTACATGTGAGGGGTTCGTGCAAAAACATATACGTGTACAAATGTATGCTAGTGAAAACCTTCACTTTGATTTGGTATAGTAAACAGTGCAGACCCTGATCAGAGGGCTCCCGTAGGAGCCCTCTGTTCTGGGTCTACATTGTTAGTACTGTCCCATGTAAGGCTCGTGTAAAACAGTTGTTGGTTAAAACAGTTGGTTAAAACAGTTGTTGGTTAAAACAGCTGTTGGTTAAAACAAAACTGCACATTGACCTTGACGTGTTGTAATTTTCAGAAAATAATGACACCTGAATGTGTTATGTTCACGGGAGATTATCAACGTTTAACCGGGACCCAGTTCATATCTTTTGATATGAGCATTACAACAAACGTGCTTGTACATAATAAGTTTTCTTCTCCATTTTCTGCAGGTTTCCAATAGACTGGTTCAAAACAATAATGCGCGAATTTTAACAAATCTGTAATGTAGCCCATATCCAGATAAAACAGGAAATACCGAGCACCTTGTTTAAGATTGGATAAAGCAGCGAAACGTACTTCATGCAGCATTCTAAATGTTATATACATAGTGAAGATATATGTAACTATACAACAGGGCATGGGTAAAGAAGGAGAAATGTGTTTTAAAATTCAGCAAGCGAAGGGTTAACATTATGTAGTACTGATACCCGCGTTAATCGTTATCTGCTGTTTACGTCCAAATTACATTTGGATACAGACGAATTACTCGGCGTCTCACCGGGATCAAAACTGTTTGACACTCAGCCAGTAGTTTCAGTTGTTCGAATAGGAAGTAGTCACAATTACACCAGACCCAATTCCAGCAACCATTACCTACCTTTTTCACAGCGGGAGAGGAGTTAATGTTACTGGCTACATGTCTGTAAAAGGATATACTGGGAACCAGTTGTGTTTGCGCGTGTGGTGAAAATCTAGTCGCGAACAAACTTGCAGGCTTATCTTGGTGCACTGAACCGTTTTATATAGTTGTTTATTTCAAAATGGATGAAAGAGTAAGATGTAAAGAAGACTTGTCCGGTTCAGAGTTTATATATGACTACTATTGTGAGGTGTGTAATGAAGATGGAAGAAATGTGGAGGCGGAAGGGTTTTGTAATGACTGTAAGGAATACTTGTGTGGACTTTGTTATAGCGGACATCAGCGAACGCGACTGACACGCCACCACGAGCTTCTAGGGAAGGACAGTATGCCCAAAGATATCCCATTGTCTGCTGACCGAGCTAGGAAGGACATTTCCTCAAAATGTATAATTCATGCTGGCAAACGCTTGAAATATTATTGTAAAACGCACGATGTCCTAGGATGCAGCGATTGTGTCGTGACTGCACACAGAAATTGTGATGATGTCGAATCAATTGCGGAGAAATCGGGATGTATTTTAGATAGTAAAGAGTACGCAGATTTCATTCAAACATTGAAATCCATGGACCAAAAATCCTGTGATTTGGTTGCAAAATCAAACGCCAACGTAAGTGTAACGAAAGCTGGTTATTCAGAGGTAATCAAATCAGTAAAACAATTCAAAGAGAAACTTCTCAAAACCCTGAATAAACTTGAAAGAGATCTAATTGCAGAAGCCGAAGCGTCCGTGACAGAAGCAGAACAAAACGTAGATGACTGTAACGCGACTAAAGAAACGATAGAGACATTAATTACAGATTTTGAAAGCCTTCAGTCGTCTAGACGAATGAATCAGATGTATATATCAATAAAAGAAAACAGCCAATACATCAAAAAGCTTCAAGACAAGTTATCATCGGCAGAGAAGACTTTAGTAGTGAAGAAATTTAGGTTCGAACCAAACAGAAATTTGAACGATTTCATGGAAAATCTGTATGCTCTGGGACACATTTCGTGTAAAATTGAAGAGCTGAAAGAAAGAAAACAAGCAGTGGACAAAAGGCTGGTTCCCATGACGACAGCACACCTGGCAGACATTGGCGTGTGGTCTAAAGGGGACTTCTGGATATTGAATGCATCGATCACGGGATCCGCCGTATTGTCTAAGACCAGACTGATTGTTGCTGATAAAACCAATTATCGTGTTAAACTGTTAGACACACAAACCAATAAGGTGATACACACGCTGACTCTTTCCTTCCGGCCAAGGGATGTCACAATAATAAGTAGTAACCAAGCCGCGATAACAGTATCAAACAGCAAGAAAAACACTTTTCTGTGCGTGTCAGGATCACTTTCATCACAAAGGGAGATAAATGTGGATGGCCGGTGTATGGGTTTGGCATACAGCAAGGATAGGCTGTTTATTACATACAAAGCTCCTCCAAAGGTCGAGATAATGGATATAAACGGCAACGTGATGAAGAGGATAGAGACTGACAGTGATGGAAATCAATTGTTTACATGTCCTCGATATGTTTGTGTCAGCAGTGATGGCGCTACCATGTACATATCTGACTATGAGAGAAATGAAGTGATCAACCTTACAATGGACGGTGAAGTGAAGTCTGTATATAGGGACACTGAGCTGAAAGGTCCAGAGAAAGTATGTGTTGATCACAACGGCAATGTGTATGTTTGTGGTCGTAACAGTCGAAATGTACACATGCTGACTTCCGACCTCACCAAGATCCGGATCATCCTGACTCAGATGGACGGACTGAACACCGATGTTTACTCTGTGAGCCACTGCAAGGAGACAAATAGGCTGTATGTGGGAATGTATAGCAACACAATGAAAGTGTTCCAGTTGTCATAGACTCTCAATTTTTACAAGTCGATTCAGACATTAAAATGAGTTCTGTCAACCCGTATACAAGGCTCGCATTTAACAACTTTTCTTACTCGCCAAAATACAGCTGGACTTCCAAACTACTAGCATAGTAATTCTTTTATCATGCAACACCAAGAAAAATGGAGAAAATGAAGAAAAAGAAAGATTGCTAAAGCGGGTTCGTCTCCTGAATGAAAATACATACAAGTCCGATATACGTGACGTCATATTGGTTTGTAGTGACGTCTTCGGCTTTTACAACATAAACAAAGTTGATTTAATCATTTTATATAGACAAATAGTTGAGACAAAGGTGAGCAAATGTGTTAAATTTGACGTTTATGTTTATGCCTTTTTCCTTCTATTGGCTGAACCTAACTGTACATGCATCCCAGTGGGGTCAATACACATGCACTATACCTCACAAAATACAGCGTCGACGTTGAAAATATTATGCTAATAGGCATAGGAAGTTATTGTATTTCGTGACGTTGCATAATAAATATACATTAACCCTTTCGCTGCCAAACTATGTCGTCTGCTAACTTTGTCGTCTGCTACAAATTCTCTCTTTTTTATTTTCTTCATTTTTATTTCAAAAACATAGTAACAGTTACAAACAGTTTGAATCCTGATGAGACGCCGAGTTACTCGGCGTCTCATCTGGATCCAAACTGTTTGCATAGGTAATCACAGATCCGGCATTGGCAACGAAAAGGGTTAATAAGATATCTGTATAGTGACTTAACCATGATCCAGAACCACAAATGTACTTGTAAGTGTCTGCTGTCGTGTTCATCAAGATTCAGATCATACTGACGCAGGCGGACAGATTGTACAGGAACAACTCTGTAATATCTAGTCGTTGTCAGGAGAAAAACAGAATGTATATTCTATTTAATATGAATGCATTTCAGTTGTAATGCGTGCTACGCTCTAGCGTTTTAGGGCTTCAAACCAAAATAGGAACTAGAATAATTTCCATTAACCCTTCTCATGGTGAATATTCAAACAATATTGAACCCATCCACCATGAATATTAATAAGTTGAATCATTCTGAAGTTGGATCAGTTGTAGTAACAGCAAGAAAATAGTTCAGTTCCATATAAGGCAGCTCGTCTAGAAGCTGCCTCATACGGGTCTCATACGGGTCTACAGTGTATACTAATTGCGAATGCAGATATGTACACTTATAGCAGCATCAGAAGGGTTAATCATTTATCTGGTAGAGTTGCTCGTTGACTTCTACACATAGAGAATAGACCCATGTCAATCCTCTCCTTTAACCCCTCGCTTGTTATTCACGTCAATATACCTACCGTAATAGTGAAGACCCAGATGAGACGGCTCCTGCTATTTACAAGTTGATTGTGCAACCAGTGCATTCCACAGCAGTGATTGCACAGCGAAATACTTGTATACAGTGAAGATATAATGTAATTATACAACAGGGCATGGGTAAAAAGGAGAAATGTATATTAAAATTCAGCAAGAGAAGATTTAAGAACCATCTGACCAGGGTCTGCTTTATTTGATATGAAATGCAGTGGGACCTGTCCTCAGTGGCCATTCATTTATTAAACACAGGAGACTTAAAAAGCAGCTGGTTGCTTAACATAGGGCTAAGGTAATGTAGTATTTTTCTGCATTACTTTTGACCTGCATTAAGCTTACCACCTTCCTTACAAATCCATAATAACACCTCTTTTTATGGCCGCTTAAAACATGTTCTATTGTAATACAAATGTGATAAAACAGAACTAATAAGTAATCATTGTTCATCATAAAAATATATAATAATAAATTCATCATTTCTTGAATGAATATTAATTTTATTAACCCTTATCATTCTAAACGCGTTCTGGCTGGTACATGTATATGCAAAAACGCTTGGATCTAGATTAGATATCGAGTGACGTCACTCAGGATCCAAGTTGTATGGCACTTGGCCACTGTTTCCTCAACAGCTTGACAAATACAATTGAACTTCGACAACTCGAACTTCTAGGAACCGTACAAATTAGTACCAGATAACAGGAGTTCGAGTCATCCGATTTGTAATTTGAACAGCTTAATACATGTCTAAAGTAATGCCGAAAGCTCCTATTGGAGCTTTCAGCATTACTCTGGACCTGTATCAAGCTGTCACGTGCGTTTCTAGATATCTGTAGCGATACATTTTAGAGCAATTCTGTATTGTAAGTTTTGGAAGGATTGAACTTTTTAGTTCGAGTTATCCGAAGTTCGAGTTATCCGAGTTCGAGATATCGAAGTTCAACTGCATCAGAATTCAGCAGATCAGAAATTGAGCAGATATAACTTTAATCTGTATGATAAGTGCTAAGTAAAGGGTTAATTGTCATTTGATGTTAGTATCCGCTTAATGCACGAGGAACTTTCCATATGACTGTCATCATGCACTAAGCTGACCTCTGCCTTTAACCCATTACATCATAGGCTATTTTTAGATCAGTACCTCATAGGCTATTTTTAGATACAACCTCTTTGAATAAATCTACCGAAAAGGAGCATAAACCAGAGAAAAGGAAACTTTTAGAATTTTGTAGTTTGAAACCATTGTGATAAATAGAGCATTTGCTCCTATAGGGGCAAATGCTCTATTTATCACAATGGTTTCACAAAGTGACTTTTACAGCGTCGTCAAAAGTAGTTAATATCAGGGAATTGGTTAAGGTATGTATTGATACGAATTTGTCCAGTTCAGAAGGGTTTTACTGTACCACAAATTGATCTGTGACGCCTAATGTAGGCTCCAATGCTTTGTGAGACATTTCAGGACATTGTCGTCTGAAAACATTAAATTTTGTTAACGCCATTCGGTACGTGGTTCGTTTCCATAGCATAGATGAATGGGTGATTACATTTGCAAAACAGTGTAGATCCAGACGAGACGTCGAGTTCAGGACGTTGCATTAGTATCAAAACTGTTTGAAACAGAAAAGCAGTTAACATTCTTGGTGTTCCTGTGGACATTTGTGTTTGATTACCTAATTCCCCTGTCTGTCTGACTTCTTTTCTAGTTGTGAAAAAAAGCAAAGACATATGTTACAGAGGGCATTATGAACCAGCGAAAGTGTTAACCCTTCTCTTGCTGAATTTTAAAATACATTTCTCCTTATTTATCCATGCTCTGTTGTATAATTACATATATCTTCACTGTGTACAAGTATGTCGCTGTGTAATCATTGCTGTGGAGTGCACTGCTTGCACAATCAACTTGTAAATAGTGCAGACCCTGATGAGACAGCTCCTGCAAGAGCCGTCTCATCTGGGTCTTCACTATTTACAGGTAGGTATATTGACATGAATAGCAAGCGAATGTTTAACTCTTAACCAATCAGTGCCGACATGGCGTTAATATCAAACAGACTGGATCCAGATTAGATTCAGAATAATTCGTCATCTGACCATAATCCCATCTGAACGAGATTATATGCTTGGACGAATCTAGTGAATGAAAATTACAGCAGAATGGCTTTTGCTATCTATGGTTTATGCACGGACTTTTGCTATCTATGGTTTATGCACGGACGTTTGCTATCTATGGTTTATGCACGGACTTTTGCTATCTATGGTTTATGCACGGAATTTTGCTATTTATTTAAATGTATTTCACGTGACTTGTTTATCGCGTGTTTAACCAGATCGACAGATAAAAAAATCGGCTATGTAAATAGCGCCGGTCCGGACCAGTCTCACAGACGTATAAACATCACGAGGTGGTCACATTATTAGCAGTATACGAGGGTATCTCTAGTATCTTATCAAACTTGACAAACTATCTAACTCCAGAACAGTTTGGTTGACGTTCAACCCTTTCGCTGCCAAACTCTGTCGTCTGTCGTCTGCTACAAATTTTCATTCTGTTGGTTTTTCTTTATTTTTGTTTCAAAAACACAGTAACAGTAACAAACAGGTTGGATCCTGATGAGACGCCGAGTTACTCGGCGTCTCATCTGGAGCCAAGCTCTTTGCGTAAGACATGCATATCGCGTTTAGCATTGGACGTCGTGTCCATCCTTCATCTGATGAGAATGCATAATTATATTTCTTAAAGTGAATAAATCAGACCCAACACTGGCGGCTCCTACTAATTCCGTATAATGTGGATCTACTCTGATTTCAAAGGCGTTTGTGTCTGGTTAAATGTAACAGAAACTGTAAATCTTTACCATGCTAAGATGTCCACCCACCTTACCGTCGGTTAGATCAAACGCAGGCGCGGATTTAGAGGGGCAGAGCCGGCGTACGTCCCCCTAAAATTGCCGAAACAATTTTTTAGTAGTATTTTAGATGTATATACAGTAAACCCTCTCTATAACGACCACTAAATTGTGTTAATTAGTTGGTATTTAAAGTAGGTGGTTGGTTAAAGCAATGTAAAAGTAAAACAACGCTTCCATCACCTTGCTTTAAGCAGTCACCTGCCTTTAACACAAAATAATTGATGTAATGTAGTGGCCGTTGTATATACTAAAACTTAATAAAACAGTAGGAGAGTTTTATTTCCCTCACCCAATTTAGCTCTTTTCAACTTGTATTACAAACACACTATTTATTTATGTAATCAAACATAAAAATCTAGCCCCCCCCCACACACACACCTCCAAATAAAAATTTCTACGCCCCCATCTAATCTGAAATCCTGGATCCGCACCTGTAACTTAAGTGAATCTACTGACCGATGATCAAACAGTTTGGATCCTGATTAGACGCCGAGTTACTCGGCGTTTCATCTGGATTCAATCTGTTTGTGGCTTCTAGTAAGGTCCCGTATAGTAGTATAAAGATTCAAAGCTGTGTTTTGTCTGCTACAACACGATCAAGTTCTCACCTCGTATTGTGTCGCGACTGGTCTGCTAAAATATGATATTGTTCTCACCTCGTACATGTATGGTGTTGTGTTTGTCTCATATTAACGCGTGGCATGAATAACTAACACTTTTCATGGAGTTATGAAACTGTAAGCCCTTATGCTGTTAACTCGTTCAATCATTTGTGATATGTATAGTCTCTTATGATTCTTTATAGAATGGTTGCATACATCGTTTGATGATTTAATTTTTGTTACTGTATGTATACAGATAAGACTGAAATGAATAAAATCAATAAAACAATAATAATATATATTTTTTATAAACTTCTTGTTTAGCCTTTGCTGACAGAACAGACCCAGATCAGACGGCTCCTATACGAGCCGTTTGATCTGGGTCTGCTCTGTTGACTTTACATGAGCCACACGTACTGTTGTCAACTCTGTTTGCTTGTGGTGTAATATAGACCTGGTTCTGCAGTTTCTGTATGAGCCAAAATAGATGCCATATATTCATATGCCGGTATACAATTTGATCTAATCAACATTCGTGATGTCATTATTTTTACATGAATACATGTACATGTATGCAACAGGAAGAGTGTTAACACAACAACACTGCCATCTACAAATAGTTTGGATCCAGATAAGACGTTGCCTACTTACTGAGTATTAATAAATAATATAATACATAAACGCATTTTAACCCTTTCACCGCCAATGTCGCATAAATGCACCACGACAAATAGTGCAGTCCCAGATCAGACGCCGCCTTTTCAAGGCGGCGTCTGATCAGAGACTTCACTTTTTGTCTCAATCCCTAGCTCTATAGATCTGTGGTTTATTCCTTTGATTTCTGTATTAATTTATCTTATTTCCTTATTATACCGAATCATTTAACAAAAATGGGTTGCAGACGACAATTAGAATTTTTGGCGCCAAAAGAGTTGATGTCTTTCAAACAGAGTAAACCTAGATCAGACAACTCATGACGGACCTGTCTAATGAAGGTCTGCTCTTTTTTATATAAAGTTCCGACTCTTGTTTCTACCAATACAAAAGTATGTGCACATATGCCATTATAACAAAATCAGCTAATGAATATTCATGATGTCATTATTTCTTACATGCATATTGAACAAGAAAAGAGTTAATAATCGATATTATTAGTGCACATTGGAAAGGACAATGCATTTGTTAAGCGACTCTGTCATATTGCTGTCGGCTTAATTAGGCTAATACGATGATTGTCGGAGTTACCGAACATATACGCTTGGCAACAGCGAAGCAGCGCTAATCTAGCAATGCAGCTTGCCTATAGTCAAAGAGCCAATCGTCTCACTCAGTCCTGTCAGACGTCATCTTGTAATTCGAGTGGACTCTCGAGTGATAAACTGAAATACCTGTGTGATGTGATGTTAGTTAAAACAGAATGATGGGATCTAAAGCGCACGCTCCTCTGTTGTTTCTTTCTCTGGAAAGGAAGAATGACTGTCTGAGTCAATAGTTAAGGTAAATCGACTTTGTCGAATGTTTATATCCCTTCTCAAACTAACTCTTTATATATGTACGTATTTTCACTCATTTGCAAACATAGTAGACCCAGATCAGACGGCTCCTATTGGAGCAGCCTGATCAGGGTCTGCTCTGTTTGCTTATGTAATTTGACAGCTTCTACAATGGCTATACAATGTTCCACCTTCCATATTTGATTATAGCTACTTTGTTCATGAATATTCAGTAGGTATTGAACTGTGGAATAAACATAGAACATGAAAAAGGTTAAAGAAATAATGACTGTTCAATCTCTGATTTGCTGAACTTTTGCGCACACACTTCTGATTTTGAGGAACTATTGCACAAATGTCAAACAGCTTAGATCCCGATGAGACACCGAACTACTCATTTGCTACATGTAGTCAAGACAACGTCTAGCATAAAAAGTGTTAACCTTTCTCTTGCTGAACATTTCTCCTTCTTTACCCATGCCCTATTGTATAATTACATATATCTTCACTGTGTACAAACTATATCGATGTGCAATCACTGCTGTGGAGTGCACTGGTTGCACAATCAATTTGTAAATAGTGCAGACCCTGATGAGACAGCTCCAGCAGGAGCTGTCTCATCTGGGTCTTTACTATTTATAGGTAGGTATATTGACGCGAATAGCAGGCGAAGGGTTAATATATATTCAAAATTAACCTTTAGCCAGTTAACCGTATACTCCATAAATACGCTTTTCTACGCCTTTGCAAACAGTGTTGACTTATATCAGGGGCCATCTGACCAGGATTTGCTCTGTTTGCTTATGGTATAATATAGGTATGATTCTGCAGTTCATGCTTGAGTAAAAACTATCTTCTGTTCATATGCCATTATAAATAAAATCAGCTAATAAATATTCATTACGTCATAATTTCTTATATGAATAATCATGGAGTAGAGGGTTAAGTGACTTGTCTTTCATTGTAAACAGGCGTGCTTTAGGTGAAATACAATAAAACCTCTCTATAACGGCCACTAAAATTATATCAAAATTTAATAGTTTGTGTCAAAGGCAGGTGGTTGCTTAAAGCAAGGTGAAAGTAAAACAGAACGCTCCTATTGGAGCGATCTGTTTTACTTTCACCTTGCTTTAAGCAGCCACCTGCCCTAAATACCAAGTAGTTAACATAATTTAGTGGCGTTTATAGAGAGGTTTTACTGTACTAGGTTACTGGGCGTCCCATCTAGACTGGTCGGATTTTGTAGAAATCACACTCCAAGAGGCATTTTGGGGGAAAAGTTTTATCATAATTTGAGTGTGCTGAATCCATTTCTATTGTCTGTCAGTATATTAATTGTCTTGCTCTCGGTAAAGCTAAGACAATTTACTGGTGAATACATGTAAGTTTGATAGAAACGATGACGCCATGGATACTAATTAACTGGTTTACGGTGGCACTTTGATAAAATGAATTTAACCCCTTCCTCCATAAATACGGGTTTCTACGCCTCTGTAAAAGTATTTAAGCTTTTGAAACCATTGTGATCAATAGAGCATTTGCTCTTGAGGAGCAAATGCTCTATTTATCACAATGGTTTCAGAGCTACACAATTCTAAAAAAAATCCTTTTCTCTTGTTAATGCTCCTTTTCGGTATATTTATTCAAAGAGGTAGGATCTAAAAATAGCCTATGAGGTAATGGGTTAATCATGACAGAAACTACATGATCGGATCTATATTATTTCACAAGCATACATAGCGAATCCCTCAGAAACCATCAGACTTGAGTTTGCTCTGTTTACAAAGACGCCAGAAGGTGACGATTAATGAATGACTGATGAAGAGACTGCTTCGTTTTCGGGTTCTAGTAGCAGAAGTTCAGATAGGCTACGTGAATTAAAACATCTTGGTATATCAAGAATAACTTTTTTATTTCTCTACCAAACGCTATGTTGAGACCACTCTTTAGAATCGTCTCAGAGTGGTCACAACACAGGGTTTGATTGAGAAATTAGGAATTTAGAACTTGTGAACGCACGTTTATCTGTTGCTCCGTAATAGATATATATTTCTAGAGCTTGATTAGAGTGGGTAGATCAATAGACGTATTGGCCACAGGTATTGGTATCAATACCCTTTGTGATTTGTGGTTTATTCCCTCATTGTTCAGACATCCAATATTCTCATTCCACCGGTCTGTAAAGCTGAATACGTTCTGAATCGGAGATTCTTCGAAAGCAAAAGTAGCAATGCAAAAAGAGATAATTGCAGTCTCGGTTTTATTGAGTATGTTCATGAGTAGTAATTAAATGTGCAACACTACTCATGTCCATAAGCATCAGTTTAAGCGATGTCTAATTTTCAAAACTAATAACATCGAAAGTAATGATCCCGAAGGACCAGAGGATATATCAGCATTGAGATTGAAGAAATGGGTGAGTTTTACGTCCGCCACAAAAGCACCTACCACCTATTGTTGTAAAGTACATAACGAGGGATTGGTGCAAAACTATTCTAACTCCTTCACTTTGTGAAGGAGTTAGAATAGTTTTGCACCAAGCCCTCGATAAGATCTGAAAGTAGGAGATGCTTCGAAAGCAAAAGCAGTAATGCAAAAAGAGAACACTGCAGTCACGATTTTATTGTTTCTTTTTACGAAAAGTTATTAAAAGTACAAAACTACCCCCACGTCCCCCTAACACCTGCTTAAGTACACCCAGGCCACATATAGCGCTATCATACTTTTTTGTGATTTATACCCTAATTTTCCAGACACTCAATGTTCTCATTTGTTAACCCATTTCCTGATATTGACGACTTTTGGTGACTCTGTAAAAGTCACTTTGTGAAACCATTGTGGTAAATTGAGTATTTGCTCCTATAGGAGCAAATGCTCTTTTTATCACAATGGTTTCAGAACTACAAAAATCAAACATTTTCCTTTTCTCTAGTTAATGCTCTTTTTCGGTAGATTTATTTAAAGAGATTGTATCTAAAAATAGCCCATGATGTAATGATCTAAAAATAGCCTATGACGCAATAGGTTAAGCTGAATGAGTTAATCTGGAACCATATCGATGCCTTTAAGATTGACTGACATAGTAGCAAATAGCAAATAAACCGTGTTCAAACAGCTCATTTAGGAGCCATTACTTTTGGTTTGGGTCTGCACTATTTGCCTAAGTTTGTACATGTATGGGTGCGAGTTGGGTTTTACGGCACTGCGACACTGAATAGGTCATATAGCGCCAATGAATGATGAGATGACATGATGATGAGGGATGGTATCAGGAAGATGATTTCGGCTAATCTCATTCGTTGATAAGCAGCGCATGGGATCAAAACCACCGACCTGCCTTTCCATTTAGTTCTTGGCAGAGGGGATAATCTCCGTCAAATAAACAAAAACATCCCCTGTGACAATTAAGCCCCAGAACTACGGGAAGGTAGGAAGGTCTCTGGGCTTGTACATGTATGTCAGAATACGTGTGGTACTTAAGGTTTACAGGCGGAAAATAAATCATACAGGATCCTGCTAAACTGAAGCATTCCGTATTGGACGATTAAACTCTTTATTCTATGAATATTAATGTTAGAAATAAATGTCACAGTTAATTACATGAATTTTTAATTTCGCATTAACACAGGAACAGTTTGCCAATGGAATATATAGAATCAGTTCTGTATCAAGACACAGAAAATCGAGCAGACCCTGATCAGACGGCTCCTACAGGAGCCGTCTGATCTGGGTCTACTCTGTTTGCATAGCCGTAAACAGGCGTATTAATGACGTAAAAAAGATAAGTAACAAATAACTACTGCATGAAATGAATATTAATAAGCGGATTTTATAATGGTATAATTAATAAGAAAATCTGTTACCATGACAGCGAATGCGTTTCTTTGAAGAAAAGAGTTCAATCACACACGTATACACATTGAATCTCAGACGAACAAGTTTTGATATCGTATATTTTATTATACTTAAACAGTTTGGATCCAGATGAGATGCCGAGTAACTCGGCAAATATTCATGGAGTGATGTTTTAAAATGCAACATCCAAGGATCATTCTGGAGCCAAACACGTATTGACATTTGCAAACAATTTGGATCCAGATGAGACGCCGAGTAATTCGCCGTCTCAACCGTATCCAAGCTGTCTGACACACGGTCAACCCATCCCCTCGTATTGACGACTTTTGACGTCTCTGCGAAAAACGCTTTGTGAAATCATTGTGATAAATAGAGCATTTGCTCATATTGGAGCAAACGCTCTATTTATCACAATGATTTCAAGCTACAAACTTCTAAAATTTCATCTTCTCTAGTTAATGCTCCTTTTCGGTAGATCTATTAGAAAGGTTGTATCTAAAAATAGCATATGAGGTACATTTGTAATAGTTTAACAGTGTCTCAAACGCTTGTACACATAAGAGGTAAGTAAAAAATTCAAACGATCAGAGTTTTGGTGGGCATTTTTTTCAGCACGATAACAACTAATTACGATTGGCCACCGCTTGGTCATTAATTTCTTAAACTATGAATCAACCTGGATAAACTCTTACAATGATGGCAGTGTTGTTGTTTTTCAGCTGACATCATTTTCATAGCAGAAGAAGGGTTAATTACCCCTTCGCTTGCTGAATTTTAAAATACATTTCTCCTTCTTTACCCATGCCCTGTGGTATAATCACATATATCTTCACTGTGTTCAAGTATTTCGCTGTGCAATCACTGCTGTGGAGTGCACTGGTTGCACAGTCAACTTGTAAATAGTGCATACCCTGATGAGACAGCTCCTGTAGGAGCTGTCTCATCTGGGTCTTCACTATTTACAGGTAGGTATATTGACGTGAATAGCAGGCGAACGGTTAACTTCTGATTAAGAACAATATACAGCCACATTTCGATTATTCGAATACTAGAATACGTATCATTATCGATCTTTAAGACGGATGATAGCTTAATACAACGTAAAAGTCATGCAGAAAGCTCTTATAGGAGCTTTCTAAATGACTTTCACCCTGTAGGCCTATTAAGCAGCCATCTGCCTAAAAAGTTCTCAATGCTTCATTATTAAAATTTCGAATAAGCGAGGTTTAACTGTATTTTTTATGTTGTACACAAGTAACTAATGTGTTATTTTGTTTTTACTTGCAGCAGGAACTAAAGAATGGAAAATAATACAAATATTACCGATGAAGCGCATATATCAAGGCCAACAGAGAGGTCACTGCTTGGCATTGTAAAGTGGGTGTTTATATCTGTAGCCATATTTGGAATATTTGTCAATTTCACTTCACTCGTTATTCTGTTACGATGCAAACGGATTCCAAAATTGATTCAACTGGCTTGCAGTAATATGTTAGTGTTTGAGATAGTACCTCTAATTGGACATGCGATATTCGAATTTACCGACGATTTCCCGGCGGTTCAACTGCAGATTTTCCGATATGACAAATTGTTTATCTTTTTGACGTGGACGGTGACAACGTTGATATCTCTGGAACGCGTATTCGTGTTGGAATCTCCGAGACTGTACATGCGTTACGTCACAAAACAAAACATCCGGGTTTGTTGTGCTGTTATGTGGATAGTTTTAGGAACTGGAATACTGATACTTACCTTTAAGCCGTTCGAGCCTACCCATATGACGGGCCTCTGTTGGTTCGGTGTCGCAACCAATTTATGCTATTCCATTATAATAACGATTTGCTGCACACGACTTGGAATATTGTGCAGACGTCATATTATGAAAATACATGTAAACACAATCAATGCTCGTGAAACTGCGACAAATGAACAGAGACCTAAAAAGCCAACCTATATACTGCCGAGGAGTACAAAAATGCTCATGATTTTTACAGTCTTATTTATAAGCATGAACATTCCTTTCGTCATCGAGAAAACATCTGAACACTGCAAGATGCTGCCCCAGCGATCGTTCTGTTTCTATCTGGTCATACTCAACCACACATTTAATCCATTCATTTATGTGTTACGCTTCAAGGAATGTAAATTAGAATTATTGCAACTTCTGTATCATGTTCCATTGTTCAAGGGACTTGAATTTAAAATATCCGCCCTCAAGACAGATATATTTGAAATCCCAACCATACAAAAAACTACTGAAATTAGATATTTTTGAATTCCCAACCACTTAAAAACGTATTGGCGAATTGTATTTCGATAAATCTATACATTACTTCAGAGCAAAGGTGCTCGATGCATGCTTGGACTCACCGTTTTAATTGCGGCGAGTTTAATGTTTTTAGATAGTGTTTAACCATAATTCGCGTTTTTGTTGAAAAGATTAACGAATACAGATCCCCCTATATACGTCTATGCATCCTGGCGGGAGTCACATCGTTTCGCTCTAGCGTTTTTTCAAATTCGCGGTCTTGCAGCGACAAGACGGAGCAATATTTAAGGAAAGCACTAATTGTGCCGCTTAGCATATGGAATTTGGAACGGATCAAGACCAAACTGATTGAAATCGGTGTTGAATTGGCTTTGCTGTAAGACTTTGAAAAACATGACTGTTGTATTTTCCGCCGCTGATCTGTCGTAGTTAGGTACCTTTCAATACATATATAGACCCGATAGGAAATTTTTTCCGGGTCGTGTTTTTCTCGTTTTTCGGAGTGGTTTAAGGTTCAAATAGATAGTTTTAGGCCAGTTGAACATACTTCGATCACAATTTTTTTTTTGGCGGGGCGGGGGGGGGGGGGGGGTTTCCATGGATGAGTCCAAGCATGCGTCGGGCACCTTTGCTTCAGAGCGAATAAGGTAATCATACGGTAATCATACTCTGTGTTATTCGGTTCGTGAGTATTCATAGTTGTCATTTATTAACCCTTCGCTTGCTATTCGAGTCAATATAACTACCTGTAAATAGTGAAGACCCGGATGAGACAGCTCCTGCAGGAGTTGTCTCATCAGAGTCTGCACTATTTACAAATTGATTGTGCAACCAGTGCACTCCACAGCAGTGATTGCACAGCGAAATACTTGTACACAGTGAATAAATATGTAATCATGCAACAGGACATGGGTAAAGAAGGAGAAATGTATTCTAAGTTTCAGCAAGGGAAGGGTTAAGAACTGGTGACTACTTAATCTGTACAGTAAAACCAATCTAAACCGGACGAACAGATGTTGCGACCGCTCTTTAGAATCGTCTGGAAGTCTGGTGGAGAAATAAAGAAGTAATTCTTGAAAATGTTTATTTACGCATCTTATCTGCATGAAGCTTCCACCTGTCTCCAAGACCGATATTTATACCAAATTTAACGTCCGGTTTAGAGGGGTTTTACTGTATATGAACAATGTCATTAAATATACACACAACCATTATAAAACTGAATATATGTATCACACATTTTGCCAAAGTAGTATTGAATAAATCGAAGATTATGCCAGGTTTTGCATTGTTTTCAATTACAGTGTAGTTTATTATATTTTTGCATAAGTTATAACGCCACATCTTCGTTTTTGTTTTCGATGAGATTTAGTTTTGGGTTTAACCCATTTCATCATATTGACGAATTTGGACGAGTCTATGAAAGTTACTTTGTGAAACCATTGTGAAAAATAGAGCATTTGCTCCATTTATCACAATGGTTTCAAACTACAAAATTCTAAAATTTTCCTTTTCTCTAGTTCTTGCTCCTTTTCGGTAGATTTTTAAAAGAGGTAATATCTAAAATAGCATATGAGGGAAATGGGTTAACGGAGAAGCTAATATGCTGTCGGTGATGATCATACAATGAACAGTTATATGTGTACGGTATATGTGTATGATATGTGTGTATAAGCGTTCTTCATTTACTGTATAACGGTGCTTGTGAAATTCCTTTGTAATCAACATGCATTTTTATGCGTTACGTGACTTTTTCCGTGTGGCAGTACCCTAAAAACATCATACTATCCTATTTAGTGTCACAGTGCCCTAGAACTAAGCCTACCCGATATTACTTTACTTTTCAGTAAGGTAAAGAACGCCATACCTGCCTCATTAGAAGAAAGTATTATATGTGTCAGTGGTCAGTAAATTCGAGGGCTTCGTGCAAAACTATTGTAACTCCTTCACTTTGTGAAGGAGTTACAATAGTTTTGCACCAAGCCCTCGATTTGTTTTTTAAATTCAGTCACTGAGGTATGATGCTCCTGCAGGAGCTGTCTCGTCAGGGTCTGCACTATTTACAAGTTCATTGTGCAACCAGTGCACTCCACAGCAGTTACTGCACAGCGCAATACTTGTACACAGTGAAGATATATGCAATTATACAACAGGACATCGGTTAAGAAGGAGAAATGCATTTTGAAATTCAGCCAGAGAAGGGTTAAAAACATTATATTGTGTAGACATAGTATGATGTTAGGTCAACGATATATGATGATTGGTCTTCATGTAATTATGTTTTGTCGTTTCGTAATGAGGTTGAGTGGTCATTTGATTATATTATTGAGTCGTGATGTTCTGTTTTGTCCAAATTATATGCTAATCTGTTTTATTAAATTATGTTGAGTGCTCATAAAATGATGTCCGTTTCACTGATATATCTGCTGGCTAACGTATGTTAACTGGCAGAGACTAGTTCTGTTCGGCTGCAGTAATGTTATATCCTCTTCTATTGAACGTTGTTTGGTGCTGTCATCATTATATTTTGTCGTATATCCATGATGTCTGGTCATTTTGAAATTGTATGCTGTGGTAGTTTAATGATATCTTGTTAACGTGATACTATGATCAGTTAGGAGCCAGTTATGTTGGGTGGTTTCAACGTTATTATGTTCATTCCAATTTCTCCGGTGTTTTCAGTTTTACAACTGCTACGTGTATATGGAGAAATGGAATACATTTTGGATAATCTGTGATTGGCAAGACACATTGGTGCTTTCAGGAAGGCCAAAACATCCCAACATTACAGAATGTTTAAGTTCCGAATTTTTTATTGCTCTGTCGCCATTTTACCTTTTCGCGTATTAAGAAAAAGACAGAGTGGTCCAAATGAATAGAATAACGAATGAACAGTACAAAATGACAGAATGACCAGACATGATGACAAAGTAAGCCGAACAGAACAACATTGCTGATTGACAAAACAAAATAATTGAAACCACCCAACGTAATTGGTCATACAATTTCAGAATGACCGAACATCATGGATATACGACAAAGTATAATGGTGCAACCGAACAACATTGCATTTGAAGAGGATATTCCACTACTGCAGCCGATCAGAACTAGTCCCTAACCAGTTAATATACGTTTGCCACCAGATAGAACGATCAGTGAACCGGGATTCTTTTTATGAACACTCAACAGAATTTAAATGAACATATCAGCATATAATGTTAACAAAACAGACCACTACCACCACGACGACTCAATAACATAATTAAATGTCCACTCAACATCATAAAAAATGATAATATATAACTACATTACAACCAGTCATCATATATCGGTGACCTAACTTCGTGTTAGACTTACTCAACATAATGTTTTTAACTGATCACAATGATGAGACAAGCGCATAAAAGTATTGGTCGACTGATACCATATTAAATAAAATAACTCAATAAAAGGACTATTGCACTGACCACCATATTGTAGTGACTGAATATAAAGACAATCGACCGCATATGACACTTTCGTCTAACAGAAGACAGATATGGCGTTCCATAGTAAGGCGTTTTGTGACGTCATGTCAAGGTCCTACTCTTGCGTGCGTAGTGGTGTTACTTCTTGTCTTTTGGATTCAATGAGTTTTGTTGATGTTTGGTTTTACGGCACTGCTAATATATGATGTCGGAGTGGAACAGGCAGGGAACAGTTTTATGAGGGTCCTGTATGTGTGAGAGAGTGTTCATGAAAGTTTGAACACTAAAACAGTATCAATACATTTAGCTACTTGGCGTCTCACCTGGATACCAGCAAGTCAGATCGCGAACTATATTTGGCGAGTCAGGTCGGGACCACTTTGCGTCTCATCTGGATACAAACAAGTCATGTCCTACTTGGCGTCTCATCTGTATACAAACAAGTCAGGTCACGAGCTACATGTGGCGTCTCATCTGAATACAAACAAGTCAGGTCACGAGCTACATGTGGCGTCTCATCTGGATACAAAAAGGTCGCAATCTACATGCGACGTCTCATCTGAATACAAACAAGTCAGGTCGCAAGCTACATGTGGCGTCTCATCTG
The DNA here is from genome assembly GCA_963576725.1 of Azorinus chamasolen. Taxonomy (NCBI): domain Eukaryota; kingdom Metazoa; phylum Mollusca; class Bivalvia; order Cardiida; family Solecurtidae; genus Azorinus; species Azorinus chamasolen. The sequence continues at coordinate 83,658,743 of OY755241.1, forward strand.
AATACAAACAAGTCAGGTCGCAAGCTACATGTGACGTCTCATCTGGATACAAACAAGTCGCGCTTAGCAGGGTAATGTTCACAGTTAACAAACATTGTTATGTTCCCGTTGACGATAGTCAGGGAGGGGGCATTATGTTTTGCACCTATCCGTCCGTCTGTCCGTGTGTCACACTTTTACGTGCAGTTGGTTGTCACAGTTTTTTTCAAGTGTTAATGTCAGTCACTAGTTTATTTAACGTGCAGTTGGTTGTCACATTTACATGCAGTTGGTTGTCACAGTTTTTTACTGTCTTACATTTCACTAACCACTATAGCTATTGGCCTGGAATTCCATACACATATACATTAAACACCATCCATACTTTCATTGCGCACCCAGCCCATGCTGCCCGCAAGCCCAATGTCAAGGTAAAATGACTTAGGAATTTTACGTGCAGCTAGGTAAGCACCACCACGGGGACATCGCTGTGACTTACAGGCACACTGTTCTAGCTTCAGAAAAAACTCGATTATTCGAACACTAAAATACGTATCACTATCGATCTTTAAGATAGTTGGCAGCTTAATGCGAGTGAACGTCACACAGAACACTCCTCTATGAGTTTTCTGCACGACTTTCACCCTGCATTAAGCAGCCATCTGGTTAACTGTATCGGCGCCAATGTCGCCTGTTTGCACCACTGAAATCAGTGCAGTCCCAGGTCAGATGCCGCCTTTTCAAGGCGACATCTGACCTGGGACTGCGCTGTTTTCTGTATTATTTTAGCCCAAGCATACAGGTTTTTAAAAAGAAATGTTTTATTTATATACCTTTATCAATTAGTTTAGATTAATATTTTATATGAAATTATTATTGCAGACGACACTTTTAAATGTGGCGTCAAAAGAGTTAAAATGGTCTGAATTTTTCAATACTAAAGTTTCGAAATGGTCGATGTTTCACTGTATTTTTGTGAACAAATGGAATTGTTCATTGGACCGGTTTTAAAATCCGGAACTAGTTATATTTAGAACAGGGTGGTCGAGTTCGAAATGCACACACCTTAATATTGTATTACAGTGTGCACTGTTGCGCAACCAGAAATATATTATCTATACAGGTGTTGTCTATAGCTGTGATATGGCTAAGGCCCTGTGCAGCTTTTCTTCTTTCAAGTTTCAATCAGGACGTGCGTCGTTTATTTACAACATGTTTTCTGTGTCCGTGTGCTTTTTGATCCTTATCACCAGAAGATTTGAGTTTGTGCTTACGCAGGGTGAGTTGAACCGTTCTCTGTATTAAGCCTTTCCCTCACATTAATGTGTTTTAACGCGTTTGCAAACAGAGTAGACCCAGATCAGACGGCTCCTATAGGAGCCGTCTGATTAGGGTCTGCTCTGTTTGATTGTGGAATTTGATATATCTGTTTCCTTTACTTTTAAAATGGCTACATGTATGTACAATGTCCCACCTTCCATATTCCATTATAACTATTTTGTCAATTAATAGTCAGTCGTTATTGACATTTGTAAAAAAAGAACACTTTATTCCAAGAATACTCATGTAATATATAATTTCATCATTAATATTAATTACATTAATTTTTCATAATTCCACATGGATATGTATGGTTTTACCATTGGAGAAACTTTAGAATCATAACTATATCATTTCATAAGCAAATAGAACAGACAGTGACTCCTACGGTTGCCGTCTGATCTGGTTCTTCACCGTTTACAAAGTCTTATAATAAAATGAATAATCATGGAGTAAAATAGTCAGCCTTTACTTCATGAATGTCTATACATGTACAAAACTATAAAATTGCACGTACAAGCATGACGCACAGACGGACGGACGGACAGGTGCAAACCATATTGCCTCCTTACTATCGTCAACGGGAGCAGAAAATGCATACATGAATGTCCATTAACCATTGTAACATTTGTTATGTCAGACACTGTAACCTCAGATCTATTATGATTATTTTGTAAGCAAATAGAGTGGACCTTCATCAAACGTCTCTTACAGAATCCATCTGATCCAGGTATATGCTGTTTGCAAAGGTTTTATAAAATATATTTATTAACCCATTCGTTCATATTGACGACTTTTGACCACTCTGTAAATGTCACTTTGTGAAACCATTGTGATAAATAGAGCATTTGCTCCTATAGTTTATCCATTAGTTCCCAGTGTCTTATAAAAATGACGTAGTCCTCTGATCAGGCTCTGCACTGTTTGTTAAACCCAAAATGACAATAGCTAATTGCAGTAAATATTTTGTTTACATAAAATATGGTTGGGCTCCAAAGTAAAGATGTTCCTTACATAATATGGGAATAAATAACATAACTGGGCAACAGGCTGATTGCGAATAGTAATCATAATTATCGTGATTTCCCCAGTTAACTAATGCCCGCCTTTGTATCTCTCTGAAGCTTAATCAGGAGCGCTTGGTTTTTATTACTTGTCATTGTCTAATTTAGGGCAGAACGCTATTCTATCCAATTCAGTGCCATGAAGATGTTATATGTCATATGAAAACAGTTTGGCTCCAGATGAGACGCCGAGTAACTCGGCGTCTCATCAGGATCCAAACTGTTTGACACCCTGTTTATCTCTTTATAAAGACATTGAACAAACGTCCATCCTAAAACTTGAAGCAGACGAAAATATGTCTAGCAGACGACAAATCTGGCACTGAAAGGGTTAAGTGACGTCATACTGCATAGATATAGAGTCTTAATATACAGGTATAGGAATACCGGAAACCGGAATTCTTTTAGATAAGAATTTAGATAGTTTAGGCAGGTGGCTGCTTAATGCAGGGTGAAAGTCATGAAAAGAAAGCTCCTAGAGGAGCTTTCTGCATGACCTTCACTTAACATTAAGCTGCCACCTGTCTCCAAAACTGATATTCATACATAACTGAACGTCCGGTTTAGAAGGGTTTTACTCTAGATGCCTAATGCAGGACAAAGAAATCTTGTTTTGTAGACATTAATAACTTCCCTGTTCTACGTTTAGGCCAATTTTCAATACATTCTGAATACTTATCAACAAAGCAGTTCTGATGAAATATTGAAGGAGCTACATCGTAGCTATTTAAAAAACTAAATAAACATAATAATCTATCAAATTCCACTTGAAACAGAGCAAACCCTGATCAGACGGCTCATATAGGAATTAATCCTATCGGCGCTAATTGTCTAAATGTCATCTGCAGTCCAATTTAGTTAAATCATCTGGTAAAATACGGAAATTGGATAAATGCAAATTGCAAAGGAATAAAGCACATATATATAGAAATAGAGGTTGAGACAAAAAGTGAAGTCACTGATCAGACGACGCCTTGAAAAGGCGACGTCTGATCTGGGACTGCACTATTTGTCGTGTTGCATTTTTGCGACATTGGCGGTGAAAAAGTTAAAATATTAATTAAACAATTATCGCATTCACCCTTTACTGCGTAGATATTCTTTTAACCTATGTGCAAACACAATAGATCCAGATCAGAGGGCTGCTGCTGAAGCTTGGCCATGATATGCTCTGGTTGCTTAAGAAAACTAATGATGATGATGATGATGTTGATGATGATGATGATGCTGAGGATAATGCTGATGAATAATTGGCAAGTTGTATGGATGATATGAAATGGATATGAAATTGATGATATGAATTGGTCATGATATGATGTGTATGTTTGTTTCTTTTCACAGATAATGCCAACTATAAAATTTCCTTCACTCCTCCTCAAATCGAGTATTTCTTCATAAAAGGTGACACCATCCCATCCATAATGTGTCACGTGACTTGTGATGGCCGCTGTGATGACATCATATGGTGGACAAAAATGGGGAGTGTTGTCTCAAATTCCAGTACTCTGACAGTTGGTACGGCTTCTTTACAGACATCGGGTATTTACACTTGTCATGTGAAAGTGAATGGTACAACAAGAATAGAAGACAAGAACCTGTATATATCAGTTGAAGGTAAAAGTACAGAATTGTGTTTGCAAATAAGATGCGTAAATTAAAATGTTTTCAAGAATAGCTTCTTTATTTCTCCACCAAACTCTTCGAGACGATTCTAAAGAGAGGCCACAACATAGGGGTTGGTGGAGAAATGATATGATATTAACATCTGAGTACGCACATTTATCTGTGAACTGTGCTAGCTTTCTCTTGTCACTCTTGTCTCTTGTCACTGAGAAAACATCTGCTCGTGGATATGCTTTTTGACAGATTTACTAACTAAAGAAGCCAAGTTTGTACAATTTTAACCCATTCCCTCATAGGCTATTTTTAAATCCAAACTCTTTGAATAAATCTATCGAAAAGGAGCATTGACTAGAGAAAAGGACATTTTTTAGAATTTTGTAGTTCTGAAACCATTGTGATAAATAGAGAATTAATTTTGCTCCTTAGAAATTATTGATTAGCCTTTCGTGTAACATAGTGGGAAATCTATCTCCCTCTAGATTGTTTAACTAAGTAGAATACGTCGAAAAACATACTTATGATCATGTAATCAGTGCCATCTAGATCATCTTACTGATTCGGTAATACACAACAAAATGCCAACTGATAATGACTATTGATAGGAATATGCATACACTTCTGCGCACACCGCTTAGCATAAGACTGACCTTCGTGAATGTCGATTAACATATATACCTGTGCATTTCGAGGGCTTGGTGCAAAACTATTCTAACTCATTCACTAAAGTGAAGGAGTTAGAATAGTTTTCCACCAAGCCCTCGATTTGGTTTAAAGTAATTTTGAAACATTAGTCTGCCGAGCACAGTATTAACCCTTTCGCTGCCAAACTCTGTCGTCTGCTAACTTTGTCGTCTGCTACAAATATTCGTTCTTTTGATTTTGTTCATTTTTGTTTCAAAAACATAGTAACAGTCACAAACGGTTTGGATCCTGATGAGACGCTGAGTTACTCATCTGGATCCAAACTGTTTGCATAGGTTATCACAGATCCGGCATTGGCAGCGAAAGGGTTAACCCTTTCGGTGCCGAATTTTTAATTGCCGTCTGCAAATCAATGTTGTTAAATCATTCGGTATTTAAATAAGGAAATGAGATAAATAAATGCAAACTTCAAAAGAATAAAGCACATATATAGAAATAGAGATTGAGACAAAAGTGAAGTCCTTGAAAGGGCGGCGTCTGATCTAGGACTGCACTATTTGTCATGGTGCATTTTTGCGACATTTGCGGTGAAAGGGTTAAATTTTGATGGTTGAAAATGCCATCCACTTCTTTTATCACAGTTGATCTATCTTATCTTGCATTTCGTTTGAACAGAGCGGTCACAGTATATATCAAACAGTCCGGATCTTAATGATACGCTAATTATCTCGGCGTCTCATCTGGATCCAAGCTGCTGACACTCAGTCAACGGTTTCTCACCCGCTTTTCCAATAAAAAGTAAGTAAAAATGCAACAGATTTGGCAGACGTAATTTTTTCAGCACCATAATAGTTAAATTTTGAGCCTTTTCTGTATATATGACTTAATTATGTATATGTTAAAGGCATCGTTGCAGTTCCTGATCAGAGAACTAACAAGGAACCCACCTTTCTTCTACTCAATCGAATTCCTGCACTGAATTTAGTAACGATTTGTTGATATATTTCATCTCTAGTATAAATGTCTTTTTTTGCACAATTTATTGTCAATTCTTTCGCTGCCAACTCTTGTCGTCCGCAAACTTTGTCGTCTTCTACAATTTTCAGTTTTATTTTTTGCCTTTATTTTTGTTTCATAACATATTAACAGTACGAAATTATTTGGATAGTGATGCGACGCCTAGTTACGTTACTCATCTGGATCCAACTGTTTGCATTGGTGTTGACAGATGCGACACTGGCAGCGCAATAGTTAATCATTGCCCCGCCATAAACCAAAATATCTGGGTCCATGCTTATAAAGCTTTTAGTTGAATCTGAGTACGTTCTCAAGCTTTTGATTGGTCAGATTTGAGCCTCTGGCTCAAATCTGACCAATCAAAAGCTTGAGAACTCAAATCTGACCAATCAAAAGCTTGAGAACGAAACTCAGACTCAACTAAAAGCTTTATAAGCATGGACCCAGATCAAATTTAGATCTGTTCAACTTTGACTACGCCACATTTGATTAACCCTTTCCCTCATATTAACGTGTTTTCACACATTTGCAGACAGAGTAGACCCATATCGGAGCCGTCTGATCAGGGTCTGCTCTGTTTGCTAAAATAATTAGATATGATCTTTTTCTTTCTAAAATGTCTACAATATTCCACCTTCCATATTTCTTTATACCTATTTTGTCAGTGAATATTCAGTAGGTATTGAAATCAGGCCTCCATAACGAACAGGGAAAAGGTTAAGCTTTCTGGAACCTTTTGAAGGTGGGTCAAAGAACCTGGATCATGATCAGATGCCGACGGCTTATCTGGATCCAATGCGTGTGCCAATGTGGCTCATTGGCTTATATGAGCGTTCTGTTTTACTTTCACCTTGCTTGAAGCAGCCACCTGCCCTAGATACCAACTAATTGACACAATTTAGTTGCCGTTATAGAGAGGTTATACTGTAACGGGATAAGGTTTCATCATAGGAATATGTACTATATTAACCCATTCCCCATATTGAAGATGTTTGTCCTTTGTAAATGTCACTTCCTGAAATCAATGTGATAAATAGAGCACTTGTTCCCATGGAACAAATACTCTATTCATGGAGCAAATGCTTTATTTATCACAATGGTTTAAAAATGTATTCAAAGAAGTTGGATAGCTTATGAGAGAATTGGTAAATCAGTCGTTTAAAAGCGGTATAATTATGGGCCTGTAAGGCAGGTGGTTGCTTAATACAGGTCAAAGGGACCTTTCTGCATTACTTTCCCCTTGCATCATTTAGCAGCAATCTACTTTTTAAAACGTCTTTGTTTAAAAAATGAATGGTTTCTTAACCCTGTATCATAATATATCAAACTATTGTATTTAATTATATATATAGGACTGGTTTATTAATAACAATGTATTACCACGTGTATATGAATGATGATGTAATGATGTATGGATAAATACATACATTGTATAATAGTTTATGTTCTGTTCTGTTCTGTTATGTTACCGTAATACCGGATGCAATAAAGTGTACGGTATTCGTTTTATACATGTAACCTCAACCACTGATCTGGGTCAACAATATTTGAAATGAAATACCGGTACATTCGTTTCACATTCACATGAGTAAAAAGGGTCTTCCACTGCACTTAAGTCGCTGTGCATTCAACCCCCAAAATCTGTTTGCACCACACAAAATTCCCGCTGAGCTTCTATTTATCTCATTTGCACATCTTTTTATTTTTTGCTCAAGGTTTAAACTTAAAACGGGTTGAACTTCAAAGTGCAAAGATAATTTTAACACTGCTCCAAGTCGCCTTTGGCTATGGGCATGGTAAAAATTTAACAAGGCAATGGCAACTTCTGGTGAGGTGAGTTATTGCAGCTCTTAGCCATCTATTTGATGAATATTCGTGTAAGAAATAATGACGTCATGAGTATTTATTTGCTGAATTGTTATAATGGCATATGAACACATTACATTTTGGTTGTAGCTTCAGATCATAGGCCTACATGTATATGCATGTTCTTCTATAACAAAACAGAGTAGACACTCCTACAAGGTCAAAGTATTGTATGTTAGTTATATCATTATAAAAAGTTCTCTAATATATGTGCATGGTCCAATGTAATAAAACTTCTGAATTTAAGTCTGAGATCATTCTAGAGTATCAGATGCTTGAGATTGATATCAGACGCGAGTAAATAATTCATAACCTTGGGGCCATGATGTCCTTATCATATCACCCCAAATGAGCACCCACTTAGGAGCAACTGCTCTATTTTTCACAACGGTTTCCTTTTCTCTAGTCAAAGCTCATTTTCGGTAGATTTATTCAAAGAGGTTGGGTCTAAATATAGCCTATGAGGCAAATGGTTAACCCAGCTCTATACATAGTGACAGTCATGTCAGGATACAGTAGAACCGTGTAATTAAATAAACAAAATGATTAATGATTTATGCCATGAATATTCATGTAAGATATAATGTCATCTTGAATATTACGCATTTTCGAAAACAGAGTAGACCAAGATCAGACGGCTCCTATAACATATGCAGCTATATAATTCATATTGTATCAAATATATTGTAAGTTAATTCAAATGACTTCGATCGTTGCCATGACCTTTGACCCAATTCGAAATGCTTTGCCTTGCCTGTGGCAATCAGCCCATTTGAAACGTTCGGTGCCAAATTTCTAATTGTCGTCAACAATCAGATTATGTTAAATCATATGGTTAAATAAGGAAATGAGGTACATAAATGCACATTTCTAAAGGAAAATGCACATAATTATTAGATAGAAATATAGTTGAGACAAAAAGTGAAGTCCCTGATTAGATGCCGCCTTGAAAAGGCGGCGTCTGATCTGGGACTGCACTATTTGTCGTGGTATATTTTTGCAACATTGGCGGTGAAAGGGGTAATATAACAGGAAGTTAAATGTGCAACTTTCATGTATTTGTCGTCTACAACCCATATTTGTAAAATGATTCGGTAAAATAAGGAAATACGATAAATGAATACAGAATTCAAAGGAATAAACCACAGATCTAGAGCTAGAGATTGAGACAAAAAGCGAAGTCTCTGATCAGACGCCCGCCTTGAAAAGGCGGCGTCTGATCTGGGACTGCACTTTTTGTCGTGGTGAAGTTTTGCGACATTGGCGGTGAAAGGGTTAATATAACAGGAATGTAAATGTGCAACTTTCATTTAATTAGATAAAACAAATTTCTTCCTATTTTGTTTTACAGATGACAGGAATGAAAAGGCAGGTGAGTCTATCTTACTGTACTTTCACTTCCTTTTAAGACATTAACTTATTTCATAACATTTGTAACGAGCATCGGTTAATATCGGATAAACTCGTTTAAAACGGATATCGCCGAGAAAATCCGACACACATTATGAGAAGCTACGAATACTAGACGAGTTCGGTTGAATAATATTTGATAATTGATGTTTGGCGGTTGCGGAATTGTTTAGCGCAGATGTCTTGGGACATTGTTGTTCACCAGTTAATTGCACGGTTAGCCACCAGACCACTCGGGAGCTAGTTACTGCATGTGAGCTGTGGGGAGCCCCTTGGGCCCTGACGGATGTCTTACACCGGTTTACCGGGACAACCGCAGCATGGTATTATATTGAGATGCACTGTAACCTTGCATATGTATTAAACTTTGAAGAAGAGCACGTCTATGTTCTCACCCCCACCCCGGAGTAATTTGTGCAAATTAGCCAGGGTTTACATTGAATTAAAAAGTTATAGACTGTTATGAGGTAAAAATGATGTTAAAAAGTTATAGACTGTTATGAGGTAAATCCCCGTCGTTTCCCCTTTGAAAATATGCATTCACTTAGATATTTCCTCTTTAATGTATGAAAAAGAAATAACCGTTTTCCGAAATTCGTCGAATATTCGCTGTTTTGCAGAAACGAACAAACAGTGTCATATGGATATGGTTAGGAAACAAATTTCGGTAAAAAAGAGTCGGCTGATCTGGGACTGCACTTTTTGTCGTGGTGCATTTATGCGACTTCGGCGGTGATAGGGTTAACATCGTTTCTGGATTTAACCTGTTTATAATCATGTCCACATCTCTCAAAAATGTAAATCTCCTTTAAAACGACCACTTTAGTGATAAATGGAAATCTTTAAGAGCAGGTGATTACTTTAAGCAGGACGAGAGTAATGCCGAAAACTTCTACAAGAGTGTCCTGTATTACTTTCATCCTGCATGAAACTATCACCTGTCTTTATTATAATGGCGTCACTGATATTAATGAGATTAATTGTTATAGGAGCACATAGACACGGGGTTTTTGGATATGGCAGAAACTGTAGAATCATACCTATATCTTATCATAAGCAAACAGAGCAGACCCCTGATCAGACAGCTCCAATAAGATCCGTCTGATCTGGGTCTACTATGTTTACAAAGGCGTACAAAGGCCTATCCATGGAGTAAAGGGTTAAAAACCAGAGTTATATCTCTTTCGGTAGTTACATTAGAGGGGGTTTAGAGTATAATTGTTTGTAGCATGGGGCACTTTGACTACGACATATAAACTATAGAAAATCAGAGCTAGCAGACTGAGCAGATCCTTGACTGATATTGGTCTACTGTTAGCAAAGATGTCAAAAGACGCGTTTGTGAAGAAAAAGATTACTAAAATAGAAACTGTAATTCCAAACGGTTAGAAACTGAACAAAAGACAGTTGATATTGTTGAACCGCCTCCCTCTTCCAACACTGGATACAAACTGTTAGCATAATTCTATTAATTATTAATTATAAAACATGGCTACAGTAGACTCTCTCTAACCGGACGTTAATGTGGTAGAACTATCGGTCTAAGAGACAGATGAAAGTTTAATGTAGACTGAAAGTCATGTATATAATACTCCTTTATGATTTTTCTGCAATACTTTCACCCTGCACTATGCCACTTGCCTAAAAGTGTCTAAGTTATTCTCTTCTATAATTCCGGTTTAGAGGAGTTAAAGGGGAACATAAAATATAAAATTCCCCAAAGTTTTCTGAATAACTGATCAAGCGATCCTATCTCTATTCAAATTCAACAACCTGAACCATAAAACACATGAGAGTTAGCGCTTTGCCTTTTAAGCCTTTTGTGTAATTAATTTAACCATTTCCTTGATGTTTATTCATGTAAGAAATAATGACGTCATAGATATTGATAAGATTTTTTATAATGGCATATGATTAGATGACAGTTTGGCTCAGGCAGAAAAAAGTAAAGTACCTAGTTATAGTCAACTTTCAGTCAGAGTGACCGCTAAGCCGACTGTACATTTACTCCCCTGGTCACTGAGTCATTGACCTACAATATTGAGCACTGCTGACATATGGCGCAATAATGCAGTCACAGTACAGGCGAGTGACCATCACAGGTACCCATTTAACCCCCTGGGTGAAGAGGATGTGCGGGTGGGAGACACGGAAAAGCGTCTCTGAAATGTCCGGGAGAGACCGGGAGAGAAGCTGTAAAATCAGATCTCTATTTCACAATACGCAAACAGAGCAGTCCCTGATCAGACGGCTCCTATAGGATCCACTCCGTTTGCAGATGCGTAAAAATGCGCTTTCATAAGGGAAAAGGTTAATCGCGATCTGACCAATACGTGCAAAAAGTTTGGATTCTGATGGGACATCGTGTAATTACCGGTTTAACCCCCCCCCCCCTAGTGACTTTTGTCACTGACCGTTCCAATGGCTGATGACAGTTTGGCTCAGGCAGAAAAAAAGTAAAGTACCTAGTTATAGTCAACTTTCAGTCAGAGTGACCGCTAAGCCGACTGTACATTTACTCCCCTGGTCATTGAGTCATTGGCCTACAATATTGAACACTGCTAACATATGGCGCAATAATGCAGCCGCAGTACAGGCGAGTGACCCTCACAGGTACCCATATTAACCCCCTGGATGGAGAGGATGTGCGGGTGGGAGACACGGATAAGCGTTTCTGAAATTTCCGGGAGAAACCGGGAGAGAAGCTGTAGAATCAGATTTTTATTTCACAATAAGCAAACAGAGCAGTCCCTGATCAGACGGCTCCTATAGGATCTACTCTGTTAGCAGATGCGTAAAAATGCGCTTTCATAAGGGAAAATGTTAATCGCGATCTGACCAATACGTGCAAAAAGTTTGGATCCAGATGCGACATCATGTAACTACCGGTTTAACCCCCCAGTGACTTTTGTCACTGACCGTTCCAATGCGTTACTTCCATTTCCCCCTTATTGTATGCTTGTTTTGTCTTTGTGCGTCTCCTGATGGTTTTATAGTTATGCACATTGCTGTTTCCTTGTATTGCTGTTCGGACGGCTGTTTGTTCTGTATGTTGTGTTTTCTGCATGACTCATTTTTGTACTTTAAGTATCTCACCAGGGACCAAGAAGTTGAGTACTTGGTCAGTGGAGTCTCAAACTCAGAGGTAACGAAGTATTCAACATATCGGAGCTTACGTAGACGTAATTTCTTACAGCTGTTTAATTGGTTAGCTATAGCAATTTACAGTAAACCCTTTTCCCCTTTATAGTAAAGAAAAACTAAGAGCTTTTGGTGCAGGCGGTTGCTTAATGCATAGTGGGAGTTATGCTAGTTATACTCCTAGAGTTATGCTTCTATTTGACTTTCATCCCGCATTCAGCTACCCATTGTTTGCAAGACATATTTTTATACTAGATTGAACGTCCAGTTTAGACTTGTGTTACTGTAAGTTCTGTCCTGGCAAATGTTTCATCTGTTTCATACCGGTATACGGCTATGGCATACAGTTTACTTTAACCTTTCAGCCACCTACACTAATTACCAGCTAATGAACACAATTTAGTGGCCGTTACAGAGAAGTTTAAAAACTGTAATAGAAAGTATTAAATGACTATGTTATAAAGCAAAGGGCTTCTGGGTATTCTGTGTAAGAAATGTTTGTTTCATGACAAAATCAGTAAAACAAATTAATGCAATTCTGCATTGATATCAACCTGCAACCCCTTCCTCCATTTAACACCTTTGCAAACAGAGATGACCTAGATTAGACGGCTCCAGGGTATGTTCTGTTTGCTTATTGTATAATATAGATATGATTCTACGTGCAGTTTCTGCTTGAGCCAAATATCCTGTGTATATAACAATTAATCTAATAAATATTCACAATGTCATTAGTTCTTTCATGAATATTAAACAGGTAAAGGGTCAAACCTTATACTAAAATGTTATTTTCTCAAACTACGATATAGAGCATTTTTCCATTTACAAATCGAGCTGTTGAGATTCTGATGATCGACTGACAAACAGCTTGAATCCTAACGAGATGCCGGGCTACTTGGCGTCTTATCTTGACTCAAATAGTTAATAATTGTTTTCAAACAGCCGTTTTGCCGGCGTGAAAGCATGCAAGGAATTGCAAAATCCTCTAGAACATTTCTACCATGGTACTGTATAGGAATTGACATCTGATAATCATATGTGACTTCCTTTTGATAATATTGATCAGTAACTCCTTAACCCATTCCCGCGTATAGGCGCCTTTTGACGCCTCTGTAAAAGTCACTTTGTGAAACCATTGTTATAAATAGAGCATTTGCTCCTATAGGAGCAAATACTCTATTTATCACAATGGTTTCAAACTACAAAAATCTAAAATTTTCCTTTTCTCTAATTAATGCTCCTTTTCGGTAGATTAATTCAAAGAGGTTGTATCTGAAAACAGCCTATACGGGAATGGGTTAAACACCGTGACTGTTATGCATCGACGTATCCGATGTTGCCTGCAGCACGAAGGAATTATGTGCACTTTCTAATAAGTATTGCACTGTCAATCAAGCCATGCTTAGAACGATAAGAGTTGGGCTATCCTTCGTATTAACCCTTTCACCGCCAATGTCGCATAAATGCACCACGACAAATATTGCAGTCCCAGATCAGGCGCCGCCTTTTCAAGATCAGGGACTTCACTTTTTGTCTCAATATCTATTTCTATAGCTGTGCTTTATTCCTTTGAAGTTTGCATTTATTTATCTCATTATTTTACTGAATTATTTAGCAAACTTGGATTGCAGACAACATTGTTAATGCTCTGTAGTATTATCAATGATAAGTCCTTTCCCTGATATGCCATTGTAAGCAGAGTAGATCCAGATCAGACGAATCCTATAGGAACCGTCTGATCAGGGTCTCCTCTGTTTGCTTATTGTGTAGTATGGGTCTGATTTTAGAGTTTGTGTATGAGACAGAATGTCCTGGGTTTATATGTTATATCATAAAATATATGCAATATTAATGACGTCATTATTTCTTACATGAATATGCAACAGGTAAAAGGTTTTAAACTGTTTTGTTTCAGTGAAACAGTTGCTTGTGGCCGTTTGTGTCCTTGGTGGTGTAGTTGCTATAGTGATGATAATATCCATAGCAACTGTCGTGTGGCTGTGTAGGAAGAAGATAACATCGACATGTAATGAGTGGAGTTTGTGTGAAAAGACCAAATTTAGCATCAAACAGAATGCCGTTGGTAAGGACATCGAATAATACTGGTATATACAGGATCTGTCACGAGTTGTCATTTGAAAAAAGTGTTTTCCCAAAACGACAACGAGTGTCAGATTCTTTTTATCACATAACTAATTTAATCCGTTTGTACCAACGATATATGGGACGTAAGCAAACAGTATAGACTCTGATCAGACGCCGCATGATGCGGCGTCTGATCAGAGTCTACACTATTTGCTGATAGGAATTTCAATATAAAACAAAACGAAATTGAAAATTTATGCCAGGCATCCTTTAGATAAAAAATGGACTAATTGAATATATAAACATGGAAGAATCCACTGGGAGCAAATAGGTTAATTAACTTTGATAATAGAGGTGGAAATAGAAATTCGTTTTCATCTTTTCGATGCTGACTTGATCCATGCCAACGCTGACTGGTTATCGAGCACATATATGACGTGGCAGGCGTTGCAATGTTGTATACAATATGTTTTTATGGTATAATTATACATATTTATTGTATTTTATATATTTTTTTGTATTTTATATATTTTTTGTATAAAATATATATTTATTGTATAATTTTATATATTTATTGTATTTTTATATATTTATTGTATAAAATACATATTTATTGTATAATTTCATATATTTATTGTATATTGAATAAATACATAGGTTATACAATAAATATATAGAATCTACAATAAATATATAAAATTATACAATAGAAATATATTTCATACAATATCGCAACGAATGTCACGCCATACATATAGGCGCAGGAAAATAGTTATGTAGCAGTATACATCTTATATTACACATATTAGATATAAAAATATGTGTGGTTATATATTAACCTAGAGAAAAGCAAACTTATGTTATAAAAACACGTTCCAGTTAATGTTTTTCTAATCAAAGTTGAAAAGGCTGCTTTAGGCCTTCCCTCCATCAACATTTATGTATAAATTGATCACTTAATAACTACGGCTGAACTTCGATATCTCGGACTTAACCCATTCCCTTATATCGAGGACTTTTGACGACTCTGTAAAAGTCACTTTGTGAAACCATTGTGATAAATAGAGCATTTGCTCCTAAAGGAGCAAATGCTCTATTTATCACAATGGTTTCAACCTACAAAATTCTAAAAAAATATATTTTCTCTAGTTAATGATCCTTTTCGTTAGATTTATTCAAAGAGGTTGTATCTAAATATAGCCTATTAGATAATGGGTTAAAGGCGTCATACACATTACCAGATTACAGATGAAAGAGATTCAAGTAATCCGAGTAAGCCAACACTAGTTCAAAGCTTAAGCTTTCAGCATTATTTCGATCCGCATTAAGCTGTCACACGAATTTGTAGATATGCATCGTCATAATTTAAGATCAATTCTGTATTGTAGATTTTGGAAGGACATGACATAACTTTTACTTTGAGTTATCACAGACTCCGAATTATCAAAATTCGAGATAACGATTTTCAACTTTATTTATTAATTTAATCCATTCCCTCATATTGGCGCCTTTTCACGCATCTGTAAAAGTCATTTATGAAACCATAGGAGCAAAATACTAGTATTTCCAAATACTTGCTTTGCCACTTGTGTTTTACCGCTTTGGTCGCGATGGTCGACGCCATCTTAAAAAAGAAACAACGGTTTGACTAAAACCTGAGCACATAAGGAGGCGGATTACTACACATTTTACAAAACCACTTCTGTAGCATATTCGTTGGAATACTTATCTTTAGGAGATTGTAAAGAATGTGATATTTTCGTCGCTTTAACATATATGAAAGTAACTGTCCCGCATTGACCGCCGTCACCTGCACTCCAGCTAGGGCTTGAATCTAACCGCGCTCTAGTTTTATGCATAGTCCGTGGAAGGGGAATGTACCCTTTAACGATGTTTACATTTTCGGAATAGAATGCTGCGATAAAGACTGATTGCTGGTTTATTACTTTTAGTTTGCCAATTATATGAAAGAACTATCGAAACCATCGATAGTCAGAGCAACTATTGCAATAGTCTATCGTCAATTGGAAATATCTATCGATAGTGTAACTGGGATAGATAACTATCACGATACAGTAAAACCCGCTAATGCGACTACCTAAAAGAGGTATAATTCTGGTTGCTAGATGCAGGTGGTAGCTTAATGCAGGACAAAAGTAATGCATTACTTTTGTCCTGCATTAAGCAACCACCTGTTCATTAAGACACATATGTTTATTCATTAAGTGGTCGCATTAGAGGGGTTTTGCTGTAGTTCGATGTATTGTTACAGACCAAGTCCACAATGTGTGCAGTGTTCAGTAGGCACGATTCCCTGGCTATAATGATGATGTTTTCATTCCCTGACTATAATGATGATGTTTTCATTCCCTGGCTAAAAAACATTCCCTGGCTATAATGATGATGTTTTCATTATAACAGTTGAAGTTACCAAGGGCGAGATAGGTGAAGCTGCGGGTCATGGAGAACAATCGTAAGTAATAGTCTATACGACAGTCATTTTCAGAACGAACATTTCATATACAGTAAAACGGTACTAAAGCCCCTCTAAATTGAAATTCCAGTAGAGAAGAATTTGGCTTTTAGGCAGGTAGCTGCTTAATGCGTGTTTTACTGTAGATATGTACAATGAAACGGCAGCTGAATTTAGTATAAATATCTGTCTAGGAACAGTTCGGAGTTTAATGCTTTTGGTGCCAAATTTAAAAGTGTCGTCTGCAATAATAATTTCATATTAAATGTAATTCTAAACTAAATAATAAAGGTATATTAGTAAAACATTTGTTGTTAAAAACCTGTATGCTTGGGCTAAAATAATACAGAAAATTGTGAAGTCCAAGGTCAGATGATCATGCCGCCTTGAAAAGGCGCCGTCTGACGTAGGACTCCACTGTTTTCAATGGTGCCAAAAAGCGACATTGACGCCGAAAGAGTTAATGGGACACCGAGTTAGCGGACGTAGCCTGGACCCAAGACGTTTTTGAACGCACATGAGTCAATGGATGAGGGTTGATATAATTGTATAGGCTTTCACGACCTGACTTGCATTTGCATACAGCTGTAAATGACGGCCATTATTCTGTAATTCTGCGGAAAAAATATTGACTCATTCCCTCCTAGACTATGTTTAGACTCAACCTCTTTGAAGTAATCTACCGAAAAGGAGCATTGACTATAGAAAAGGAGAAATATTTTTTTAGAATTGCGTAGTTTTGAAACCATTGTGATAAATAGAGCATTTGCTCCACAGGAGCAAATGCTCTATTTATCACATTGGTTTTCAAATGATTAGTTTAACAGAGGCGAAATATAACGTCAGTAGAATGTGTTAACATAAAGAGTAAAAGTTGACAAGCAAACCGGACGCTTATGCAAATAATAAAACCCGGTTTAAGAACTAAAATAGCACCATTGATAATATTATAAAAACACTGTCATTTAAGGTAAGCAAAATACAATACAAACATAGTAATACAATTTAAGCACACAATGCATATCATACAAGATCTGGCTGGTCTGCTGTGTTTGCAAATGTGTTAAATACGTCTTCAGCAAGCATAGAGGCAGTACGAAGTTGTATAATTTGTCTGACGTCACATGCTTAGCCTTCTCTTGCTATTCGCGACTTGACTCGCAGTGTCAAGGAGTCTGGATCCAAATTAGACTTCCTGACCAGTAACTCTCATACATGATCCAAGCTGTTTGACACTCGGTCAGTAGTTTCTCAAACAGTTGAACTTCGATATATCGAACTCGGATAACTCGAACTTCTGGATAATTGGAACTTGAAAGTTCAGTCCTTCCGAAACTTAAAATGCAGATTTGTCCAAAAATGTATTACTTCGCATATCAAGAAACACGTATGACAGCTTAATGTAGATCTAAAGTAATGCTGAAAGCTCCTGCAGGGGCTTTCAGCATTACTAAGACCTGCATCAAGCTGAGAACTTGAGAAATAATCCAGATCAGAAATCGGATGACTCTAGCTTCTGTTAACTATTTGTATGATCCAATGAAGTTCGAGATATCGCAGTTTAAATGTAGTAAAATGCATAAGGTCCACATTGGAGCAGACGTTACTTTTTTTCACATCCGGGTTAGGGCTGATTCTTTACGCTTCTTACAAGGGAGACAATCTTTATACATTTAAAGCTGCGCAGTAGTCTCCCTTTCTATTTCTTATACATTATCCTGTCGTTAGTGGGCATTCATTTATTGAACACAATAGTCTTTAAAAGCAAATTGTTGCTTTATGCAAGACAAAAATAATGCAAAAAGCTCCTGTAGGAGCTTTCTGCATTACGTTTGACCTGTATTAAGCTACCACACGTCTTACAGAACGATAATTACATATTTTTGACGACAGCTTAAGACAGGTTCTTCTGTATCAATTAATTAGTTGCAGGAACTGCATTTTTCCGTAGTAATCCCTTTTAGTTGAATATTCATGCAAATGAATATAGGAGCTTTCTACATTGACCTACATTAAGCTACCTAACCTACATTAAGCTACCACCGGCCATTTGTGATATTCACCTTACCCATCCTCATATTGACGCCTCTGTAAATCCCACTCTCTGAAACCATTGTGATAAATAGAGCATGTGCTACACAGTTCTAAAAAGTCCGTTCCTCTAGTAAATGCTCCTTTTCGGTTGATATATTCAAAGAGGTAGTATCTAAAATTAGCCTATGAGGGAATGGGTTAATACAAGTTTTGCTGTAGTCTTTGTACCTGAGCTATGAAATAAAGATACGCATTGCCATAGTAAACAACATAGAACCTGTTATATTTAACTCATTATCTCCTAGGCTATTTTAGACCCAACCTTATTTAATGTATCTACCGAAAAGGAGCATTAACTAGAGAAAAGGAAATTTATACAATTTTGTAGTTTGAAACCATTGTGATAAATAGAGCATTTGCTCCTATGGGAGCAAATGCTCTATTTATCACAATGGTTTCACAATGTGAATTTTATAGAGGCGCAAAAATGCGTCACTAGGGGGGTAATGTGTTAAGGAATAAATACAAACAGTGATTAGTCGATTAGTAAAGAAACTGACTGATGTTGGTCTGCCCTGTTTGCGCATGCGTTAAAGGCGACTACCAAGTTGTATACCATGACGTACATTACAATGATTACCCTTCTCCTGCTATTCGTGATTTGACTGGCAGTTTCATGCAGACTGGATCCAGATAAGACGCACTGATCAGTAATTCTCACTAGGGTTCAAGCTGTTTGACACTCGGTCAATAGTTTTTGAAAAGTTTGACCGAAACGTAAATAGTAAAAATTCACCAGTTTGACATTGCTTTTTTTCATATCCGGGCTAAGGTTAATTATTTCCGCTTCTTACATACCAAGGGAGACAACTTTTATAGTTCTATACTTGAATTGTTTTAACTTTTTCGCTACAAAATTGTGTCGTCTGCAAACTTAGTCGTCTGCTACAATTTTCCATTTTATTTTTCTTCATTTTTGTTTCAAGAATCAGTCACAGTAACAAACCGTTTGGATCCTGATGAGATGCTGAGTAACTCTGCGTCTCATCTGGATCCAAACTGTTTGCATATAGGAAATAGCAGATGCGACACTGACAGCTATAGACTTGACCCTTTCCTGTTCTATGTTTAATCTCAGTTTCAATATCTACTGAATATTCATGGACAAACTACGTATAATGAATTATTACAGATGGAACATTGTAGCAAATTTAGAAAGTAATGAAACATATCTTTCAAATTCCACTAGCAAACAGAGCAGACCCTGATCTGGGCCCACTCAGTTTGCAAATGGGTGAAAAGGAGATTATACGAAGGAAAGGGTTGAGTAACATAGAACTCTCCGTTTCTTTTTCTCATACAGCAGAACCTGTCTTAAGCGACCATTCATTCATTAAATACAGGTGTCTTAAAAACAGGCTGTTGCTTGGTGCAGGACAAAAGTAATGCAGAAAGCTCCTTGTATTACTGTTGAACCTGCCTTGAACCTACCTTACTGCACCGCTACTTACCTGATTGCCGCTGAAGAAGGCTCTATTGTAGTTAATGCATTATCTATAGGAAATTCTTTTTCTGCAGTATCCCCTTTAATTGGATATTCGTGCAAATTTCCAGCCATTATGTATATTAATTTATAAGCAGCAATTCATTCAGTGACCACAGGATTCTTGAAAATCAGATGGTTGCTTAATGCAGGATAAAAGTAATGCAGAAAGCTGCTCCTACATTCTGCATTACTTTTGACGATCAATTAAGAATAAATATCGGTCTTGAAAACTGGTGGCAGCTTAATGCAATGTGAAAGTTACGCAGAAAGCTCCTGTAGGAGCTTTCTGCATTACTTTCTTCCTGCATTAATTAAGCAGTCACCTGCCTAAAAGTATCTTCTTTACCAGAATTCCGGTTTAGAGAGTTAACCTGTAACTTGTTTGTTTTGATTGTAGAAGGCATATAGAGCAAGAAGGAAACGTGTACATCGACCTTATACCGGAAACGAGGACACGGCCGAATGACCAGTTATATGGAACGCTGGAAAGGGGTATTTCAACACAACTTGTGTCACAATAAGAAAATTCATAACCGTTAACCCTTTCCTCCATAAATACACATTTCTATGCCTCTGTAATACTCATTTCTTGAAACCATTGTGATAAATAGAGCATTTGCTCCTATAGGAGCAAATGCTCTATTTATCACAATGGTATCAAACTACTGAATTCTAAAATTTTACTTTTCTCTAGTAAATGCTCCTTTTGGGTAGATTCATTCAAAGAGGTTGGGTCTAAAAATAGCCTATGGAGGAAAGGGTTGACAAGGTTAAAGGGCATTTGTAAAAAGTGTAGACCTAGTTCAAATGGTTCAAAACGGAGCCCTTTTAATCAGGGTCTACACTGTTGGTTTATAATTATTTGCTTCAACGATAAATTTTGATACAACGTTTTGTATAACCGTTTCCCTGTTTTATGTTTATTCCATATTTCAATACCTACTCAATATTCATGGATATAATGAAATATGGGAGGCGGGGCATGGTCGCCATTTTAACGCATTCCCTCATGGACTATTTTTAGACCCAACCTCTTTGAATAAATCTACCGAAAAGGAACATTAACTAATGAAAAGGAACCTTTTAGAACTGTGTAGTTTTGAAACCATTGTGATAAAAAGAGCATTTGCTCCTATGGAGCAAATGCTCTATTTGTCACATCGGTTTCAAAACTAATTAATTCTATGCTTTCCCGTTTCTCCAGTAAATTCTCCATTTCGGTAGATTTATTCAAAGGGATTGCATCTAAAAACAGCTTATGAGGAAATGGGTAAATTAACCAATTTACTTCATAGATATGTATTTTTATTATGCCGTTGTAAATATAGTAGACCTTGACCAGACGGCCCTTGTTGGAACTATCTGACCAGGCTGTGCTCTGTTTGGTGATGAAATTATACCATATATCTGATCCTACAATATCTGTTTTTCCAAATATTTCTTTTGTTTATTAATATGCCATTATAAACTGCATCTAATCAACATTCATAATGTCATTACATTGTATGTTAAACAGTTTAACCCATTTGCCACCAGTGGATTATTCCATGTTTATATATATTTGATTAGTCCATCTTTGATCTAAGGGATGCTTGTTCTAAATTTTCATTTTCGTTTTTTTTATATTGAAATCCCTATCAGCAAATAGCGTAGACTCTAATCATGCGGCGTCTGAACAGAGTCTACACTGTTTGTCTATGTCCCATATATGGGATCTAGGGTATAAATGTTTAAGATAAATATTCATGAGACAATTGGAAACAGTGAACACCCTGATCAGAAGTCTCATACCCAGTTTAAATGCCGATCTGGGTTTACACCATCGACACTGTTTATTGTAATGCTTTTCATCAGATATACATGTACATGTATTTACAATTAAAAATTCCTTAACCTATTCCCTGATATGCTATTTTTAGACCTATTCCCTATTGGGCTATTTTAGACCCATTCCCTATTGGGCTATTTTAGACCCATTCCTTAATAGGCTATTTTTAGACCCAGACTTTCTTTTAATAAATCTACCAAAAAGGAACATTTACTAGTGAAGAGAAAATAACAACAATAGAAGTTTGTAGTTTGGAAACTGTTGTGATAAACAGAGCATTTGTTCCTATGGAGCAACTATTTTAGTTATCACAATGGTTTCAAAGAGTGACTTTTACAGAGGCCTCAAAGGCGTCAATATGAGGGAATTGGCTAAACCGAAAACCAAAATATTTCTATATACTAAAAGCTGGTAGAAAATGCATGCAAGACGCAAGTTATATAGAATGGTTCTCGCAGGAACTTTCTGCATTTTACGTTTGCCCTGTATTAAACAACCGTCTGCTTTTAAACCTTTCGGCGACAACTTTCCAATTGTCGTCTGCAGTCCAATTTGTCAAATCATATGGTAAAATGAGGGAATGAGATATAAATAAATGCAAATCTCAAAGGAATAGATCACGATATAGAAATAGCGTTGAGACAAAAAGTGAAGTCCCTGATCAGACGTCGCCTTGAAAAGGCAGCGTCTGATCTGGGACTGCACTATTTGTCGTGGTGCATTTTTGCGACATTGGCGGTGAAAGGGTTAAAGACACGTATGTTTATACATATAAATCTCGCGTTAGAGGAGATTTAATTTATTTTCAACTCCTTACAGAAAAGAAGAAAATTGAAACACAGACAGGACCCATGGATAACGAGCCGTAAGTATAATTTTGTAATAATGAAATTAATTTCTAGTTTTTATATATAAATTTATATACTCGGGTTATAGATATCGCCTCAACTACCATTGACCGCGTCAACAATATATCCTTGCGACGCCATTTTAACCCATTACCTCATAGGCTATTTTTAGACCCGACCTCTTAGAATAAATCTACTGAAAATGGATCATTTACAAGAGAAATTGAATTGTGTAGATTTGAAACCATTGTGATAAATAGAGCATTTGATTATGTGAAGCAAATGCTCTATGTATCATACTGGTTTCAGAAAATGAATTTTACTAAGGCGTCAAAATTCGTCAATATGAGAAAAATGGTCTGAAACAGTAAATAGTTATGCACTGTCCTTCAGCTTTCATGCTTTATGGAATCTACAGTGCATTTTCAACATGAAAATATATATAACTAAATATTATATAACTCAATTTGGACGGGCTTAAACTCTTCAGTGCCATGAAGACGGTTCTGTGATATCTTCCGCAAACAGTTTGGATCCATATAAGAGCCAGATGAGACGCCGAGTAACTCGGCGTCTCATCAGGATCCAAACTGTTTGACACTTTGTATTTTTTATAGATAAATTGAGCAAGCGCCCTCTGTGAACGAAACTATGTCTAGCAGACGACAATACTGGCACTGAAAGGGTTAACATAAATAATATGGAGGTAACTAAGCTTACTCTTTGTCTCATCAATATTCACACAGGAAATAATGAGTGTTGCATTTTGCATAACTGTCATGCAAAAACATTTTCGCTGACAATGTTGTATTTGCGACTCCCTGTGCAAACTGTCTAGATCCAGATGAGACGCCGAGTAATTCGCCGAGTAATTCGGCGTCTCATCAGGATTCAAACTGTTTTTCACAGTAGTAATGTAAGGAAGAGGAGAGATGCTTCCATCTGCCTATACGAACCAGAATTTTGTTCGTGGTTGCATTAGAAGGAATTTCTGTACAGTAAAACCTCGATTATTCGAATTTTCTGTATAGAAGAACTTAGACCCTTTTAGGCAGGTGGCTGCTTAATGCATGGTGAAAGTCATGCAGAAAGCTCCTAGAGGAGCTTTCTACATGACTTTCACCATGCATGTAGCCGCCACCTGTCTTAAATATCAATAGTAATACGTATTTTAGTGTTCGAATAATTAAGAAATGAATGACGTGATCCCGGTGTTCATGAGGTTATGCAACGCATAGCTTTACGAGCAAAATTAGTGAAGCCCGAAGGGCAAACTGTCTAGATCCAGATGATCTTACTATTATTAGTAAATCTTTGCTCGTAAAGGTATGCGTTGCATAACCTAATGAACACCGGGAGCACGTCATTCATTTCTTATATTTATATTCCATTGTATTTCTTATATTTCAAGGGATCGGGTATTGAAATGAACGTTCATGGGAAAATGCAACTTTCTTTTTAGAATAAGGTTATATAAGGACGTTGCAAGGCGAATGTAAATATTCGATAATGATACGTATTGTCGATTTCGAATAATCCAGAATTTACTGTATATGAACAATAAATAGAGAATAATAGGTTAGTGCCGTAGATGGGACGCCTTTATCCGACGAGGGGAGAAAACGTTGAGGCGAGGCTTGCCGAGCCTCAACTGTTTTCTCTCCGAGTCGGATAAAGGCGTCCCATCTACGGCACTAACCTATTATTCTATTTATCCAGTCAATTTAGTTATATCTTTTTTCACAGACTCATAAAACATACGAATATTGAAATAATTTGCATTGAAAATGCGGATTTTCGATCAACGGACCTCCCTTTTCATTTCCGTTCTAAAGAAGTAAATAATGAGCTACCGCAGAGGAAAATAGTTTGGATACTTACATTACAAGACAGGATAACGTGCTTGAATTTGAAAAATAAGATCGTTTGAATCGAGAGTCGATATGTTAATTCAAACAGACATGGTTATTATTCTACCGGAGGCTCTACATTGTCAAATTCGAGTTCCGTCGTCTCGGTATCTATTTTTAGATAGGGCTAACGTTACTCGTCAATGGAACTGAACAGGCTATATTTAGGTCTATGACCATCACCGCCCTTGTAAGAGTTTATCGATTAACGGGAAAACTACGTGCTTGAATTTGAAAAATAAGATCGTTTGAATCGAGAGTCGATATGTTAATTCAAACAGACATGGTTATTATTCTATCGGAGGCTTCGAGTTCCGTCGTCTCGGTTTCTATTTTTAGATAGGGCTAACGTCACTCGTCAATGGAACTGAACAGGCTATATTTAGGTCTATGACCATCGCCGCCCTTGTAAGAGTTTATCGATTAAATTATCATGAGAGTGATAAATATTTTAATGAAGTTTTATTGTTTTATTTTGTTTTTTTTTAAAAAAACGCGTCAATATAGTAGCATGGTAACTTTATATACATCTTAAATTTCGCTTACAGTATGTCTGGCCCGATAGCGTAGTGGTTACGATGGTCGCTTATCGTGCAGTTATCCCCGGTTCGATTCTCACCTCTGACGAATCTTTTTTTTCTCTTTTTCCTTTCTATTATTTTTTTAAATGACGGTTTGGGTTTTTACTGGGATACTTAATGATAATTATCCATATTAAGTGTTCTTTCTTTCAATTAATACCTTATTTTTGGTAAAACAATTTTGAAGAAAAATTAAAAATAGTTCCTGTCGTAAGAAAAATTCCTACACCTACAATACAAATAAACCTCTACTGTACGTATAAACTTAGGTTTATTATGCTACCCCTTTATTACGTCACTAGCGGCTGTAGTGACGGGATAAATAGAGAATAATAGGTTAGTGCCGTAGATGGGACGCTTTATCCGACGAGGGGAGAAAACGTTGAGGCGAGGCTTGCCGAGCCTCAACTGTTTTCTCTCCGAGTCGGATAAAGGCGTCCCATCTACGGCACTAACCTATTATTCGATTTATCCAGTCAATATAGTTAAATGTCTTTTTTATAGACTCATAACACTCTTGAAATAATTTACATTGAAAATGCAGTTTTTCGATCAACGGATCCCTCCCTTTTCACTTCCATTTAGACGTAAATAGATCTAATGAGCTACCGCAGAGGAATATAGTTTCGATACTTGTATTACTAGAAGGGAAACGTGGTTGAATTTGAAAAATAAGATGATTTGAATCGAGGGTCGATAAGTTATTTCAAACAGACATGATCTATATTCTTTGGTCAAATTCGGGTTACGTAGTCTCGGTTTCTATTTTTAGATTCTACCTAACGTCACTCAGAAATCGATGGAACTGAACAGGCTATATTTAGGTTTATGACTATCACCGCCCCTGTAAGAGTTTATCAATCAAATAATCATGAGAGTGAAAAGAAAACATTTACTATTTATCTGTCAATCTTTGCTTCCAGGTTTGATTTTATCAAAAACGGGTTTTGCCAGCGGTGGATTAGATTAATAAAAGTGATAAATCAACGTAATCTTGTATGTGGCCTCAGTCGCGTAATCGGTAAGGGCGACGTCTCTAGAGAGATTAGAATTAGGTTTTGTAGGATCAGGCGCGGGTTCGAATCCAGCTGTAGCCAATTATTTTTATTTTTTCTCATTTGAATAATTCTTCTGGTGACCAAATAGATCTGTTAGATCTATTCCATCAACATGTTTATGAATATTTACAGAAAACTAAAATAGTTCCATGGTTATAGAATCATTACGCCTATCTACTAACCTAATAAACCTTCCACTACCGGAAGTAACCAAATAAACCTAAGTTTATTTGCACCCCCTTTATTATGTCACTAGAGAAGCCTGGTGACTGGATAAAGCAGCTATCCTTGTCCCTGTTGATAAAATAATGACATCATGAATATGTATTAGTTGAATTTCAAAATATTTGATGTACACATGTATTTTGGTATTGGTTCAAACTATACAGTCAGATACAGTTGAACTTCGATAACTCGAACTTCAAGGGACCATTCAAAATTAGTTCGAGATAACAGAAGTTTGAGTCATCCGATTTCTAATCTGAATTAATTTTTCAAAGCCACAGCGTAATACAGGTCTAAATTAATGCTGAAAGCTCCTTAGGAGCTTTCAGCATTACTTTCGACCTGTATTAAGCTGTCCTATGTGTTTCCAGATATATGTAGCGATAGCTTTTAGAACAAGTCTGTATTGTAAGTGTTGGAAGGACTGAAGTTTTGTTCGAGTTATCCCGAAGTTCGAATTACTCGAGTTCGATATATTGAAGTTCAACTTATATTATAATTATTAGCAAACACAGCAGCTCCTATAGGCGCCGTCTGATCTGGGATTACTCTGTTTGCAAAGGCGTGAAAAAAGCGTTTATATGAGGGAAAGGATTAATATTTATTCGTTCCAAGAATTCGACTGTGTCATTCATTACTTCTACGTGCTTAAAAATGATTCATTTGCGTTAACCCCCGGTCTGCTAAAAACGATGGCTGCTTATAAACTGACCTACTGCAAGACTTGTGTTTATTTATTATTGGTTCGGTAAAAGATTTTGGAAATTATATATCGAGTGTCAAACAGCTTGGATTCTGAGGTGATGACAATGTCTCATCTGGATCCAAGCTATTTGCAACTACAAGTCAGGTTGTGCTTAGTACTCAAAGGTTTTAGTACACAAGGGTTCCGTTTCCGTAACTGAACACGTATCTTCTATTGAAGACAGTCGGACATGAGTTGTCATGAGTGTGTAAAGATGTTGGTTTGAGCTTGTATGTGCGTTCATGCGTGTGTGTGTGCGTGCTTGTGTGTGTGTGTGCGTGCGTGCCTGCGTGCGAGGGTGTGCGTGTGTGCACGCGTATGCGCGTACGTGCGTACATGTGTACGTGTATATATGCGCACGTGTTTGTTCATGTTTCATAATTATCATGAACAGGTATTGGCTGAACAAAAGGATTTTAGCCGACGCAGACACTGCAGATTCTGGCCTATATTATTGCATAAGTGAACAGAGCATATCCTGTTCAGACGCTCGTGTAGGATCTACTCTGTTTGCAAAGGCGCCGAAGGCGTATCAGATCAAGTTTAAACCCTGTCTTATCAGGACCCAAACTAATTGACAATCAACAATTTGTGAACTAATAAGGGGTTATATATAATAAATAAAACACTGAAATTGTTTTAACATGTATGACCCTGTCACACACTGCCGTATGAGAGGACATGCCTTTGGTGAACGTATTTGCAGCGTTTAGTGTATGCGTACCATATATATGTCGTATATGCAGCGCATGAAAAACGTATACGAGCGCACATCAGCGTCAGCATGTAGCGTATACCAGCGTATAAGTAGCGTATAGATAGTCAGAGTACATTAAATACGTTAAGGAGGTGCCACACTGGAGCGTTTAGGACGAGCATATGCAAGTGTATGAGAAAAAATGATTATACGCTCGCATACACAGATATACGCTAGATTATGTTAGGCATACGTCGTATACGTTTGAGTTACGCAGCAGTACGTTGGTGTACGTTCTCATACGCAGAGGCATAACAAATTAACGTACATGAGCGTATGAATTATGCGTTACCCATATGCTTATCATACGCTAGGCACACGTTGAAGACGTTAGAGTGTCGGTAAAGGTTCGTTTCTTATACGTTACTAATAGGTCAAATACGCTTCACGTACGGTGGCATGAAGGCGGTCAGTAAAGATATCATATGGATGGCGTATCGGTAACGTAATTATAACTCGATGATCGGTAACACCTCCTGCCGCTGCCCTCCCGGAATAACACGGAATATATTAGAGTGGGGCTTTTATTAACCATTCGCTTGCTGAAATTTAAAATACATTTCTCCTTCTTTACCCATGCCCTGTTGTATAATTACATATATCTTCACTGTGTACACGTATCTCGCTGTGCAATCACTGCTGTGGAGTGCACTGGTTGCACAATCAATTTGTAAATAGTGCAGACCCTGATGAGACAGCTCCCGCAGGAGCTGTCTCATCTGGGTCTTCACTATTTACAGGTAGGTATAATGACGTGAATAGCTAGCGAAGGGTTAATATTTCCCCGTTCTGAATTCATTCCATATTTCAATACCTACTGCATATTCATAGGAACAATAATTACAAATAATTACAACGAAATATGGAAGGTTGAACATTGTAACCATTTGAAAAAGTATAGAAACAGATATTTCCTATTCCATTAGCAATAAGAGCAGACCCTGATCAGACGACTCCTACAGGAGTCGTCTAATTTGGGTCTATTCTGTTTGCAAATGCGTGAAATCACGTTTCAGGAATGAGTTAAGGAGAACACGGTAAGTGTTTCGTTTTATAATATAGTTGAACTTCGATATCTCGAACTCGGATAACTCGAACTTCGGGATAACTCGAACTAATTGTTCGGTCCTTCCAAAATCTTACAATACAGAATTGCTCTAAAATGTATTACTACGCATATCTAGAAACACATTTTACAGCTTAATGTAGTTCTACAGTAATGCTGAAAGCTCCTGCAGGAGCTTTCAGCATTACTGTAGACCTGCATTAAGCTAGGAACTTGAAAATTTGTCCAGATTACAAATCGGATAACTCGAACCTCTGTTAACTCGAACTAATTTATATAGTCCCTTGAAGTTCGAGATATCGAAGTTCAACTGTATAATGTTGATAATATTATAATGAATACTTGTAGGCACTTTGTTATGAAGTCTCAATGACTAAACGACTGAGTCACTCAGTGGCTTGTTTAGGTTTCAAGGGGACGTTTCCGAGTGTCTGTCACAGAAGACCCATTCAAACATCACGTTTATCCTCTTCGCCGCCAAATAAATTTCGTCTGTTAATCATTTACAGTAAAACATCTCCACAACGGCCACTAAATTATGTTAATTAGTTGGTATTTAGGGCAGGTGGCTGCTTAAAGCAAGGTGAAAGTAAAACAGAACGCTCCTATATATGTAGGAGCGTTCTGTTTTACTTTCATCGTGCTTTAAACAGCCACCTGCATTTAGCACAACATACTTGACGTAATTTAATTGCCGTTATAGAGAGGTTTTACTGTTTATGGCTATGCCTCTACAGTTTTTATCAAAGCTAACAATCCATTGAAGAACAACTATCTGTAACAATTGAGCTGATAAATAATCATGACGTTATTATTTCTAACATGAATATTGATGGAGAAAAGAGTTATGAAGATCGTCTGCTTCTAGTTTCCGAACGGCAGTGACTACAATTCCTGTCAACACCTAATTAAAATGTCAAACGATTTAGATCCTAATCAGTACCTGTGTTATCATGTACGTATCTTTTTCTGCTTATTTCAGTAACCTTATCCCCCATATAAACGCGCCCTTTCATGTCTTTGCACACAGAGTAGAGCAAGACCAGATGATTCATATAGAAGCCTCCTGATCAGGTTCTGCTCTGTTTGCTCATGGTATAATTTAGATCTGATTCTACACTTTCAGCCTGAGCTAAAATGCCATTATGAAAACTATACTCTAATTTATATTCCTGGTGTCATTATTTCTAACCTGACTGTTCAACTGGTAAAGGTGCATACTCTGTGTCATACTACCAAAAAGTGCACAGTATTTTCCCATAGTTTTTTAGTTTGCATGCATGATGCTTGACACTCAAAGTGCTTGACACTCTAACAAACTTGTTTGAAAAGAATCGGATGAAGCATGTACATGTACTTTTAGAAGTTGCAACAACCGACTATTATAGACGAAAGTATTTTTATTATGTTGAACGGTTTACTCCATACATACGCCTTTCTACGCATTTGCAAACAGAAGAGACCCATATCAGAGGGCTCCTGTAGGAGCTTTTTGACCAGGGTCAGTATCCATGCTTATAAAACTTTTTATTTGAGTCTGAGTTCATTCTCAAGTTTTTGATTGGTCAACCAATCGAAAGCTTGAGAATAAACTCCGATTAAACCAAAAAGCTTTATAAGCATGGACCCTGTTCTGTGTCATGGTCAAATATTTCGCTGTACATGTGCTAATATAATAATGAATCTAATATTCTCAGAGAGAGAGAGAGAGAGAGAGAGAGAGAGAGAGAGAGACAGACAGAGACAGAGAGACAGAGACAGAGACCGAGACAGAGACAGAGCGAGAGAGAGACAGACAGACAGAGACAGACAGAGACAGACACAGAGAGTCAGAGAGAGAGACAGAGAGACAGAGAGAGACAGACAGAGAGCCAGAGAGAGACAGACAGAGACAGGCAGACAGAGACAGACAGACAGACAGACAGACAGACAGATAGACAGACAAACAGACAGACAGAGAGAGATAGACAGAGACAGAGGGATACAGAGAGACACAGAGAGACAGACAGACAGACAGAGAGACAGACAGATAGAGACAGAGAGAGACAGATATATAAAGAGAGAGACAGAGCGATAGAGAGACAGAGAGATAGATACAGAGAATAAGAGAGATAGAGAGGGAGAGAGAGAGGGGGAGAGAGGGCCAGAGAGAGAGAGAGAGAGAGAGGGGGAAGAGAGACAGAGAGAGAGACTAACTGACAGACAAACGGACTGACAGACAGACAGAGACAAACAGAGACAGAGAGTGACAGAGATACATAGAGGACAAAGAGAGAGATAGAGAGAGACAAAGACAGAGTTTTACATAAAATAAGATAAAAAAAGAAAGAGACAGAGAGACGGAAGTGACTGCTTTATGAATGTTGCTTAATGTCTGTCACGATTCTTTAAGCTGCCATCTGTCTTAAAGATCGATAATGATATACGTCTTTTAGTGTTCGTATAATCGAGACTTTACTGTATTTTCTCTACAGTAACTATAATGAGTATATGGAGCCTGTTTCATCCAAGAACCAAAACAGCAGTGGACAAGATGAGCAGGATGGTATATATGACCCAGTGGACATTGGTGAGTGGTCAAAACTTTTAACACTTTACTGAACCCTTCGCTTGCTATTCACGTCAATATACCTACCTGTAAATAGTGAGGACCCAGATGCAGGAGCTGTCTCATCAGGGTCTGCACCATTTACAAGTTGGTTGTGCAATCAGTGCACTCCACAGCAGTGATTGCATGTAGCGAAATACTTGTACACAGTGAAGATATATGTAATTATACAACAGGGCATGGGTAAAGAAGGAGAAATGTATTTTAACATTCAGCAAGCGAAGGGTAAATACAGATTTGCGAAAAGAGTACGTTGAGGCCAGACAAATCCTGCTGCAGCTATCCGATCGGTGTCTGCTCTGTTTGTGGTAGGTCCGTGGTTAAACCCGAGTGTTCTTGCTGTCTGTCCGTCCGTCCGTCCGTCTGTCTGTCTGTCTGTAAAATATCTAACTCAAATTCTGCTTGGTCGACTCTTCTCACATTTTACTTCAATGTTTATCTGGAAATTTTACAGTAGAATGGGTGTGTCCCGTTACTTATATCCAATGTCAAAGTTGCCCAATTATTCTTAGAATTTGCGTTTTGCATTTGCGTTTAGCAAATATGTTAACCTCAATTTATGTTGCACAACTCCCCACTGGCACTCTTGTTTGTTTAAGCGACGTAACACCCCCATACAAACAAACAAATACAGTAAAACCTCACTACAGCGGCCACTAAATTACATAAAGTACAATTAAACCTCTCTTTAACGGCCACTAAATTGTGTTAATTATTTGGTATTTAGAGCAGGTGACCGCTTAAAGCAAGGTGAAAGTAAAACATCATCATCATCATCATCATCATCATCATCATCATCATCATCGTCATCGTCATCGTCATCATCCATTATCACCTTCATCATCACCCTCACCCTCAACATCATCATCACCATCATCATCATCATCATCATCATCATCATCATTATTATCATCATCATCATCATCATCATCATCATCATCATTATCATCACCGCCACCACCGTATTATTATAACCCCACTATTATTGTCATCGTACTTTTCTCATCCCTTTGAATATAGGACACACGTGCATTGCTATTTACAAACAGTGTAGACCACAATAATCCCTCTGAACATGATGTACAATGTTTATCATTAAAATTCCTCCTGCATAAGCCGTCTAATCAGGGTCTGCTTTGTTTACGTATGCTATTATATAGATCTGATTCTACAGCTTCTGTCATGATTCATGATGCAATTTTATTTTGTTTAGAATTCCACTGTAAACAATTATTAGATATTAATGACAGTATTAGTTCTTGCCTGACTATGCTATAAGTAAAAGGTTGAATAATGATGTGACATTCAAACATTCCCCGTTTAAAACTCAGATTTCAAAGGGAAAACAACTACATAATCAATTACCAACTAGACGTATAACTATATTAAATTAACTATTCTCTTGCTGAATTTTAAAATGCATTTCTCCTTCTTTACCCATGTTCTGTTGTATAATTACATGTATCTTCACTGTGTACAAGTATTTCGCTGTGCAATCACTGCTGTGGGGTGCATAGATTGCACAATGAACTTGTTAATAGTCCAGACCCTGATGAGACAGCTCTTGCAGCTGCTGTCTCATCTGGGTCTTCACTATTTACAGGTAGGTATATTGGCGTGAATAGCAAGCGAAGGTTTAATCGTTGTTATTTTCTTCTCGTTCTTACGTATTATCTATATATGTCGGCATCACCAAACCCATCATGCCAATAGTAAGCAGAAACCAAACAAACAAACAAATCATCACAAGATAACACAATACACCTGCATTAGTGTTTTACATATCTTATTTTTGATGATTCTTCTCATTTAAATTGACACCGTCCCTTTGTTCTTCTACCTATTCCTCTTTGTCGCACACTGGTAGTTATAACAACCAATAATCTGAAAGTGGAAGATCCTTCGAAAGCGAAAGTGGCAATGCGAATAGAGAAAATTGCAGACTCGGTTTTATTGAGTCTTTTCATGAGTAGTAATTGAAAGTGTATAACTACTCACGCCCCGCCCCCTAAGTCCCGACTTAAGCAGTATTGAATTTTCAAAACTAATAACACCAAAACTAATGAACCCCATAGGACCAGAAAATATAACAACACTGAGAATGAAGCACGGGGCGACTTTTTATTACCGATGTCTCCCCCGCACCATCGCTACTAGCATCCGCCTCTTCGCCATCATCACCGATCTCTTCCTCGCCATTATCACAAATGTCTCCTCTTCGCTATCATCCTTTTCTTCGCTGTCATCCTAACACCCGCTCTTCGCCATCATCACAAACACTATCCTCTTCGTTATAATCATAATCATTCTCGTTCAAAGGTGTCCTCAATACTATCATCGTAAACTGCCGCATCTTCGGTATTAACCATTCTCTTGCTGAATTTTAAAATTCACGGCTTCTTCTTTACCCATGCCGGAATTGCCCTGTTGTATAATTACATATATATTCCCTGTGTACAAGTATTTCGCTGTGGAGTGCACTGGTTGCACACTCAACTTGTTAATAGTGCAGACCCTGATGAGACAGCTCTGTCTCATCTGGGTCTTCACTATTTACAGGTAGGTATATTGACGTAAATAGCAAGCGAAGGGTTAATGCACACATCCTTGGCATCTCCATCAGCACTGATGTATCGTCCTTGCCATTATCATTAATATCCCTGACTCACCATCATCAAAACCATCTTCCTCGTCGCGTTCATCATCAACAGTCTCCTCTTCGCCACCATCTAAAATATCCTCTTCTTTGCATTTATCACTAATGTAGCCTCCTTGCCGTTATCATCAATATATCTGACTCGCCATCATTACCAACTCCCCTCTTAACGTTCATAACCAACACACTCCTATTGACCATCTTCACCAACATCTTCCTCTTTGCTTTCATTACCAACATTTTCTTCTTCGCCATTATCACTTAATTCTCCTCCTCGACATCATCAGTTGTTACTCTTTAATTTATCACAGAAGAATTGATATCCGAAGAAAATGTAAGAATGATATCTTTATTCTAGCTGTTAAGCTAAGCATATCGCCGCACATGGCGCAGTCCTAGATCAACTTGCTCCTGAAGGTCACTCCTATATATTTTCAGGCATTTTGTCAGACAGAGGGAGCCTTGAACATGACACTGACGACATGATCTATGAAAACATAGATACTAGAATGTAAACTGACATAGAGAAAGAAAAAGAAAAAAACAGAGGGAGGGAGAGAGAGAGAGAGAGAGAGAGAGAGAGAGAGAGATGAGAGAGATGAGAGAGAGAGAGATTGCATAACCTACATGTATACTATGTCGTCTGTGTAAACATACTACTGTGTGAATGTACCAATACTGTCTTGTGAGTGTACAGTCCATTTAGTGCACACTACCAAATTATGCCCGTGCTACTCGGTAAAGCCACAATTAGTTAGTGCACAACAGGATAATTATGCTTTCATTAGTTTTCGCTGACAGTGAGGAACGACAGCAATGGCCACTCTCTTACACCCATATCATTACATAATTAGGCCTCTGTAGTTGGTTCAGAAAGTAGTCTGAAATGAAACTAACTCTCGTACAAAACAGAAAGTAATTTGCTGTGTGTGTTTTTTTGACAGTTCAACGGAAGAAAAGCAAAAGACTGGGATTTCCCAATAAGTTGTGTGCCCTTTGGAGTTAAAACAGAATTCCAGTGCCCTTATGAGAAGTTCGGAATCTATAATTTGTAGAAACTGTTTTCGCAATATTGATCAGACATCATTCCATTTTGTTTGTTTACATTTATGCAATAATCGAAGCGTAAAGCGGCATGAAAATAGGTCATCAAATATCCTCTCAAATCAACTGTATTACCAGTTTTATGGTAAAATAAAAGCTATCTATTCTTGACTTAGGCTATTTTGATATGAACTGTCGACTGAGATAACCATAAATCACATACTGTTGGTTTTGCCAAGATTCTTGGCATGGGCCCATCGCATGGGTGTATGTGAGAGTAACGAACGACAACTTTGCAAGGTGATTGGGCAATGTCCAGTATTGTGCCTAGGATTTGACCTGGCACTCACACGTCAAAATGAAATCGCTTAGTGCTTAGAATCGTCTACTACACAGGCTATAACATTCTAATATTGCCGCGAGAGCCCACTGTCACTAGATCGGAAAAGACTATAGTTTATTTATAGCGCCTAGTACTTGTTCATTAATACACCATAGTAAACAAGGTCGCCAATAACTAATCAATTTGGACGACCGTATATTAAATATAATTCTAAACTAAATAATAAAGGTATATTAGTAAAACATTTGTTTTCAAAAACCTGTATGCTTGGGCTAAAATAATACAGAAAACAGTGAAGTCCTAGGTCAGATGCCGCCTTGAAAACCCTACACTCCAATTATCAAACAGAGTGGATCTTGAAACTCGGCTTGAGACTCGGCGTTATGCGAGAAATGCCTTTAACGCCTTTGCAAAGAGATTAGACCTAGATAAGTTGGTTCCTGCAAGGTCTACTCGTTTGCGAATGTGATTATATAAATATGATTCAACAATATTTGCCACGCTCTGAGACTCTTTAATCCACGAGTCCAATATAAAGTTGTGCTAATCAATTGCCATGCATGCATTATTTCTCACATGAATTTTCATTAGGGAAATGGAAAACCCATTCACTTATAGGCTAATTTTAGACCCAGCGTCTTTGAATACTGCTGAAAAGAAACATATACTAGAAAAGGGGATTTGTTTAGAATTGTGTAGCTTTTGAAATCATTGATAAATAGAGCATTTCGCTCTATAGAGCAAATGCTCTATAGTAAATCTGTGTTAAGCAGCTATCAAAATTATGGGCATTAAAGGCAAATGCTAGCTTAATGCAGGTCAAAAGTAATGCAATAGGCTCTATACGAGCTTTATATATTACATTTGCCCTGCAGTAAGCAACCACCTGGTTTTTTATTTAGACCCTTATGTTCAACAAACGAATGGCCGCTTAAGACAGGTTTTATTGTACTTGTCACAATGATATCAAAAGGTGACTTTTACAGAGGCGTTGAAAGGCGCCAATGCGTGGGATTGGGATAAACATGATCGTATGTCATCTACAAGGCCAAAGCAATCGAAACAGTTGAAAACTACATAAGTATGTCAACCCTTATTCTGCTAAAATCGATTTGATTGGCGTTTAGCAAGCAGCGTATATCAATCAAGACCAACAACCTCTTAACCCTTTCACTGCCGATGTCGCATAAATGCACCACGGCAAATAGTGCATTCCCAGTTCAGACGCCGCCCTTTTCAAGGCTGCGTCTGATCAGGGACTTGACTTTTTGTTCCAAACTTTATTTCTATATAATTATGTACTTTATTCCTGTGAAATTTGCATTTATTTATCTCATTGTTTTCTAGTTTACCAAATGATTTCACAAAAGTGGTTTGCAGACGACAATTAGAAATTTGGCGCCGAAAGGGTTAACTCGGTGTTCTGTCTGGGTTCGCTTCTTTTTTCAATAGGTGGATAATTGCAAAGAAAATCTAAACGAATAGAAATTATATGTTAAAAATGCGAACGACTGAAGTTGGAGTTCATATCTTGTTTTCTGCAAGTTGCGTATGAACGCTAATTCCACTGTTGCGAATTTACTCCATAAATATGTCTTTCTACGCCCTTGCAAACAAAGTAGTCGCTGATTAGACGGCTCCTGCAGGATCCGTCTGATCAGGGTCTGCTCTGTTTGCTTATAAAATAATATAGACATTATTCTAAAGTTTCTGATACAGCCTAAGGTTCCTGCTTTCATGTTCCAATATTTACATTCGCCCTGCAACGTCCTTATATAACCTTATTCTAAAAAGAAAGTTGCATAACCTCATGAACACCGGAAGCACGCCATTCATTTCTTAAATATAAGAAATTCAATGGAATATAAATATAAGAAATAAATGACGTGCTCCCGGTGTTCATTGGTTATGCAACGCATAGCTTTACGAGCAAAGATTCAGGTGAAGCCCTTCGGGCTTCACTAACTTTGCTCGTAAAGCTATGCGTTGCATAACCTCATGAACACCGGAAGCACGTCATTCATTTCTTAATTATAAACATTAATATAATAATTATTTCTTAATCTAATATTCATGAAGTAAACGGTTAAAAAATCATGTATGTTTAGACTTGGTGCAATTTTTGACACCTCCGGTTTGAACAAGCTTTTAGGAATATATTGACTGAATGTCAAACGACTTTGTTCCTAATTAGAAACAGTGTTGTTAGGCCATTTATTTGGATCCAAACTGTTTGCAAATACGAGTGGGTTTGTGGTTAATCGAACAAAGGTTAAGTATACACTAGAAGCATGCCTTAACCCCTTCGCTCCAAAGTCCTGTCGTCTGTTAACTTTGTCGTCTGCTACAAAAAATTTTTTTTTTTTAATTTTCTACATTTTTGTTTCAAAAACATAGTAACAGTAACAAACAGTTTGGATCCTGATGAGACGCCGAGTTACTCGGCGTCTCATTTGGATCCAAACTGTTTGCATAGGTAATCACAGACTCGGCATTGGCAGCGAAAGGGTTAACACTGTTCCCGTTCTTTGTTTATTCCAAATATCAATACCTACTGAATATTTATAGCAAAAATAGTTACAACGAAATATGGAAGACATATTCGAAAGTAAAGAGACAGGTCTTTCAGATTACATAAGCAAATAGAGCAGACCCTGATCAGATGGCTCCTATAGGAGCTGTATGATCTACGTCTACTCTGTTTGCAAATGCGTGAAGACACGTTTATATGAGGGGAAAAGGTTAAGCGGTCATTCATTTGTTGAGAATTAAAAACAGGCGGTTGCTTAATGCAGGACAAAAGTAATGTAAAAAAAACTCATATTTTTTACCTGCATTAAGCTATCTCTGCCTTACAGACACATAGTTAGAACTCTTTGTAATGGCCGCTTAACCCATTTGCTCCCACGATCCTATATATGGGACGTAGGCAAACAGTGTAGACTCTGATCAGACGCCACATAATGCGGCGTTTGATCAGAGTCTACACTAGTTGCTGAAAGGAATTTCATTATAATTTTTTTTAGACCAGGCACCCCTTAGATAAAACATTGGCTAATTCAATATATAAACATAGAATAATCCACTTGGAGCAAATGGGTTAAGACACATTCTACTGTAAGTACTTTTCGTTGGATTGCAGACGAAACCCAGTCTGAAGAAGGCCTTCCGTTTATATAAGTTCTTCCATGAAACCATTCCCTTCCATTGGAGTCATATACAAAGTAAATTCAGTGTTATCTTATCATAAAAGATAATATATAGATGTTTTTAATATATATTTGATAAAGTGTTGTTCCAAAGCCAAAACTGACTTTACAACTGTGGAACTGGTTATATAGAAATACCCTTTTAGCTTCTGGAGGGTAATAAAATCGGCAGCAAAGTGCGGGACAAAGACGCAGCAGCAACTTAACGATCAAGTACTTCCTTACAATTAAACAAATTGGTTCGACACCGCACATAAATCAGAATAGCTATAGGAGAGAAGACGGTAATTTGTGCGTTCGCTTCAAATTTGTGCAAACCCATGGTTTTAGAGTAAATGTGCTAGGGCGAGGGCAAAAATGGACGTTCAGGCAAAATGCGGCATTGTTGCAGTCTATGCCGCATTTATTTGGAGTGTGGTAGTATGTTCAAAAGGTAAGAAAAGTATACACAAAACCAATATTTTACGTTCAAATTATAGCAGAACATAACTTAAGCGGTCGTAAAACAGTGGTGTAATTATGGGTATATGTAGGCTGTAGGTAGCTTAATGCATCTCAAACGTAATGTAGAAAGCTCCAATGGAAGCTTTCTGCATTGCGATCCCTGCATTAAGCAACCATCTGTCTTTTAAGATTCCTATGTTCGATAAATGAATGGCCGTTTACACTGTATGTTGTGACCACTCTTTAGAATCGTCATCCATGGTCAGAACATATTACGGTATGATGGATAAAGTGCATTTTTTTTATTTGAGTACACAGTTTTATCTATTGCTCTGTTCACCATTATAAATGTACAGCTAATTGATATTCATGATGTCATTGTTTCTTACATGAGTGTTTTCAGGAATAAAAGAGTTAATAGAGAACGAAATAAAAGCAGAAAAAAACTACATAACGTTTGTCATGCATTAGTTCACCAGCTAGAACTCTGTCTCTAATCTTGATCGTTTTAAGACCCAGAATTAGGCCTCTACTGTTTGCCGTTGTTCAGACTCAGGACTAGGCTCCTACTGTTAT
Organism: Azorinus chamasolen; assembly: GCA_963576725.1. NCBI lineage: Eukaryota > Metazoa > Mollusca > Bivalvia > Cardiida > Solecurtidae > Azorinus > Azorinus chamasolen. The sequence goes on from OY755241.1 coordinate 83,698,841, forward strand.
TAGATGATTGTTTAAATGGTATATAAACACAGGGTTGTTTTACCTAGCTAGAAACTGCAAAATCTATATAGGTCCTTTATAATTCAAGAAGCAAACACACCAGACTCTGATCAAAGGGCTCCTACAGGAGCAGTCGGATCTGGGTCTACTCTGTTTGCCACTGCGTCAAAATGCGTTTATGTCAGCGCAGAAGTTAAGAACCAGATATAGACGTATATCTTTGGTCTTTGTTAAAATCTAGTTCAATCGATGGTCGTTATTATGACTCAGAATCTACTGTTAGTCGTTGTAAGATTAGTAAACGAATCACTGGGGCAAATGTAAACACTACATTACTGGGGCAAATGTACACACTGTACATCACTGGGGCAAATGTACACACTGTACATCACTGGGGCAAATGTACACATTGTACATCACTGGGGCAAATGTACACACTGTACATCACTAGGGCAATAAACACACTGTACATCACTGGGGCAAATGTACACACTGTACATCACTGGGGCAAATGCAAACACTGTACATCACTGGGGCAAATGTACACACTGTACATCACTGGGGCAAATGCAAACACTATATATCTGTCTGTATGCCTATGTCCTCGTGGGTTTGATATAGGGACGTAGTGGTTTTGATTTCTATATCTGTCTGAATGTCTATGTCCCAGTGGGTTTGATATAGGGACGTAGTGGCTTTGCGTTCTATACATGTGTGGCTGTTTTGTCTGTATGTTTGTTTGTCTAACTATATCCCCATGGTTTTGATATAGGGACATATTGGTTTTGCATTCTAAATATGTGTGTCTGTCTGTATGTTTGTTTGTCTAACTATATCCTCATGGTTTTGATATAAGGACATATTGGTTTTGCATTCTAAATATGTGTGTCTGTCTGTATGTTTGTTTGTCCAACTATATCCCCAAGGTTTTGATATAGGGACATATTGGTTTTGCATTCTAAATATGTGTGTCTGTCTGTATGTTTGTTTGTCTAACTATATCCCCATGGTTTTGATATAGGGACATATTGGTTTTGCATTCTAAATATGTGTGTCTGTCTGTATGTTTGTTTATCTAACTATATCCCCATCGTTTTGATATAGGGACATATTGGTTTTGCATTCTAAATATGTGTGTCTGTCTGTATGTTTGTTTGTCTGGCTATATCCCCATGGTTTTGATATAGGGACATATTGGTTTTGCATTTTAAATATGTATGTCTGTCTGTATGTTTGTTTGTCTAACTATATCCCCATGGTAGGAACATATTGGTTTTACGTTCTATATATATAAATATGTCTGTTTGTTTGTACGTTTTGTTGTCTGAATCTGTTTTGCATTGTTCGTAACATGTCAAACAGTACCGACCGATACAAGGGACACGATGACAAACAATCAGCTCTAGTACAGACACCGTGGCAAATTATACAGTTCTAGATCGGGGACACCATAGCAAACAGTATAGCCCAAGACGAGGGACACCATGTCAAACAGTACCATCCGAGACCATGGACACTACGGCTAGTATCGTCCGAGACAAGGGACACCATGTCAAACAGTACCACCCGAGACCATGGACACTACGGCTAACAGTATCGTCCCAGACAAGGGACACAATGACAAACAGTACAGCCCCAGACCAGGGACACCATGTCAAATAATATAGCCCGAGACCAGGGACACCATGTCAAACAATATAGCCCCAGACCAGGGACACCATGTCAAATAGTATAGCCCGAGACCAGGGACACCATGTCAAACAGTATAGCCCGAGACCAGGGACACCATGTCAAATAATTGAATCCCAGACCAGGGGCACTATGGCAAACAGTACCACCCCAGACCAGCGTCGCAATAACAAACAGTACAACCCTAGACCAAAGACATCATGACAAACAGCATACTCCTTGGCAAAGGACCAGGGACACAATATTGAACATTGCAGTCATAGATCAGTGGAACAATGACAGAGAGTAAAGCCCTTGACCAAAGGCTGTACTATTTCTCTAATCCTACATTTCTTTGTCTACCGTATAACATATCATATCTTTGAAATATGTCTTTGATTATCTCAATTCTTATTTTTTCGAACAAAAGTGTCAAAACATGTGGTGCAGAAAGCCACCATTGCTTATCCTTTAATCCTTTCTTTGATGAATGTTTCCATGTACATTGTAAATGCTTTCATAAATACCACAGAGGCGCAGGTGAATACAAATATAGTTCAAATGTTTCTCCACCTAACCGGATACTTTGACCACTCTTTAGAACCGTCTCCTGTGGTCACATGATACGATATGATGGGGGAAATAACGATTTTAGTATTTGGGTGCGCATCTTTATCTGTAGCTCTGAATTATTAAGTTGCTAATGTTTTGTTATGACATAATTATAAGTGAAGCAAAATGTAGGCCAATGTCTACATTTATTCTATAAGCAAACTGAGAGAGCCTATAGGGGCCGTCTCATCTGGGTCTTCTCTGTTTGCAAAGACACGGAAATGTGTCCGTATGAGATAAATGTTTAAGGGATTGTTACAGGATTTTTTCCGTATACAACATTTATACAGTGGTTCAGATTAGATGCGTAATTTAAAACGTTTTCAAGAATAACTTCTTTATTTTCCCACCAAACCCTATGTTGTGACCACTCTTTAGAATCGTCTCAAAGAGACGATTCCAAAGAGTGGCCACAACCTAGGGTTTGGTTGAGAAATGGCGATTTTAGTATCTGAGTACGTATATTTATCTGTTGCTCTGATTTAAATATATATTGCCTCAGAACCTTGCAGTCGACCTGGCGAAATAGTTGGTGCGAAGATCAAAAGAGGTTTGGACCCTGGCGTAGACACGGTAGACCACGGAACAGTTGTCTACTACACATGCGAAGTAGGTAGAGATTTTCAAGGGTATTACAATAACAGGACGTGCGTAAATGGCCAGTGGTCAGATCCGGATTTTAGATGCGATTGTAAGTATATTTCAGATAACTGTGATGGTCAATGATGGACATACAGTAAAACGAAATCAAACCATTTTAGCCCTGAATTGCGAGAGTGGAATGTCCCATCAGTGTTTGGTTATAGAGTCCGCTCAGTGAAAGGCCTTGATTCGTCTGACGATGATAAATGGCAAACAGTGCAGTCCCTGACCAGAGAACGCGTAAATAACGTTTAATAAACTGAATACCCCAATGTAACCCTATGTAACCCGACAATAGTAGCCCTAGATAAACTAGTTACTCTTACACGGACGTCCAGTCTCCCTAATTACACTAAGTACTCGGACGTCCAGTCTCCCTAATTACACTAAGTACTCGGACGTCCAGTATCCATAATTACACTAAGTACTCGGACGTCCAGTCTCAATAATTACACTAAGTACTCGGACGTCCAGTCTCAATAATTACACTAAGTACTCGGACGCCCAGTCTCCCTAATTACACTAAGTACTCGGACATCCAGTCTCAATAATTATACTAAGTACCCGGACGTCTAGTCTCAATAATTACACTAAGTACTCGGACGTCTAGTCTCAATAATTACACTAAGTACCCGGACGTCCAGTCTCAATAATTACACTAAGTACTCGGACATCCAGTATCCATAATAACACAAAGAACTCGGAGGGCAATAATTATTACGCCATTCTACGACTATGTAAACAGAGTATACCAAGAAAAGACGGCTTTTGTTAATTGGTAAATATTTGTTTGAAATAGATTTGAATTTAGTATAATATATGAACTGTCATTGTTTTTATGCCCCCGTTGACGACAGTCATGGGGCATTATGTTTTGCACATGTCCGTCCGTCTGTTCGTCTGTCACGCTTTTAGGTAAGTCAGTAATTTCTATACTTATACACATGAAACTTCACATACACCCAAATTACCATCTGTGCTATCATTTGGCACCCCACCCATGCTGCCCGCAAACCCAAGGTCGAGATCAAATGACTTGGACATTTTACGTGCAGTTGGTTATCACATGTACGTGCAGTTTTTTGTCACAAATTTTTTAATTGTCTTATATATCCATAACCACTGTAGCTATTGTCATGTAATTAAATATACACATTAAACACCATCCATACTTTCATTGCACACCCAGTCCGTGCTGCTTGTAAGCCCAAGGTCAATATCAAGGTCAAATGACCTGGACATTTTACGTGCAGCTAGGCAAGCACCTACACGGGGACATCACTTTGTCTTACAGACAAAATTTTCTAGTTTTGTTTTGGATAAGTAGAATATGAGTACATAGAACTATCTCTCAACGTTTGCTTCGAATACACTATTTGCTTGAATTAGTCATTGACATTGGTGGGTTCAACAAACAGTGTAGATCCTTATTAGATGGCTCCTTTAGAATCGCTCTGAGCTGGCTCTACACTGTTTATATATGTCTTTTTTAGGGGTTACTGGTCACTGACGGGCTAACAGTATATTAACCCATTTGCTACCAGTGGATTCTTCCATGTTTATATATTCATTGGATTAGTCCATTTTTATTTAAGGGTTGCCTGACCTAAATTTTCAATTTCGTTTTGTTTTATATTGAAATTCCTATCAGCAAACAGTGTAGACTCTGATCAGTCGCCGTATTATGCAGCGTCTGATCAGAGTCTACACTGTTTGCCTACGTCCCATTTATGGGATCGTGCGAGCAAATGTGTTAATCATAATGAATAAAGTGGTTTATTCTCTCTAGGGCAACTGTGCCCCCATATTCAGACTCCGCGGCATGGTAGACGAATAAACAAGAACAGTATACCAGCAGAGTATACACGATTTGAATGCAATCCTGGATACATATTGAAGGGTCCCAAAAGAATGCTCTGTAGAGTGGGTGGTACATGGAGACCGGCCGAGCCTCCTAAATGCGTCCGTAAGTTTAACCTTTATATGTAATTGGTGCATGCATAAAATATGTCAATAATGATTAGAATGTTAATTTATAAAGTGTAATAATGACATATGGACTTTGGTATGTTAAGCAAGTGCAGAAACTGTAAATTCAGATCTATATTATCCTGAACCTTTAACCCGCTATGGGCGGATGAGTGGCTATCTTTGCAAACAGATTGCATCCATAGTAACTCGGCGTTTCATCAGGATACAAACTGTTTGACACCCTGATTGCATTTTGGTAGACACGTTGATTATAGCTTGAATTTTGAACACATAGTAGTAGGTGAATACTTTTGTAAAGAAATAATTTGCTCAGCGAGCTAAAGGTTTAGCAAACAGCGCAGACTCTGATCAGATTTCTCCTATGGGACACGTTTGGTATGTGTATGATCTGTTTGCAAAGGCTTAAACGACGTCTCTTTGGAGTAAAGAATTATAAATTATATGTTGATAGTACAGAGGAACCTGTCTTAACCCTTTCCCTCATACTGACGACTTTTGACGACTCTGTACAAGTCACTTTGTGAAACCATTGTGATAAATAGAGCATTTGCTCCTATAGGAGCAAATGCTCTATTTATCCCAATGGTTTTAAACTACATAATTCTAAAGTTTTCCTTTTTCTCTAGTTAATTCCCTTTTTCGGTAGATTTATCTTATTGGAGCATTCTGTTTTACTTTCCCCTTGCTTTAAGCAGCCACCTGCATTTAAGACGAAATAATTGATGTGATTTAGTGGCCGTTATAGTGAGGTTTTTAATGTATATATATCCAATGAATATATTTCATTTCAAATATTCTTCATACATTCAATATACCCTATAATAATAATAATAATAATAATAATAATAATAATAATAATGATAATGATAATAATAGTAATAATGATAATAATAATAATAATAATAATTAGTTAATTCTTATTTGAATTGTAGCTGTTTTCTGCCCTGAACCAATGGATATAAACCACGGGAGCATATTCCAGGAGAGTCTTGATGGAGTAATGAACGATTTCGGGAGCGTTGTAACATATACATGTGACGAGTGTAAGTACCTATGTATACATGTGACGAGTGTAAGTACCTATGTATACATGTGACGAGTGTAAGTACCTACATATACATGTGACGAGTGTAAGTACCTATGTATACATGTGACGCGTGTAAGTACCTATGTATACATGTGACGAGTGTAAGTACCTCTGTATACATGTGATGAGTGTAAGTACCTATGTATACATGTGACGAGTACCTATCAATTTAAAAAACCTTCCAGCACCGGAAGTCGTATTGTGTTTCAGACAAGTGACAGTTTAACCGTTTACTGAATATTTATGAAAGAAATGATGACGTAATGAATATTAATTAGATTAATTTTGATAACGCCGCATTGGGTACAGGAAACGTAAGCTATAGCAGAAACTATAGTGTCATATCTATATTATATCATAAGCAATCAGAGCAGACCCTGATTAGACGGCTCCTATAGAAGCCGTCTGATCTGGGTCTACTCTGTCTACAAAGGCGTAGAAAGGTGTACGTATGGAGTAAACGATTAATGATGGACTCGGATTGTGCAGGAAAATTCCATAATATCATCATGCACTAATTTTGTTCTAACGACCTTCTACTTCATAGATACGCATTCGAATTTCTTGCCAATAGAGTAAACCCAGATCAGACAACTCCTGAAGTAGATGTCTGATCAGGGTATTCTGTTTGCTTTTGGAATACTATATATCTGGTTGTATACTTTCTACAAATGACCACGCCATGCTGCGTGCTCGTATGCCATTATTAACCCTTTCCTTCATAGAAACGTGTTTTCACGCATTTGCAAACAAAGTAGACCCAGATCAGACGGCTCCTATATGAGCCGTCTGATCAGGGTCTACACGTGAAATAATATATGTTTCTACAGTTTCTGCCATTGTCAAATTTCCTTGTTGTTATAATAAAACAAAATCTAATTTATTTTCATGACGTCATTAATTTACATGAATATTCATGGAGTACAGGATTAAGAGCGATGCTGCTGTACACAGTATAATCTGGCCATCAAAAAGGAGTGTAATTATCCCTTCTCTTGCTGAATTTTAAAATACAGTTCTCCTTCTTTACCCATGCCCTGTTGTATAATTACATATATCTTCACTGTGTACAAGTATTTCGCTGTGCAATCACTGCTGTGGAGTGTACTGGTTGCACAATCAACTTGTAAATAGTGCAGACCCTGATTAGACAGCTCCTGCAGGAGCTGTTTCATCTGGGTCTACACTATTTACAGGTAGGTATATTGACTTGAATAGCAAGCGAAGGGTTATGGATATGTAAGGCAATTGGTAGCTTATTACAGGTCGAAGAACATTCTTATAGGAGATTTCTCTATTACTTTTGCCGTGTGTTAAGCAAACACTTGCTTTTTAACAATTTCACCGCCAAAGTCGCAAAAATGCACAGCGACAAATAGTGCAGTCCCAGATCAGACGCCTACTTTTCAAGGCGGCGTCTGATCAGGGACTTCACTTTTTGTCTCAACCCTATTTCTATATCAGTGCTTTATTCCCTCGAAATTTGCATTTGTTTATCTTATTTCCTTATTTAACCATATGCTTTAAAAAATGGGGTTAGAAAGGGTTAGGACTATTGTGCTCAATAAATGAATTGACGCTTAGTATAGGTTCTACTGTACTCGAACAGGACTGTGAATGAATACACACTGATATATCAGCAGAGTTTAGTTCTCAAACACACCCTATCTTGTCTATATTGGAGATGCGATTCCAATAAGCAATAGCAAGATAGTGTTGATTGAGAAATACATAAATAGAGATACTTACTGATATATCAACCTATCGTAGTTCTCAGCCGAAATCATTAGAATTGCATCCGGAGTGGGTGGGACGGGGCGAGTTTGGGGTTCGAGGAGACATATATGATTATGGTAATTACAATTAGATTTTCTGGATACATTAACAGCAAAACGTCACTGAATCGTACGTTAAATTTGATATGAATATATTAATCTTGGAGACAGATGGCAGCTTAATGAAGAATGAAAGCTATGCAGAAAGCATTAAGCAGCCACTTGCCTAAAAGTACATGTACATGTATCTAAAGTCTTCTCTTTTAGAATTCTGATTTTGAGGGGCGTTGCTGCACAGTACTTATCTGCAGCACTGTAACATTATAATTTATTTCTTATGTAGTTTACATGCGGAAGGGACCGGCATCAAGAGAGTGTATGGCAGATGGACGCTGGGAAGGAGACGAACCTACATGTTATCGTAAGAAGCTACACTCCTTTTGAAAATATAATATAATAGTCCGTATGCCGCTTTGAAAATAATGTCTGCTCACTTTTGTATCTGATGTGATTTTAACTTCTTACGACATGATCGAACAGCTTAGGAATGTAATGGTGAATATTGGTGGTTTGGTGGATCACGCTTAGTGGTACAATGGTGAAGATTGATAGTTTGGTAGACCACGCTTAGTAGAAAAGCGGTTGTTTGGTAGACCACGCTTAGTAGAATAGCGGTTATGAGTGGTATTTGGTAGACCACGCTTAGTAGAATAGCGGTTAAGAGTGGTAGATCACACTTAATAGAATAGCAGTTAAGGGCGGTATTTGGTAGAGCACGCTCAGTAGAATAACGGTTAACAGCGGGGTTTGGTTTGGTTTTTATCTGGTTATAAGTTGCTTCAAATAGTAGAATAGTAGTTAAGAGCGGTATTTGGTAGACAACACTTAGTAGAATAGCGGTTAAGAGCGGTGTTTTGTAAACCACGCTTAGTTGAATACCAGTTAAGTGTGGTAAACCACGCTTAGTAGAATAGCGGTTAAGAGCGGTATTTGGTAGACTACGCTTAGTAGAAAAAAGGTTAACAGCGGGTTTTTGTTTGGTTTGGTTTTTATCTGGTTATACTTTGTTTTGTCAGGTAGGGAAGCCCATAGTGTTCTTCTGTGTACGAAACCACGTCTAGTTTGATAAGTTTTTAGCGTCGTGTTTGGTAATCCGCGCTTAGTGGTAATTGTTATAAATGTTAATCGTGCTTAGAAAGATAGCAGTTCACACTTATCAGGAGAAGGATTAAGTGCGGTGTTGTTTGTTCACATTTAGCAGGGTAAGGGTCAAGGGCGGTGTTCGATATATCACGCTTAGCAGGAATAAAGGTTTATATGGCTGTATTTGGTAGATTACGATTGAGATATACACGAGCCACAGGCAATAAATGTAGCCCTAGATCAGAGGGCTCATCAAGGGACCGTCTGGTCAGGGTTTGTACAGTTAGCTATACCAATTAATATAAAATGGATGGGTTTTAATTTTACCTGATATAATATGAGAGTTCAAGGGTTCACCTTTTCGTCTGCTAACTCTGTCGTCTGCTATAAAATTTCATTTTTTTTATTTTCTTCATTAGTAACAGTACCAACAGTTTGGATCCTGATGAGACGTCGAGTTACAAATCCAAACTGTTTGCCTAGGTAATCACAAATCAGGCTAACGCGTTAACCCATTCCCCATGGGCTATTTTCAGACCAAACCATTTTTGATAAATCTACGTAAAACATTGTCATAAATAGAACATTATCTCCCATGGAGCAAATGCTCTATTTATCATAAATGTTTCAAATACCAACTTTAACAAAGGCCTCAAAAGGCGTTCAGTATGTGGAAATGTATGAGGAACGTAACTTAGTAAAGCTAGGGTGACTTTGAGAGAAGTATGAGATTAGGACGTCCGTAAACCGATTTAAACCCCTAGTGGTGTTTTTGCTACTGACCGTGCCAAGGCGGTACTCTCTTTCTCACCCTTCCTTTTGTTTACCTTGCGTCTTTGTGCTTGTGATTTCGTTCATGTGTGGAGTGTGTGTCTCTGGTTCTTGTGTCTCTATTGGTGTTTTCCGTGTCCATCTCATGTGTGAATGTGCGTTTGAGTGTGTGGCTGTGTGACTGTTTGCGTGTGTGTGTGTGTTACTGTCTATCGGTGTTTTGGTGGTGGTTGCGTCTTGTATGTGGCTTTTCCTGCTTCACTTAACTACTTTTCCACTGATATTTTTCATCCTTCATTTAGCTATTACATGCCTTTAATACCAAGAACTAGAACTAATAGGTATTAATGTTTTTTTTCTATGTTTATTTTTTCAGAAGTATCGTGCTCTCCCTTTGACCCGTTTTTACACGGAACTGTGACATACGGCGATGAAGAAATAGCATTCTCCACAGTGGCCTTATTTACGTAAGCAGGGACCAGTTTATCATTAGGTTGCTATAAAATGGTTATAGCCACTTACAATGAATCCTCTCTAAACCGGAGAAAGATTTAATATAAATATCGATCTTAGAGACAAGTGGTTGCTTAATCCATGGGAAAGTCATGCAAAAAGCTCCTCTAGGAGCTTTCCGCACGGCTTCCACCCTGCATTAAGCAGCCACCCGCCTAAAAGTATCTAAACATTTCTCTGCTCGAATTTCGATTTAGAAATGTTTTACTGTATATGTAAGCATATATCATTTTATCATTATTTTGCCGTAGAATAGTAATAAATAGAGGATCTTGCATGAGTGTTCATTGCACATTGCATTTGTGAAACGAGTTTACTATAATAATATGACACGAGCATTAGCGAATGTCATATTCATTACAGTAAACGAGTTTCATTAAAACAATGTATAATGAACACGAATGTAAGATTCTTTTTATCTCACAATCCTTAAAATGCCATAGAAAATAAAACAGACTAGCTGGCGGCTGTTTCTGCCATTGCTTTACAAACAGCGTAGTAATACCACGGACGACGCGCATGGAGTGCTATGAGTGACTGACGCTATTTAAATGGGCGATACGATTGGCTAACTTGCTATTTTGCATAAAAATGCACTAGTGCGATTCTGCGGAATACGTCACTTTGTTACGACACTCCCACATGGTAGATTATGTGATAAGCACTTATACGTAAGAACAGATCAGTGCATTATTATTTTGCCGTATAATTGTAATAACCATTTATACGTAAGAACAGCTCATTTTATCATTATTTTGCCGTAGAATAGTACACATGTAATAAACACTTATACGTAAGAACAGATCAGTGCATCATTATTTTGCCGTAGAATAGTAGAATGTTTTATCACATCGTATAATTTTATCACAGTAAACAGTTTAATCACAACGAACAATTTAATCATAACGAACCTTTTAATCACAACGAACAGTTTAGCCACAACGAATAATTTGATCTGAATAAACACTTTAATCATAACAAACAACCACAACGAACAATTTATCCACAACGAACAATTCAATCAGAAAACAATATGACAATGAACAATTTAACCCTTTACCCAATAGCCTGTTTCTAGTTTTGAAGACATATGACCACTTCAAGCAGGTTGAAAGTAAAGCAGAATGCGCCTTAAGGCGCATTCTGCTTTACTTTCAGCCTGCTTTAAGCTACCACCTACTAGGATATAGAAAATATTTATTATGCAATATGTTCATGACTGTATGAATTTGAACTATTTTGTTCAGCGGAGGAATAAATCAAACACATTAAAAGCCGCTTCTATCAGGTAAAGGGTTAATAGCTAACAATATCACCATGAACAATTGAATCACAACGAACAGTTTAATCGCAACGAACAGTATCATCATTACGATCAATTTCATCTTAACGAACAATTTAATCACATGGAACCACAACAAACACATAATCATAACGAATACAGAACAATTCAATTACGAATAATTTAATCACAACGAAAAATTCATCATATTGAATAGTTTAATAACGACGAACAATTATATCACACCGTATATTTTAATCGACGAGCGATTTAATCACGACGAACATTTAACACATTCTATCCTACTGACGCCTTATTGCGCTTTTGTAAAAGTTGTTTTTGAATACATTGTGATAAATGAAGCATTTGCTCCATAGGAACAAATGCTAATTCTATCACAATGGCTAAAAAACTACTAATTATTATAAAAGTTTCCTTTCTCTGGTAAATGCTCCTTTTCGGTGGATTTATTCAACGAGTTTGGGTCTCAAAAAGTCTAGGAAAGAATGAGTTAAGAGACGTAAACTTTTCAGAAGATATGTACTTCACGACAGCAGGTGTTAAGTGCTTGTATGGCGGCTGTAAAAAGTCGCCCCGTACTTCATTCTCAGTGTTGTTATATTTTCTGGTCCTTCGGGATCATAAGTTTTGATGTTATTAGTTTTGAAAATTGAATACTGCTTAAGCCGGGGCCAGGGGGCGTGAGTAATGTAGCACTTTTAATTACTACTCATGAACAGATTCAATAAAACCGAGTCTGCCATGGACAAACATTTATTTGTTTATTTCACAGTTATATATTTTAATCCTTTCACCGCCAATGTCTCATAAATGCACCATGACAAATAGTGCAGTCCCAGTCAAGGTGGTGTCTGATCAGGGACTTCACTTTTTATTTCAATCCCTGTTGACGTATATGTACTTTATTCCTCTAAAATTTGCATTTAGTTATCTCACGTCCTTATTTTACCGAATGATTTGACAAACTTGGATTGCAGACGACAATTAGAAACCAAGGTGTAAACAGATTGATGAACATTGGATAGAATACTTCCTGTGACACAAATTTATGCTTTTGCTATTGTTTCTTTTTAAGGTGTGATGAAGATGCAGTTATGACACCCCAAGTTGACTTTGCGATCTGTTTACAGGATGGAAAATGGGACACGTACCCGAAATGCCTGAGTAAGGTTAATTTTTGTTAGGTCACCAGGTTCCGATGTTATAAAACGTTTTGCTTTAGTCTGAGATCAATCTCTGTCTCACTCACCTGATTGGCCAGATACTGACCAATCAGATACTCGAGAATGATATCAGAATCAGAAGTTAAATAGGCTTTGACCCGAAGGTTTCCAACATGATGAGAGTAATGGTAATTGAATATGTTTTCCCCATCGTCAGTTGTCTTTTAATTTGGTTATACTTAAGCTTACACAATTCTAAAAAATAAAACAGTATCAAATCAAAGTTACATGTAATTATGTATGAGCAAACCTATATTTAATGTGTATGATTTAACTTAAATGTAATGTGTATGGCCAAACATATATGTAATGTGTATAATCAAATCTAAATGTAATGTTTTGCCCAAACCTATAAGTAATTTTTATGGCTAAACCTGTATACAAAGTGTAAAGTCATAGAATATTAGTTCTCAGCTCGACTAACCCCTTCCGTGCCACAATGACGGGTTTATGATGTCACATGCAAACAGTTTGGATCCAGATGAGACGCCGAGTAACTCGGTGTCTCATCATGATCCATACTGTTTGACACTCTGTTTACTGTTTATAAAGAAAATGGAATAAATGCACACACTTACACTAAAAATAAACGAAACTATGCCCAGCAGACGACAATGCTGGCATCGAAAGGGTTAATCGACAGGTTAGGATATGCATGCTTTTGACTGTAAAAGATAATACCATATAGTACACACGCATTTAACCCATTCCCTCATATTGACGACTTTTGACGACTCTGTAAAATTCACTTTGTGAAACCATGGTGATAAATAGTGCATTTGCTCCTATAAGAGCAACTGTACCATTTATCACAATGGTTTCAAACTACAACAATCTAACGTTTTTCCTTTTCACTAGTTAATGCTCCTTTTCGGTAAATTTATTCAAAGAGGTTGTATCTAAAAATAGCCTATGAGGTGATGGATTAATACCCCAACCGATCCCAACTATTGGTAGAATGTGGGTAATCATAACATGATAATTTTCAATCATTTTCGAATGTTGACACATGCCACCAGTTTGACTATGTTCAGGTAGATTAAGAATGATTGTAATGTATTAATAAAATTCAAATACTTGCTTACTGCATATAAAGTATAATGCCTTTGATTTGTATATTTGGTTATCCAATCTTTTGTTTGATATACAGTACTGCAAGGACCAATTCAATGAAGGTCGCTTATGTATGTGTCAGCGCGAATTTCATTTGTGCTTCTGGCGTTGTTGTACACTTTCGTGTGCAATTCCCAAATCCCTGCCTGGCTTCTAATTTATTCTATTTCAAACGTCTACCAACCGCGACACACGTTGAAATTTATCCAATGAGAAACCGCATCGCAACATCTGAAGGGACATTCACGAAGTCCTGGAATGTAAAATGTGACACAAAGAGTCTGATTTACTCTGTGTGTATACATATTACTGACAGACGGGTTGGGAAGCTATAGCCCCCTCTCCTTATTATAACCGAGATGCTATTGAAGCAAAATAAATATTCGAGTAAAAGGGACAAGAAAATCCAATTCGGAAATCTTCACCAGTTCGCTGCATGTGGAGAATCTGTGATTGCCTATGAAAATACTGTGGATCTAGACTAGACGAAAGCTACAGAAAAACGTGCTAACCCCAGTACTAAAATCGCCATTTCCCAACCAAACATTAAACTGTGGTTCTTCATTAGAATCGTCTCGAAAAGAGGATTCTAAAGAGGGGTCACTCTTTAGGGTTTGAAGGAGAAATACAGTCTTGAAATGTATAAATCACGACAGGTTCATTTTACAAAAGGTATATTCCTTTGCTTAAAAATCATTTTTTATCAAGGCTAATTCAGGCAGGGAGCTTTTTATGACTAAATGCAGATTATATCAGAATTAACCCTTTACTCCATAAATGTATTCCATGAAAACATTGACATTGCGAATATAAGGTAGATGAACTTTTCAAATTGCATATAAACATGTGAACACTTTTGCAAAAACAGAAACTGTAGACACAGGTCTATTTTATTCCATAAACAAACAGCAGACCTATCTGAGCTGTATGATCTGGTCTACTCTGTTTGCAAAGACGTAAAAATGCGCATTCATTGAGTTAAGGGTTACGTCATGAACAACTTATCAACACATATCCCGCTATCCACGACCGATCCCATTTGTATGGCACCCGATCGTTTCTCAAAAGCTTAATAGTATGGGGAGTAATAAACCCCAATTATGGCAGTCATTATTGTTTATTGTTTCACAGCGTCATAAGGTTAAATGTCACTTAAATGTTTTCGTTATACATGCACTTTACCACTGTAATTGCCATTGCGGTTGTTGTAAATTAGTCGGAGAGGGGATACGTTTATATACACTGTTTTTTATTTAGGGTGGGGACGAAATAAGTGCGAGGTTGGGCACCCATAAACCGGTTTAACCCCCAGTGACTTTTGTCACCGACCGTTCCAAGGCGGTACTTCCATTTTCCTCCTATTGTATGTTTGTTTTGTCTTTGTGCGTCTCTTTTATAGTTATATACATTTGCTGTTTCCTTGTGTTGCTGTTCGGACGACTGTTTGTTATGTATGTGGTGTTTCCTGCATGACTAATTTTTGTACTTTTGATATTGCCATAGATTTCTGTACATTTTGGTAATTGCCATGTACTCTCAATGTAAGTTGAATATTTATATCTCGAACTCCGATAACTCGAACTTCGGATAACTCGGAGTAAAGATTCGGTGCTTCTAAGATTTACAATACAGATGTGTACTAACATGTATCACTACGCATATCTAGGAATACTTGTAACACTACACAGCTCGATGGTAGTGCTGAACTTTCCTACAGGCGGATGAAGAAATATGATGACTCGAACGTTTGTAATCTCGAAGTAATTTGTATAGTCCCTTCAAATTCGAGATATCGAAGTTTAACTTCCCACAGTCCAGGACATTTGTATTTCTCTTATCCGTGTCGTATTGAAACTTGTCTCCAATGAAAATAGAAGTAAGAAAAAATGACATCATGGGTAATTACCCATTTCCCCGTTCTAGGTTTATAATCGGAAAGTTGGAGATCCTTTGAAAGCAAAAGTAGCAATGTGAAAAGTTTTATTTAGTCTGTTCATGAATTAAAGGTGCAACACTACTCACGCCACCTAGCACCGGTTTAAGCAGTTTTCAATGTTCAAAACTAATAACATCAAAACTAATGATCTCGAAGGACCAGAAAATATAACACTGAGAATTAAGTACGGGACGACCTTGTATGACCGCCACACAAACACTTAACACCTGCTGTTGTGAAGTACCCATACCAAATTTCACCACTTACTTAATATTTATGAACAAGAAAGTAATATTCAGAATATAGTTAGAAAATTACTGACCCCAATCATTGAAAAGCTACATTATGAGTGAACTTCGTGAATGAAGGAAAAGGAGCATTTAGCACAAAAAAGAAAATTTCTGAATTGTGTAGTTAAGAAACTATTGAGATAAATAGAGCATTTGCTCCTATGGCTAGGTCTAAAAAGGCCTATGAGGGAATGGGTTTAAAAAAATAGCCTATGAGGGAATGGATCTAAAATAGCCTATGAAGGAATTGATTAACACCGTCGTGGATATAGGAAGAATGCAAGTATCAGTATTTTTTCTTAATTTCAAGGGAGAAAACATTTACTTTAAATCAAAGTTTTGCCACTCAATTTTTCGTCGCTTGTTTACCAGTATGCCGGCTGATACATGTAGAGGTAGAGGCTAATCTTGGCTAAAGATTTCAATGGATCTCCATGTAGTAAGTGGTTAAGAAGAATAAAAAACACCCAGAAATGAAATTAAACCGTCGCTTGCTAATGACGTCAATATACCTACCTGTAAATAGTGAAGACCCAGATGAGACAGCTCCTGCAGGAGCTGTCTCATCAGGGTCTGCACGATTTACAAATTGATTGTGCAACCAGTGCACCCCACAGCAGTGATGGCACAGCGAAATACATGTACACTGTGGAGGTATATGTAATTATACAACAGGGCATGGGTAAAGAAGGAGAAGTGTATTTTAAAATTCAGCAAGCGAAGGGTTAAAGTGGCTAGCATCAACCTTATAAGACACGTTAAATAACGTCCTATAAAAGAAATCTAAGTACATGTGTACACTATTTATATGCATTTTTGCACAATCTAGTGATATATCCAGTAAGTACGGTTATTGTGGTAAAGGATAAATTTATACATGAATTGATGATATTTAGGCTAATTACGACCCATATATCATGAAAACAGTAAAACCTCGATACTACGAAATTTTAGTAATGAAACAAAAAAGGCGTCTTTTCGGACAGGTGACTGCATAATGCCTGGTGGAAATCAGACAGAAAGATCCTCTATGAGGTTTCTGAAAGACTTTCACCTTGCATTAAGAAGCAACCTGTGCTAAAGATAAATAATGGTATGTAATTGCGTGTTCGAATAGTCGACTTTTGACTGTATTTGACCAACCTATTTAACATATCTCTTGCTGAATTTTAAAATACATTTTTCCTTCTTTATCCACGCCCTGTTGTATAATTATATATATCTTCACTGTGTATATGTATTTCGCTGTGCAATCACTGCTGTGGAGTGCAATGGTTGCCCAATCAACTTGTAAATAGTGCAGACCCAGATGAGACAGCTCCTGTCACTATTCACTATTTGTAGGTAGGTATATTGACGCGAATAGCAAACGAAGGGTTACAATCTGACCAATCAGATGTTTGAAAATAAGGTTATATATCTTTGGGCTTTGTTTGAACCCCATTAATGCGAGAAATGAACGTACTTACATTTACAAACAACGTAGACCTAGACCAGAGTATTCTCTCAGCTGCAGTACTGAATAGTACAGATTATAACCTATTGTGTCTGCCACATCCTAAACTTCCGTAGTTATTGTCGCTGTTTGCAAAATAAATTTATATCAATATAGTAATAAATTCTTAAATAAATATTCATAGAGGAAATGATTAAATATAAATTACAAAACAGTTGCAGTTATTTCAGGAATTCTTCTCTGTAATTTCAAAACGCATCACAGTGTTCATCCAAACAGATTACATTTGCAGTGCGCACCATTCGAATTAAAACTGTTAAAGTAAGGTAGTGATATAGAATTTGCCTCAAGGTTGTAAAACATTTTGTTTAAGGCTGGGATTATTCTCAATCATTTGATTGGTCAGATTCAGATTCAGAAGTTGTATAACCTTGGCCCCTGGTTGTACAGTTTCGTTACAATAATATTTACGAATAAAAGGTCCATAAACACTGGTGCTTTCATAAGCAGATGGCTTCATGGTGCAGAAAGACGGTAAGGCAGAAGCGCCAGCGGTACTCGTGCGTGATGATTACTCTTCGTTGTAGAACATATTTTAATTTAACTAAAGCGGTATTGTTAACCCTTCTCCCGTCCATCGCAAACTGAGTCACATTTGCAATCAGTTCGGAACCAGATGAGACGCCGAGTACCAGATGAGACGCCGAGTACTAGATGGGACGCCGAGTACCAGATGTGATGTCGAGTACCTCGACGTCTCATCAGGATCCAAGCTGATTGGCACTTGGACAGTACCTTCTGAAAAACTTGATAGAATCAACTTTGCACCTGATCCAAATTTGAGCAGAATTTAATTTACTGTTGAGTAAATGATAATGAGTGTAGCACTCAGTCATTGTTTTTCAGTGGGGTAAGGGTGAATACGTGTAGCAATCAGTCTTCTACATTGTAACGGATTTTTTTTTCAGAAAAACTTAATGTGAAACCTGGCGACAACCAACGTATACAATACCTCAATAAATGGAATAGATGGTTTTGGATATGGAACCACATGTGGATAGACAGCAGTGGACGAATAAAAGTATCATGCAATTCCAACTATGAGTTATACAATGGCGTTTATCTGGATACTCCAAATATCATTTGTGAAAACGATAATGGGAAGTGGAAACCGCCATTTCCAGAATGCAGGGGAGGTAAGATGTACAGCAGAGTATGTCTATAAGGACCACATAATGAATTCACGCGGTTAACATTTTCCCTGTTGCATATTCATGTGAGAAATATGACATCATGAATATTAATTAGACTACTGTACAACGTCTCTATAACGGCCATTAAATAACATTAAGTATTTTGTGTTAAAGGCAGGCGGCCGCTTAAAGCTAGATGAAAGTAAAACAGAACGCTCCTACAGGAGCGTTCTGTTTCACTTTCACCTTGCTTTCAGCACACACTTGCCCTAAATACCAAGTAATTAACGCAGTTTAGAGGAGAACTCTGCATAACTTTTGTCCTGCATTAACGTTCTCCAGTGTATTTGCGACCTTTGGCACTTTTGCAAACACAGTAGACCTAGATAAGACGGTCCCCAGAGGTCAAAAACAATTTTCCTTTTCTTATTGTAGAATTATTTGAGAATTGTCAGTCCACGAATTGTCATACTGTAATAACGTTAATATTCTGATCAAAGGCCCACAAAGGATCCGTGTGATCATGGTCTACACTATTAGCTACCACGCCAGTCTATTCTAAAGTTGTCAGAGTGGTACATAAATTGCATTAGTCAGATTTATCAACGAGTGGGGTGGGGCAGGGGAGACTGGGTGTCTGAATAGATCGATGATTTATTGTCTATAATGATTGTTTATCCCTCAACCCACTGTGAAACCGATATTATGTGCCTCAATCGCTGTAATCGAAATAAGGGTTAACCCATTTGCTCACAGTGGATTATTTCCATGTTTACATATTGGATTAGTTCATTTGTTATGTAAGGGGTGGCAGGCCTAAATTTTCAATTTCGTTTTGTTTTATATTGAATTTCCTATCAGCAAACAGTGTAGAGTCTACAATGTTTGCCTACGTCTCATATATGGGATCGTGGGATCAAATGGGTTAATGCCAGGAATCATTTGTACACATTCTAAGATCCATATTGTTTCCGCTCAGAAAACCAAATGTCAACCCTTTGCCTACTACCCGTGACCTTACTGATGTTAGCAAACATATTCCATACAAGTGAGACACAGAGTGACCCAGTGTCTCGTAAGGATGCAAGCTGTTTGGCACTCGATCAATATAGAGCAACACATAAATGTGCGTACTCAGATTATGAAATAATGTTGTCTAAACCAAATCCTATGTTGTGACCACTCTTTAGAATCATAATATAAAGAGTAGTCACAATAAAGGGTTTGGTGGAGAAATTATTCTTGAAAAATATTTTAATTTACACATTATATCTGGACCATTGGTCAGTAGCTTCTCAAACGTTTTAACGCATCGAGAATAAAGACATTGTAGAGCTTGAACAGATATTATTCAGTTGAACTTCGATATCTCGAACTCGTATAACTCCAAGTTATAGAGAGGTTTTACTGTACTAAGCTTTGTACTAAAATATCACTGTATAAATCTAGAAAGAACATATGATAGCTTAATGCAGGTCCCTATAGGAGTTTTCAGTTTTACCTGTGCACATGCGATATTGTAAATTAGAAATCGCATGAAAAAAAAAGAAATCGGATAATTCGAATTACTGATATCTAGAACAAATCCGTATGGTTCTTTGAATCTCTAGATATAGAATTTCAACTGTATTTTCAGGACATTAAAGTTAAACCGACATAATGACACACAGCCTGTATCTCTATATAATGATACAGTAAAACCTCGATTATTCGAATTTTCTGTATGGTAGAATTTCGACCATTTTAGGCAGGTGGCTGCTTAATGCATGATGAAAGTAATGCAGAAAGCTCCTAGAGGAGCTTTCTGCATTACTTTCACCATGCATTCAGCTGCCACCTGTCCTAAAATACGTATTTTCGTGTTCGAATAATCGATAATAATACGTATTTTCGTATTCGAATAATCGAGATTTTACTGTATATTATTGATATGGTATATTCTCATACATGTATATAGAAAGATGTATTGTTCCGGAATTCGAACATGGCCACTTGGAAGACAAAAACAACGACATAGCAAGTGGAAAGGTCGAACATGGTGTTGTGCTCGAAACAGTCTGCGATGGAAAATACGAAATTCAGCCGGGAACACCTGGCAGCATCACATGCGATAAAGGACGCATAAGAAAACCGAAATGTGTAGAAAGTAAGTAGAAAAACATGGCAACTTTCGTAGAATTGTATATAACCTTCACAATATTTTATGCGAGAAATAATGCCACCATGAATATTTATTGACTGATATTTTATAAATCGTACATAACCACGTTTTGTTTGACCTTCCCAGAAACTGTAAAATACTATCTAAATAATTCCATAAGCAAACAGAGCAGGCCCTGCTCAGAAAATTATTAACCTTAGCAAACAGTTTAGATCCAGATCAAGATGTGACAACGAGTAACGCGACATCTCACAAGGATCTAAACTGTAGACCATGTAACACATGTGAAATCCACTTATTGTAGCACAACATTTGGTATGTCTAATTATTGTTATAAATCATTTGGTATTTGATATGTGTAGACAATGTAAAACATGTTATATCTGAGCGTTGTAGACCATGTAAAGCATGTTACAGTTGAACTTCGATATCTCGAACTCGGATAACTCGAACTTCGGGATAACACGAACAAAAGGCCCAGTCCTTCCAAAACTAACACTGCAGAATTGCTCTAAAATGTATCGCTACTGATATCTAGAAACACATGTGGCAGCTTAATACAAGTCTAAAGTAAGTCCTGTAGGAGCTTTCAGCATTACTTTAGACCTGTATTAAGATGTGGTCTTGACAAAACGATCAGATTAGAAATCGGATGACTCGAATATCTGTTATCTCGAACTAATTTGTACGGTCTCTTGAAGATCGACTTATCGAAGTTCAACTGTATATCTGATCGTTGTAGACGATGAAAATGCGATATCTCATCATTGTAGTATAGCATGTGATATCTGATCACTGTAGTATCACCTGATTTCCGATTATTTTAGAACACATGTGATATTTGATCGTTGTAGACCATGTTAAACCATCGATATCTGATTGTTTTATCAATGTAGTAAACCGTGATATCTGATTATAGTAGGACATAGGTAATGTATGATCGTTACAATGCCTTAAACGCACTATTAGAGTACTGTAAGTGCTATCTTAAAATAACTTCTATCAATTGTATTTTCTGTTGTCTGAAATTTTTTTTTCTTTAATATAGAACGTTGTAAGCTTCCACAGAAAGCGACGGATGTTGTGATGTATAAGGTGTATTATCGTGTACACAATCATGATTTCATCAAGCACAGACAAAGGGTAAGGCTCCGTGTTGTTAAAGCTAGCTTGTTTGTTGTTCGAGGACATATCATTGAGGGATTCTCATTTCCGTACTGTCAACGTTATCATCGAATCATCCACCAACAAATGTGGTATTTGATTCTACTGTCATCGTTTAGTTTTGATGATATGATAATCATTTAGCATTGTCACTATTTTAAACACAAATACCACTAACACTATTTTAATCATTTAGGGTTGACACTGCTTTCATCATTTAGTGTTGACACTACTTTGGGATCATTCGTTTTGATGTTATTAGTTTTGAAAATCGAATATCGCTTAAGCCGGTACTAGGGGCATAAGTAGTGTTGTACATTTAATTACTACTCTTGAACAGACTCAATAAAACCGAGTCTGCAACTTTCTCTTTTCGCATTGCTACTTTTTTACCTTCGAAGGATCACCCACTTGCAGAATATATTTAATCATTCGGTGTTTAAAATACTTTCATATTTCAGATTTGATAGTATTTACATCACACTGCGTTGATACTAAATTCATTCTTTAGCGTTGATACTATTTAATCATTTAACGTTGATACGACTTTCATCATTTAGCGCTGATACGACTTTCATCAATTAGCGTTGATACTACATTCATCATTTAGCGTTGATACTACATTAATATTTTAGCGTTGATAATACTTTCATCATTTAGCGTTTATACGATTCTCACCATTTAGCACTGATACAACTTTCACCATTTAGCGTTGATAATAATTAAATAATGATCTGGTGTTGACAATACTTTCGTAATTGAGCGATGACTCTCTTTTCGTCATTCAGCTTTGATGCTACTTTCATCATTTCGTTTAAATATAAATACCACTTTCATCAATTAGGGTTGACGTTATTTTCATCACTTGGCTTTGACACAACTTTAATCATTCAGCTTTAACGCTAGTTTCATCATTTCGTTTTAATACCACTTTCATCAATTAGCGTTGAAAAAGTTGCTTCATTTAGCTTTGACACAACTTTTATCATTCAGCATTGACGCTACCTTCATCTTTCTGCTTTTCTGACCAAACTACGAATTTTGTATCATCACACAGCGCTGGGTTAAGGACTATAATTACAGTGTTATGCCATTTGAAATACTTTTGAAGGTAGATAAGCGATGCAAGAAATAATACTACCATGGATATTAATTACAAGTATTTTAATATGGCATATTAGCAGGAAATGTCTGCCGTGCCAGAAACAGTAGAATAGAAAGTTTATTATTCCATAACCGAACAGAGCAAATTCTGATCTGACGGCTTCTACTCTCTGGACCTACCCTTTTTGCATCCTACTACTATATTTTGGTTCATCCTACTACTGTATTTTGGTTCATTCTTCTACTGTATTTTGATTCATCCTACTACTGTATTTTGGTTCACCCTGCTACTGTAGTTTGGTTCATCCTACTACTGTATTTTGGTTCATCCTACTTCTGTATTTTGATTCATCCTACTAATGTATTTTGGTTCACCCTGCTACTGTAGTTTGGTTCATCCTACTACTGTATTTTGGTTCATCCTACTACTGTATTTTCAATCATCCTACTACTGTATTGTGGTTCACTCTATTAATGTATTTTGGTACACCCTACTACTGTATTTTGGTTCATCCTACTACTGTATTTTGTTACATCCTTCTGTAGTATTTTGTTAAATCCTTCGTCTTGGTAGTGTTTTATCCTATTACTGTATTTTGTTTCATCAAACTACCGAGTTTGTTTAATTGTTAGACTGATCCATTTTACAAGTGCATTTATTAAGCTTTACCAATGCTGTTTCTTCACCATTCTAATGTTGGGTTTTATCATTCCACTGTTATTTCGTTAGCATTGCGCTGTTGGATTTTGACAATTCAAGTGTTATTTCTTCCTTCCACTGAAGTTTCTTCACATTTCTACTATTGGTTTTTCGCGAATCCCATTGTAGTTTCTTCCCTATTCCACTGTTGGCTTATCATCCGTCCACTGTTGGTACTTCAAAAAACACAATGTTGTTTCTTGAACACCCCACTGTTGTTTCTACACAAGTCCACTGTTTTCTTTACTAATCAATTGTAGGGTTTTCGCTAATGTAAACTAATGTTGGTTTGTTAACCATTTCACTGTTGTTTTGTTATCAATCCTCTGTTGTCTCTCCACCATTCCATTGTTGTTTCTTTATCATTCCTCTGTTGCTTTTTTATAATGTGTTACTACTTTGTTCCACTTTTAATAACTATATTTTCTTTTGCCTCTACATATCTGCCTTCATCACTGTATTTGTGTCACTGTTGTAGACTATGTGTTTTATTCCAATAGTACGTTCTTCTGTCAACTGGCTTTATTGCACCTTACTTCTTCTCGTGTTTAATACCTACCACTTTGTCATCCTATTACTCCTTTTGTGTCATCCCGTCATTCATCACTTTTCCGTAATTATCACCGTTTTATCCAGTTTACGATTGTTGGTGTGTCATCCTATTTGGTTCATTTTGTTACCGTTACATGTTTGTTCTGTATGTGGTGTTTCCTGCATGACTCATTTTTGTACTTTGATTACCAAGGATTTGTGATTCATCATTCCATTTTTTTGTTTCATCCAATTATCGTTACATTTTCACACTGTTTCATTATTCCGCTAATTTTATTTCATAACCACATCGTTCTTGTTTTAGGTGGATGTCACCTGCAAAAACAATGGCCACGAGCTGGCTGTCAGAAATGCAAATAACAAGTCTTTCAGGTACCCTGAGAAGTTTTCTTCAACATGTAGTTACGGAGATCTAGACCCGAGGCAGTTTCCTTCCTGTGAGGAAAGTAAGTGTATATAGTAGAGTCTTTACTAAGCGCCTTTTAATTCATTTATTATAGGAGTCTTTAAATGCAGGTGGTTGCTAAATGCAGTGCAAACGTATACTTCAGATAGGTTCTTCTGTAAATAAAACCATTGAGGGAACCTAAACTCTATTTGCTGATAAACATTCGTATTTTGAAATATAGGACTGATGGACACCACAGTCGGCAGATACGAATACAATATACCCCCTTTTTAGGGATTGCTGGTCACTTAGTTCATGTTTGAATGCAGAAAACCAATGTACTACTATTTGCAAACAGTGTAGACCTTCATAAGATTACCGTAAGAGCCGCTACTGTAAGAGCCGCCTGATCAATTTCTGCACTGCTTGCTTATGTAATGATATAGATATGATTATGCAGTTTTTGAATTTATAACATTATCTTGTTGTTAATAATGTCATAATATATCAGCTAATCAACAATCATATAGTCGTTTTTCTTCCTATATCTTTATGGGGGAAAATGGTCGACCATGCCCGTTTTAGCATTCAACATTGAAAGGATTAACGTATTCAGTTTAAAGGGACGACACAAAGTTGAACACCTCACTGGCCACATTGGCACGCACGCACACACACATACACATAGACTCATATGCACGCACGTACACATCCACACGCACACATGCATACAAACACACACACAAACAAATAGGCTCACATGCACCTACGGACATACACAGTGTAACGTTTGGCCGTGGCAGATACTATAGAAAAAAACATATTTATAATTCCATATGCACAACAGAGCAGACATTGACCATTCGGTTCCTACAGGGACCGCTCAACCATGGTCTTATGTCTGCAGTATCGCAAAAAGGCGTATATATAAAGTTAAGTGATGATAATTTTCAAATTCTTAAATAATAATTTCGCATTACAGAAAGATGCGATCTTCAACAATTTGAAGGCAAGTCCTATTCTAAAGTTAGTGGTGAAAAGGGGACAAGAATAAACACAAACAAGATACAAAGCCGAGCAGTGGTCGTACTTAGCTGCAGTAACGGTTACCATTTTAGTGACAAAAGTACTAAACGACAGTTTCGATGCAACAAGGGGAACTTTATAGGTGCCACTGAATGTAATCCAGGTATGTATCCTACCTTATAAAGATTCTTTGTCAATCAAACCTGGTGTCATGTTTACGTAGACTGTTTGGTAAACAAATTGTGCCAAACCTGTCTTTTCTGCATTATGTTTAATATGGCTTGAGGAGACTTGTGGTACCAAGGCACTGAAAGGCTCATCTAGATCCGCTAAAACACACGGTAATTTAGTGATGCAATTTTGTTTGTCGTCGTGTCTGTATATTGTATTTTTAAAGCATGACATCAGTATCTTACAAAGCAACAGATGAATGTGCATACTCAGAAACTAAACTCGCCATTTTCCAACCAAACCCTGTGTTGTTACCATACTTTAGAGTCGTCTCGAAGAGACGATTCTAAAGAGTGATCACAGCATAGGATTAGATGGGGAAAATAAAGGAGTTGTTCTTGAAAATGTTTTAATTTACACGCCTTCTTAAACGAACCTCTGACATGCCTTAAAATGTAAATCGTGCTATGTATCACTGCCAAAGGCAGGTGGATATTGTTTTGGGTTTGTCCATCCTTCCTTCCGTCCGTTGTCCTTCCGTCCGGTTTCCATCCGATGCCATATCTCTGTAACCGATTGAAAGAATACAATGAAACTCGACATGAATATTTGTTATCACTAGTGCATTGTTCCTTATGTACTTTTTGCCAGATCACTTGCGGCATTTTATTATTTATTGCCCTTTAATACGCAAACATCACATATGTTTTCCATCCGATGCCATATCTCTGTAACGGACTGACAGAATTCAATAAAACTAGACATGAAAATGTGTTATTACTTGGGAATCCTTCCCATGTGTTACTTTTCAAGACCACTTACGGCATTAAGGAGTTATTGCCCTTTCGTACACAAATCAAATACTTTCCCGTCCAATGCCATATCTCTGTTTGACATTATTCAATGCAACTCAATATGAATATTTGTTATCGCCATGTCATCGTTCCCATGTATTACGTTTTCAGATAGAGGTCTTGGTCTATACGTTTTGTAATACAATAAGGTCCGTTTCCCCTTGCTGAGGCCCATTCAGTATCAAAACATTGTCCACTATTATTAAAGATTGCTATAGAAAGCAGTAATTTGGCCCAATGTTCATAAAGTTGGTCCAAATATCTATATAAGGTTTTGGTATGCACAAAAGGCTAGTAAAACTTGTTTGAGCGACCCAGGGCTATCATAGCCCTTTTGTATAAAATTGACTGTCTAAAGATCCCCTCCCCAACCTCCCCTCCCCATGGATTGCCGTTTAGTTTGGGTAATACCTCTGGCAGGGTATATCGCGTACGTCAGTTTTATGAATTTGCTTGTTTTACTAGTAAATATGCTGTATTGTATTGTGTTATGTAGTTCCGTATGTCATGCTTGCTTATCGTAATTGTATTTATAATGTAGACAATTTAGAAATGTATTGCCGAAGGGTATATGACATTTGTTGTAAAAAAATATCTATCTAGCATACACCATACAGTGACCCCAATAAGTAATATTCAATACTCGCGCTCATAACACATTCAATAGTCGCTTCAATCAACACATTCAATAGTCGTATTCATCAATACATTCAATACTGGCGTTCATAAACGCATGAATAATCGCTTTCATCAAAACATTCAACAGTCGTTTTCATCAACACATTCATCAACATATTTAGTAGTCGCATTCATCAAGATATTCAATACTCCAGTTCATAAACCCATTTAATAGTATTCATCTACACATTCAACAGTCACGTGCATCAACACACTTAATAGTCGTATTCATCAACACATTTAATAGTTGCATTCTTTAACACATTCAATCGTCACAGTCAACAATACATTCATCAGCATAATCATCGGTACGTTTTATGATTTAAAGAAACGGTTTATTTTATAGTTCCATGCTCGAGGCCTGATGTGAAGAACGCAAAGTCTGAGAACAACAGGAAACAGTTTCCACATAATTCACAGGTATAAATCCTAAAAGCAATTACAAGAGTTCAATGCTCTTAATATATACAGAGTCATTGCTTCTTTTTAACCCTATGTTACAGTTCTGTATTCATATTCTATTGTAACATTTCAGCCCTATATTGTTCATGTTATTATTATTATTATCATTGTTGCTATTATTATTATTGTTATTATTATTATTATTATTATTATTATCGTTATTGTTATTATTATTATTTGTATCTTTATGATTCCTTATAGCTGGCATGTATATTCGTGTAGTAAAAAGAGAGACAAGGAAATTACACGATGCACTAAATATACATTCGTTATATGCGTAGACAGGCCCACAATACTATTACCAGTTCATAATGTTTAAAGTCGATTTGTAATTTACCAGGAATGTATACATATAGTTTTACTTCAGATCAAAATGTACGCGTTTGCTCGCAGAAAAATCAGCATGTATACCAGAGTCCGTTGTTAATAAGCGCTCACTGGTATAAGTTGTTATAGTTTATTACCAGTCAGAGTAAATCCTTAGAATTTGATTGGTCAGTTCGCTAAAACCATTGATCCACGGAGAATACAGAATTCAAATTTGACGCTTGACGTCATTCGTTTTGTTTTTATTTTAGCGTTGTTTCGAAATTTCATATCGTCCCTAGTCCATTAATTCTGGACGGATTACGACCATATAATCGATAATAAACGTAAAAAAGCTGTTCCTCGTATGTTCCTCAATTTGACACTATCAACTTCTCGGTACAACGTGTAACCGTTTAAACTCAGATGTTTACAAGTGAACGTTGAATTCATCTTTCGAAATTGCTCTGAGACGACATCATATTTGCTCTGTGATGACGTCATGTTCTCCTTGTCGTGTCGTACTATAATTAGATATCTTATGTAAGCAAAAATAAGAGTTGTTCGTTTCTTAATTAGTTAAATCGGGATCTCTGACTGGTAATAAATTCCGGGCTAACGCCTCACGAAATACTGGATCTAACCCGGTCATACCAGCCCGTACACCCTGCCAAATAACCGTGTAATAATGTGCGAAAATAACGCACTTAAGTGTCACGTAGATGCAATGTAAGAATTTAGCCTATATTTTAGACTTTACAGTATAAGTAGGCCATATATGTATATAGTTACGTTTTATACTGTCACTGCCACATCGGTCTAATGTTTACGTGTTTACAATATATGTACAGACACTGTCACGAAACAAAGGTCTATGCTCTTTGTATATGTCTGCAACTGGCCAACACATCAGATATCTGCGTTCGTTCTATGTAAACAGCCACTGTCATATGGAATAAATGGTTATGCTCTTTCTATGTATAAAGCCATAGTCACATAGAAACGGTCCATGTTTTTATGTGTATTCAGCCACTGTCATAAAGAAAATAAGTCTATGCTCTTTATGTGTATACAGTCACTGCCGTATAGGTCCGTTGAGAACACTAATCCTTTTCCCGCTGTGAGCTAAACATGTATGCTGAAATGTGGAGTTAATACAGTTGTGACTACAGTGCTCCTTCCCTACAACGGCCCTTTCAATAACGATTCCCTCCTTGCAACAACCTATGTCACTGTTTCCGAAACAACAAGGCTATAGAAACAACTGTTTCCATCTTATTTTCTTTATGTCTCCATCAAACCCTATGTTGTTACCACTCTTTAGAATCGTCACTTTGTGACAATTCTAAAGAGTGGTCACGACATAGGGTTTGATAGAGGCATAACGGTTTAAAAACTGTTAGTTCTCGAAATACACCTTATCTGGGGATCTGCAAACGAGCTAATTATGTTTGATTTTCCCTCCTTATAACAACTCCCTCTGAACAACACATACAATCTTCGTACCCAAAGGGTGTCGTTGTAGGGAGGGATCACTGTACAAAAAAACCTCTCTAATGCGAGGGTCCTCCATGGCCGAGCGGATATGGTATTAGACTGACAGTTGCTAAGCCTCTCACCGCTGTGAATGGAAACCCGTCCAGCTGGCTTGCGGTAGGTCGGTGGTTCTACCCGGATGTTCTGTGCACGAAACAATGCAATTTGTTCCATGCACAGAAGAACCTCTGGGGTCTTCCTCCACCTGTAATTAGATGACTGAAATACTGTTAAAGCGACGTAAATCTCGATAAAAACACAAACCATCAAATCTAATGCCATCATCAAAATAGGTATAAATCTAAGTCTTATAGGCAAGTCGTAGCTTAATGCAGAACAAAGGTAATGCGGTTTTTTGCATTACTATCATCCTGCATTTAGCAACCACCTACTTTAAAATCACCCTCTGGTATTTATTAAGTGGTGGATTTAGAGGCGCTCTACTGTACTTCTGACGTCATCAAACTGTTGTTACTCTGCATCTCGTCTGAGTCCAAGATGTTTGGAACTGCAAGTCAGGGCCCATGCTTATAAAACATTTCAGTTGAGTCTGAGTTCGTTCTCAAGCTTTTCATTGGACAGATTTGAGCTCAAACCTGACCAATCAAAAGCTTGAGAACGAACTCAAACTCAACTAAAAAGTTTTATAAGCATTTATACTGGTCGCAAATCGCGGATATGAATTGATTTATTGTTTATATTTTCTTATTTTATCAGATTTCCGTTAAATGCAATAAAGGATACGAGTTTCATGACGAGATGGAGAAAAAACCAGTCACATGTAAACTGGGAAACTGGACCCGTATCCCATCCGAATGTGTTGAAAGTAAGTCGTCATGTTATAATGCCATTGGTGTTGACAAATTGTCTCAACTTATGCGGAATCTAGAAACGTGTGCCACCTACCTCACAAGAATAAGGACCTGCAAACATTGATTATTAATCTATATCCCCTTACTCCTTTCGGCGCCAAAATTCTAATTGTCGCCTGCAAACCGTTTTTGTTAAATCATTTAGTATAATAAGGAAATGGGATAAATATATGAAAAGTTCATATATCGAGGTTCAATTCTTAATATTATGTCAAAGGCACACAGTCGAACATAATCAGCCAGCTTCTGCAAGAAATTTGAGTAATGACGAGTTGATGCCTTTTCATAAGATGGCTGCTTAACCATTCGCTTGCTAAAATTTAAAATACATTTCTCCTTCTTTACCCATGCCCTGTTGTATAATTACATATATCTTCACTGTTTACAAGTATTTCGCTGTACAATCACTGCTGTTGAGTGCACTGGTTGCACGATCAACTTGTAAATAGTGCAGACACTTATGAGACAGAATCACATCCATGTATATTTACACGGAGTAAGAATAATAAATAATAGTGTACTTAGTTTCAAATACCGGCCCCTGTTTGGCGAACCATTTCACAAATACCGACCCCTGTCTGACGAACCATGTCGAAAATACCGACCCCTGTCTTACGAACCATGTCGCAAAAACCGACCCCTGTTTGATGTTTATGGTAACTGGTACAGTTGAACCTGTCTTAACTCTTTTGGCGCCAAATTTAAATATAATATAAATATAATTCTAAACTATATAATAAAGGTATATTAGTAAAACATTTGTTTTTAAAAACCTGTTTGCTTGGGCTAAAATAATTCAGAAAGCAGTGAAGTCGCAGGTCAGATGCCGCCTTGAAAAGGCGGCATCTGACCTAGGACTGCACTGTTGTCAATGGTGCCAACAGGCGACATTGGAGACGAAAGAGTTAAGCGACCAAGTCTTTACTGAACACAGGAGTTTTAAAAACAGGTGGTTTCTTAATAAACGGCAAAAGTAGTGAGCTTTCTGCATTACTTTTGGCCTGCATTAAGCTACCACCTGGCGTATAGACCCATAGTTACACCTCTTTTTGAGGGTCGTTTAAGGTAGGTTCTGCTATATTATTTTTATTATCTCATGTTATAGAAAAATGCCAAATCAGTCAAATACAAGGCCTACAAAACGTATATGTAGATAACGAGGAAGGCGAACGCTACGAAGAGCATCAGAAAGTTGAGAGTAGGAGCAGTGTCTCTCTTCGATGTAGAGAAAATTATGAATCAACTGAAGTACAACCTCTGGAAATAACGTGTTCTAAAGGAGAATGGTCTGATTCTCTGGTATGCAATGCAAGTAAGTTCAATGTGTCTGTTTTATTAGCTCAAACTAGTGACTTTGTAACACCGCTTGTTGCTTTGTTCGGTTGGCCACCGTGTCGGAACACCGTGTCGGAACATTAGTAACTTTGTGACGTTTCAAAAAAGTGGTCACAACATAGGGTTTGATTGAGACATAACGGTTTTAGTTCTCGACTACACCTTATCTGTGGATCTGCAAACAAGCTAATTATGTTTGATTTTCCCTCCCTATAACAACTCCCTCTGAACAACACATACAATATTCGTATCCCAAAGGGTGTCGTTGTAGAGAGGGAGCACTGTATACGAAAGCCAAGATTTAGGCTCTGCAGTGAATAAACGGATCGGTTATCTTGCTTTAAACCACGGACACACAAGCATTTCCATTATACAATGGGTCTCAATGCGACTTTATGTAACAACCACGTTAAGGAAACCTGATTTTGGGGTTGTAGTCGTAGCAAAATCATCTTAATTTCAACCATTTACTCAGGCTCAGGCCAGACAGCTCTAGCAGGGACTGATTGCACATGGAATAATATAGATTTTTGTCTCTATAACGGCCACTAGATTGTGTTATTTAGTTGGTGTTTAGGGCAGGTGACTGCTTAAAGCAAGGTGAAAGTAAAACAGAACATTTCTATTGGAGCGTTCTGTTTTACTTTCACCTTGGTTTAAGCAGCCACCTGCCTTTAACATAAAATACTTGATGTAATTCAGTGGTCGTTATAGAGAGGTTTTGCTGTATATAAAGTCATAGTAATAAATTCTGAAATTAATATTCACAGAAAAAGGGTTATATGAATCAAATCCAGTCATCGACTGTTTTCAGCAATACATCCTTTAATGTACAGAAAAAATGAATTACTATGCATTGTGGTTGGAAACTTGCATGTGTCTTCATAGAATAAAATGTTAAGGGCACACTTGTTTAGATTGTCGCTATAGAATGTTCGGCTATTCGCCGTAATAACAAAAGCATAACAAATAGCATCAGTCAGTTTAATGTAGCCTAAAATGTAATATTTAATGTCTTTAAATGTCTTCTTTTGATTTGTTTTTATAAACTTGGCGCTAGTTTCCGTTGTGACGCAGATATTGTTTTGTTATCAATGTATTTCGTTTTTTGCATTTATTGAAGACATGCATTTTAAAAACTTCTAAATTAATACTATTATTCACTCCTGTTATTTGCAGAAGCTTGTACGAAACCAGACGTAACGAATATAATGGACGCATGGCAAAAGGAAAGTTTTCAACATAATTCTAAGGTATTCCTATCGCCATCTACATTGGAATATTAACCACTTACTTCAAGACTGTTTATAATTACCTCATGAATATTTATAAGATGAAATATTACAATGGTACAAGGCTACAAGATTCTTTGGTCGTGACATAAACTGTAGAATCACATCAATGTAATTACATAAGCAAACAAAGCAGACCTTATCAGTAGGGGTCTGATCTGGGTCTACTCTGTTTGCAAAAGAGTTTTAATGGAGTAAAGGGTTACACGTATATACTCTGAGCAATTGTCGTCTCTAAATTCTGCCATCTTCTTTTTTCAATTGTAGAAGTACAATTTTGTTTTCAAACAGTAATGTCAGAGTGACACATAGTTTAGACCCTGATGAGGCGCTGAGTTATTTATCGTCACTAATTGCAAAGATTATCACAAAGTCATCAGTATACTGCCGGTGGTCAATTTGGCTTACACGTGTATAACTACATACATGTACCAGAATGCGACTAGATACGTTTTTAGTCATACTAAGTTCTTGTTTCAGACTTTTAGTCAACGGAATGTGCATATCTAGAATTTAATGTGAGTCACCGCCAGCCCTTTACTCCATGAATATTTATTAAGAAATAATGAATATATGAATATCAATTAACTGTATTTTTAACATGGCTTTATGGACAAAGTAATTTATGACCATGACAGAAATTGTAGAATCAAATTTATATCAGTCCATAAGCAAACAGAACAGATCCTGATCAGACGGCTCCTATTATAGCCGTCTGATCTAGGTCTACTCGGTTTATAAAGGCATAGAAAGGCGTTTCTCACTTCTCAGACGTGCTAGATAAGCTGAGTTACTTAAAATAGCCGCACTAGAAATCTTTATCTGGAACACCATTGTCTAGTGTATTCATACGCGCGATTAGGCGAAATTAATAAAAGGGAAATAACTCTTACAGACTTATACCAACATTTCTATAGCCAACATCGTTAAAAATGAAAATTAATATAAGTAATTAGCACGAATATGAAATTCTATTTATCATATAAACATTTTAAAAAGCCTATTTAATTAACCGAACACGTTGTTTTGTAGTCACTCAGTCAAATATATTTTACGCCTAAACGTAACGTGTCTGGTTGTCATAATAAATGACGTCATTTGGATTCACACTTTTATGCTGCAGTGTGTTGCAGTTTGATTTCTATACCGTCGGTTGGTCTGTTAAAGCTAAAGCTCGTTTCCGACAGGAACAGACCAACCTCGAGTATAGAAACCCCGTCTTTAACAAAACCCATGCTTGATTATATTAATCTATGGAGTAAAGGGTTAAAGGTCAAATTAGTTACCATTATCAGGGACTGACTTTAGTTTCAAAATTAAACCTTCCTCTCACTGCAAGCAAATAATAACTGTAAACATTTGGATCTGGTGAAGTTTTGACTAATTCCGATACGAACATGGACGGGTGGTCTGATCAGGGTCTGTTATGTTTGGTTAAGGAATAATATAGATATGGTTTCTACCAAAGTCCAAACCTATTGTAAGTATTGGCTTTTATCAGAAGTCATTAAATGACTATCCGCGAAGTCATGCATTCTTGTTTAATTTAACTCTTTCAGCGCCAAGTTTCTAATTGTCGTCTGTAAACCAATTTTGTTAAACCATTCGGTTAAATAAGGAAATGAGATAAATACATGAAAACCTCAAAGGAATAAAGCACAAATATACAAAAAGAGTTTGAGACAAAACACCCTGATCAGACGCCGCCTCTAAAAGGCGGTGTTTGATCTGGGACTTAAGGCGGCGTCCGATCTGGGACTGCACTATTTGTCGTGGTGCGTTTTTGCGACATTGGCGGTGAAATAGTTAAATATTAATGCACCAGATCCAACTTTCAGCAGACATTATTGTGGCATAACGGTTAATTAATATGCTGCTAACCCTTTCACCGCCAAAGTCGCTTAAATGCACCACGACAAATAGTGCAGTCCCAGATCAGACGCCGCCTTTTCTGATATGTGCTTATTCCTTTGAAATTTGCATTTATTTATCTCATTTCCTTATTGTACCGAATGATTTAACAAACAGTGGGTTGCAGACCACAATTAAAATTTCGGCGCCCAAAGGGCTAATCCATTCCGTCATGTTCACACTTTTTAACCCATTCCGTCATGTTCACACTTTTTTGACGCTTCTGTTAAGTCACGTTTTGAAACTGTGATAAAAAAGAGCATTTGCTGCACGGGAGCAAATGCTTTAATAATCAAATTTTTTTTTTAAATTACACTGTTCTAATATGTTCCTTTTCTCTAGTAATTGAAAAAGTAGTAAAGTCAAGCAGGCAAAGCCACATACAAGACGCAACCACAACCAAAACGCCGGCAGACAGCATGACACACATACACACACAACCCCAAACGCACACCCACACAGGAGATGAATACAGAAAACACCAACAGGCACATACGAACCAGAGACAAACAATCCACACGTGAACAAAATTACAAGTACAAACACGCAATGCAAACAAAAGGAAGGGTGGCAAAGAGAGTACCGCCTTGGCACGGTCAGTAGCAAAACACCACTGGGGGTTTTAACCGGTTTACGGACGTCCTAACCTCACATTTCTCTCAAAGTCACCCTAGCTTTACAAATAGTGTAAATAAGTTTGTGATATCTGTAACCTTGCTTAAGAAGTTTATCAGTTATAACTATATAACGACTGCTAAAATCATCAAGCAAAGAACAGGCTCGGGCAAACCGAATACGTTGAGAAATATAAACCCCAGAAGATGTACAACGGGGCACATCTCCATCTAGAAAAGGTTAATTAACAATTTTAAAATTAAAGTCTCCTCTTTTATCGTATATCTTGGACGAAACGTTATCATTTGTAATTGAAAGATTCAAATCTAAATGCTTTTTTAAGTAGATTTTTTAAAAAGTGCTATTCTTTAAATAGCCTGTGAGGGAATGATTTAAAACAGCGATTTGATCAGAGTTTGGATCATTTCAGACACAAACTTACTCGGTGATTCATTTTATCCGATGTTTTGCATGGCTTTAGACAAATAACAAATAGTGTTAAAATCAGCTTTAACACTTTGATGAATTGAAATGATTCAACACTCTTTAACCCATTCTCTGATATTGACGACTTTTGGCGACTCTGTAAAAGTCACGTTATGAAACCATTGTGATAAATATGGTTTCAAACTACAAAATTTTCCCTTTCTCTAATTAATGCCCCTTTTCGGTAGATTCATTCAAAGAGGTTGAGTCTAAAATAGCTTTTGGAGGAAAGGGTTAAATTTAGAGTCAATTCCCTATAAAAGACTTAACTTTGCTAGATGGCTTTGCGTGGCAAACAATGCATACCCTAACCAGAGGCTGATTTAGAAGCCCTTTGATCTGGGTCTACACTGTTTTCAAATTCCAGAACAGTCGTGTACCGCTTTCAAACGGATAAATTATTGTTTACATCATCCTCACAGGTAACCGTGAAATGCAAACCAGGATATGAGTTTCCTAGTGGCAAGGAACAGAAGGAAGTAACGTGTAATTTTGGTAAATGGAAAAACCTACCATTTGGTTGTTCAGAGAGTAAGTATAATATTTTGCAAAGGGTAAACTAATCTTAAAATATTGTATTTACTACATATATATGCCTTTAACCCTTTCACCGTCGCAGTAGCATAAATACACCACGACAAATAGTGCAGTCCCAGATCAGACGCCGCCTTTTCAAGGCGGTGTCTGATCAGGGACTTCACTATTTGTGTCTATCTATATTTCTATTTATGTGCTTTATTCCGATTAAAATTTGCATTTATTTATCTCATTTCCTTTTATACTGAATAATTCAACAAACTTGGAATTCAGACGACAATTAGAAATTTGGCGCCGAAAGAGTTAACCTATATATATTAGTTTCTGTAGATGCTGTCTGATCAGTGTATAAAGATGCGTACCCATACACTTAAACGTCGTGCGTACCCAAATAGTAAAACCGTCATTTCACCACCAAACACTATAATGTGACCACTCTTCAGAATCGTCTCTTGGAGACAATTCTAAAGAGTGGTCCCAATATAGGGTTTTGTGGTGAAATGACGGTTTTACTATTTGGGTACGCACGACGTTTAAGTGTATGGGTACGCATCTTTATACACTGATCAATTAAAGAACAATTTAAATTTATGCATATTATCTGGACCTCTTACTGTACAGTTTCGATTTTTGTCAATACTGTTTTTATTTTGTGCCATGATATGATATAATGTGTTAAATATGTCTTACACGACGTCATTGTATCTTAAATGACGTCTTGGGTCTTGCATGCATTTTCATATAT
The DNA here is from genome assembly GCA_963576725.1 of Azorinus chamasolen. Taxonomy (NCBI): domain Eukaryota; kingdom Metazoa; phylum Mollusca; class Bivalvia; order Cardiida; family Solecurtidae; genus Azorinus; species Azorinus chamasolen. Next base: position 83,736,453 of record OY755241.1, read on the forward strand.
TTACATTCGCCCTGCAACGTCCTTATATAACCTTATTCTAAAAAGAAAGAAAGCGGCCCTGAACATTTGAAATATGGGATCTTCTCACTGAGAATTATCGCTTGAATACATAATAGTGCCAACTTTAACAGCCGTGGCGTATCAAATTATATTATCAAGTAATGAGTGAAGCATAAATAAAGGAATGTCCTTACCGTTAACAAAGAAAAATCCGAGAATAAAATCCAACGTTGTGACCCGCTTTCGATCAAGCATGGCGGGTGAGTAAATTGGCTTCGACACCGCGACCTACATTTGAGAAGATGCTTTAATACCAGCATTTCGTAAATATATATGATTTGAAATATCTCGATAATCTTTTCTTTAAACATAGCTGGCCAATTTACTGATTAAAATCTTGTATTCATTCTATATTTATAATATGTGTTTGGGACTATTTTTCATACCATATATAGAGATCCTACTACGTTAGAAACGAACCTGGCAACGACCTAGATAGCGGCTATTACGTGACCGGTATATATTATTTAAAAAAAATCCGTTGAAATATAAGAAATACAATGGAATATAAATATAAGAAATAAATGACGTGCTCCCGGTGTTCATGAGGTTATGCAACGCATATCTTTACGAGCAAAGATTCACGCGAAGCCCTTCTGGCTTCACTAACTTTGCTCGTAAAGCTATGCGTTGCATAACCTCATGAACACCGGAAACACGTCATTCATTTCTTAAGTGGTAAAGGCTTAATGACAGATATTGAAATTTGATGGTGCAAAAGTACGTTCTCGAAATGTTTAAGCATGCTAAAGTGTTACACCTTTACATAGTATTATATGAAAAACAAAATTCATTTTTTTTCTGTCAAAGTATGATTTCTAAACGTATTTGAAGATGTTTGTTAGTAGCAGTATTTATGAAACTGTCACACGCCTGGCACTCGTGGTAGGACCAGGTTCTGGTCAGTATGCTGATGGACTTTTATAGATCTTATTCTATTGTTTCTGCCAAGACAAAACACCTGTGTCTATATACCATTGTAAATATAATAAATATTCATAAATTTAGTCTGAAAGTTACTTGGGAGATCCTTCGAAAGCAAAAGTAGCAATGGGGAAAAGAGAAAATTGCAGACTCGGTTTTATTGAGTCTGCTTATGAGTAGTAATTAAAAGTGCAACAGCACACACGCCCCTTAGCACCGGTTTAAGCATAATTCAAATTCAAAACTAATAACATCAAAACTAATGATCCCGAATGACCAGAAAATATAACACTGAGAATGAAGTACGGGACGACTTTTTACGGCCATCACACAAACACTAAACACATGCTGTCGTGAAGTAAATATAGTCTGAAAGTGGGAAAGAGAAAATTGAAGACTCTGTTTTATTGAGTTTGTTCATGAGTGGTAATTAAAAGTGCAACACTACTCACGCCCCTAGCTCCGGCTTATTATTTCTTGCACGAGTATTTACCAATCAAACGGTTAAAGTTTGCCTCAGGTTTGGTGGAAAAACTTCGTATTCGTTTATATAACCTTAGTCAGGTCTCACATTTTGGTCATTCTTTCCCCAGCGGGGAAAATGTTTCGCAATACATACGTTTATCTCATATATTTCACACGGTATTTCACATCAGTACTTTTATGGTGATGTGATTTACAAACTTCGTATAATTATAGGACATGCCAATGTGTTCACTTTGTTCATCAAATATGTTAATAAATGCTAAAAGGGGATATGATTCTATAGTACTACAACATACTGCATGTCTGCTTGTCAGCCCTTTTACAGTTGACAACTCTTTTACAGTTGACATCTTTTCATGTATGCCGGCAGGAAATGTTAGGTACTCTATATAAGCATCCTCTAAATTCTGGTTTTTACATACCCTTTATTACTTTTCTTCATTTACGCTATTTGTAGCTCAATCAGTGGTTGCACTAGCGATATGTGGATCCTGTTTGTCTCACTTATATATGTTTTCGCTTTACATACAATTTACCACTGTATCTGCCATCGCGGTTGTTGTAGATTAGACTGAGAGGGGATATATTTATTTAAACGGTTTGTCTTTTTGGGTGGAGGTGGAACAAGTGTGAGTTTTTGCTCCCCACTGGCCGTTCCAAGACGGCACTTCGGTCTCCCCCTGCTGTTTGTTTGTTATGTCGTTGTGTGTCTCTGTTTGTGTTTTGATAAATATGTATACTTGCTGTACAGGCGAGTGTGTGTATTGTAGGTGGTGTTTCCTGCATGTTTCATATATGCACTTTGCTTGTTCCCAGGTTAGCTCATTCTCTCCTAGGCTATTTTAGACCCAACCTCTTTAAACAAATCTACCGAAAAGGAGCATTAACTATAGAAAAATAGAATTTTAGACTTATGTAGTCTTGAAACCATTGTGATAAATAGAGCGTTTGCTCATAATGGTTTCAAAATGTGAATTTGATAGAGGCGCAAAAATTCGTCACTAGGGGTTAATGTGTTAATATTACGATAACGTATTTCTAACATGTGTAATATAAGATGTAGACTGGTACACAACCTATTTTCCTGTATCTGTGTGCACAGTAGTGAGCTTTCGACAACCCTTTCGCATTGGCATACAAACTCGAGCCAGCATCGCAAAGTTGAATTTATGCCACCTTGTCGAAATATTGAAGTTGAGCGAATCAGTGATATAACGATTCTGACTCGTCGTCATTTCAAAGGCTCGCTTAAAATATTTTACTGGACTCGTGTAAGAAAAAGGTAATATAGCCATCATTACTTGTCTATATTACACACGTTTGTTACATCTGTAACGTCTTTAACAACACAGTTTCTAACGGCAGTGTCTTAAATAAAACAGTATCTGACAACAGTATATTTGATAATCCAATCTCTGACGCTCGTGCCTGATGGCTAAGGAAATGTATTCTATAGTCTCTCCGTCTTCATTTAGAAAAAGATCTGCAATGTTTGTACAGAACGCGATATTACGTTATTTTAGTAAAGGAGAAGTTATGTCTTTGTAGGCCGGTGGCTTACTGCATGGTGAAAGTCCTCTAGGAGCTTTCTGCATGACTTTCATCCTGCAGTAAGCAGTTAGAGGAGCTTTCTTCGTGACTTTCACCACGCAGTAAGCAGTTAGAGGAGCTTTCTGCATGACGTTCACCCTGCAGTAAGCAGCCACCTACCTAAAAGTATCGAGATTCTTCACTACTAGAATTCCGGGTTATCAGTGTTATACTGTACATACTGGTATAATTTATAGCAACATGATATGAATTGTTATGAAAAATTAAACCTATGTCTGAAATACTCCACCGTCTTACCTTTATTTGTGAGTTTTGCAAACTTGCAGAACAATGCAGAATCAGTCACATACAAGGCAATGGTGTCATAGTTGATGATGGAGATGAAAAGGTGTATACAGAACAAGAGATCGTTGAAAGTGGTAGCACGGTGTATCAGCGATGCAAGGAAAAGTTTGAATCGGGCAAACCGGAACCTGTGGAAGTTACGTGTTCCAAAGGAGAATGGTCTGGTTCATTTCGTTGTCGAGAAAGTAAGTACATGTTGTGGATTTGTTTTGTTCTGTTATTTTCGATGTTTTCTCGTCCATTAGGTATGTACCCAGTAAGGTAGTAATTAATGCTGAGTAACATTACCTTATCTCATGATTATTTGTGCCTTTCTAAGCCTTTGCAAACAGAGTAGACCAAGATCAGAAGACTCCTATAGGATCCGTCTGATCAGGGTCTGCTCTGTTTGCTTATGTAATTTGATAGTTATGTTTCTTTACTTTTCAAATGGCTACAATGTTCCACCTTACATATTTCATTATAACTATTCTGTCCATGAAAATTCAGTAGGTATTGAACTTTTGAGTAAACACAGAACACGGAAAGTGTTACTACCTCTATCTCATGATTATTTATGTAAGAAACAATGACATCACTGATATAAATCAGCTGATGTTTTATAATAGCATATAAACGTAGGAATATGCAATGGTAGGAACTAGATCATTAGATTTATATCATTCAATAAGCAAACTGAGTATACCCTGATCAGACAGTTCTGCCGGTGCCGCCAACTTATCTGGGTCTACTATGATAACAAATGCGTTAAAATGTGAATCCAAGAGGGACATGATTACGTCATTTGTTGCCTCTGCCAGACCTTCGGTTAAGAGTAGGGAGAAAATTACCTTCATGTATATATTTCAACATTTGTGGAAGTGCTGTATATACAGTGTTTCACTATCAAACTCTCAACTCTTAAACTCTAAAAGCCCTCATTCTAAAAGAGGTCCATCTCAAAGGAACGCCACCTTCCTACCTGGGGAATAATGATGAATAAACAAATACAACTTGATAATAACCATTAATTCCGTTATATATATTTTCCAGAACACACGTGGTAGCTTAATGCAGACTGAAAACAATGCAGAAAGCTCCATTTAAGCTTTCCATATTGCTTTCATTTTACATTATGCAACCACATGTGTACAAACTGCAAGAAGCCCCGGGTTGTTTAGTAGAGGTAGTTCGGTAAACAGTATTAACTCTTTCGGCGCCAAATTTCTAATTGTCGCCTGCAATCCAAATTTGATAAATCAAATGGTACAACAAGGAAATGAGATAAATAAAAACACAAATCAAAGGAATAAACCACAGTTCTAAAACTAGAGATTGAGAAAAAAAGTGAAGTCCCTGGTCTGGACTGCACTTTTTGTCGGGGTGCATTTTAGCGAGAGAATATTTTAGATACGTTTAGGCAGGAGACTGCTTAATGCAGGGTGAACGTCATGCAGCAAGCTTCTGTATAACTTTCATCCTGCAGCAAGCTGCCACCTGTCTATAAGACAATATTTATGCTTAGTTTAACGTCCGGTTAAGATGGATTTTACTGTACCTCTTTTTGAATGTGTATGATGTAAATTGATTATACATTTTCTTTCAGAGGCGTGTCCAAAGCCAGATGTAAAGAATGCGTCCATCGACGACAAACGGAAAAACCTTCCGCATGAGTCCAAAGTATTTGTAGTTTATTTATTTATTTATTTCATCCAGCTCTTTCCTCGATAGATACACTTTTTAATGACGGTGTAAATGTAGGACCCGTGTGATCAGGTTCTGCTCTGTTTACTTATGTCACTATATATAGTGCTATGTCTAATTTACATAAGAATCCAAAACTACATATAGTCGAACTTCAAGGGCCGATAAATATTACTTCGAGATAACAGCGGTTCGAATAATCCAAGTTCTTATCTGAACCATTTATCCAGTTCACAGTTTGATGCAGGTCTAAAGGAGTTTTCTGCATTACTTTCGATCTGCATTAAGATGCAACATGTATTTCTGGATATGCAAAGTACAGTGCTCCCTCTCTACAACGACACCCTTTAGGATACGAAGATTGCATGTGTTGTTCAAAGGGAGTTGTTATAGGGAGGGAAAATCAAACATAATTAGCTTGTTTGCAGATCCGCAGATCAGGTGTATTTCGAGAACTAAAACCGTTATACCTCAATCAAACCCTATTTTGTAACCACTCTTTAGAATCGTCACAAAGTGACGATTCTAAAGAGTGGTCACAACATAGCGTTTGATTGAGGCATAAAGAAAATACGATGGAAAAAGTTGTTTTTGGAGCCTTGTTGTTTCTGAAACAGTGACATGCGTTGTTGTAGGGAGGGAATCGTTATTGAGAGGGCCGTTGTAGGGAGGGAGCACTGTAATACATTTTCGAATAATTCTCTATTTTAATTTTTAGAAGGATTCAACGTTTACTTCGAGGTACATGTATCTCGAATATAGAGTTATCGAAGTTCAACTGTACTCAACGGGGAATGTTTACAAAAATGTTGTAGAAATAGATTTGAAATAAGGGAAGTAACTCGTATGCTTACACTGCATCCTATAAAATGAATACATACTGACTTTTCTTTTTACATAAGTACCTAGTGTAATATTTGTTTGTTTGTTTATTTGTATTGTGTTTTACATCACTTTAACAGTATTATTCCAAGTGATAGTCCCTGCAATAAGCGCATACATTAGTGACGTCATAAAACTAGGTACAGTATAACTTCGATGTGTAGAACTCAGATAACTCGAACTTCGAGATAACTCGAACTAATCATTCGGTCCTTCCAAAATTTACATTAGAGAATTGCTCTAAAATGTATCACTACGCATATCTAGAAACACATATGACAGCTTAATGCAGGTTTATAGTAATGCTGAAAGCTCCTAAAGGATCTTCAAGCATTACTATAAACCTGCATTAAGCTGTGAACTAGATAAATTGTCCAAATTATAAATTGGATGACTCGAACATCTGTTATATTGAAGCAATGTGTATGATTCCTTGAAGTTCAAAATATCAAAGTTAAACTGTATTTGGTATGCTCAACATTATTATGAAGAACTTATATAGAGCTGATTTTGTCACTGACTGTTCCAAGGCGGTACCCTCTTGTCTTTGTGTTTTTGTACTTGTGCGTATGTTGATGTTTTAAATGTTCATCTCGTGTGTGCGTGGTTGTGTGTGTGTCACATGTTTTCTATCGATGTTTTGGTGGTGGCTGCGTCTTGTGTGGCGTTTCCCGTTTGACCTTACTACTTTTTCATTTAGAGTAAACCATCGATACTTCGAAGTTTTAGTACTGAAGAATTGATGCCCTTTTAGGCACGTGGCTGCTTAATGCAGGATGAAAGTCTTGCAGAAAGCTCATAGAGGAGCTTTCTGGAAGACTTCCATCCTGCATTAAGCAGCCATGTTTGTTAAAGATCTACAATGGTATGTATTTGAGTGTTCGAATAATCGAGATTTTACTTATATGCACAATGTCCCTCTCATACGAAGTATACCCATTTTATAAACTTATTCTTGTATCTTTGGCTGGTGTTATTGAAATGAAATTTTACACATGCTAGGGGCTTAAGTACTTGTTGCATGCATAGCCATACATATAACATCAGTGGCGTCAGAGTTATTTCCCTTTTGTGTTCGTTTATTGTTTTAAAGTCGGCTCATTTCTAGTTTGAAAATTTCATTATAAATACAACTTAACTGGATATCTCAAAGTCATGTAACTCTAACTTCTGAATGGGATTCTCAATACATTTGTATGAATGGGTTTCTTAATGCAGTTGTATGAATATGCTGAGGCCCAGATAATATGCGTAAAATTTAACATGTTCAAGAATACTTCCTTTATTTCTCCACCAAGCCCTTTACCGTGACTACTCTTTAGAATCGTCTTGAAGACGATTCTAAGGAGTAGTCACAATATACGGTTTGGTGGAGAAACTATTTGTGTACGCACCTTTATCTGTAGCTCTGATTATATACTATCGTTGCAGGTCACAGTTCAATGTAAGACAGGATTTGAGTTTCCTAATGGAGATGAACAGAAGGATATATCATGTGACTATGGTGTATGGGAAAATAAACCCTACGACTGTTCCGCAAGTAAGTCATCATAGAACCCTTAAACGGCCATATGCCTTTCACGATCATTAGCCTTTAACGGTTATAAATATTTCATGGTCATTAGCCTTTAACGTTCATAAGCCGTTTACGGCCATTATCATTTAACGGGCATAAACCGGTAACAGCTATACTCATTTAACGACCTTAAGACCAAACATTAGACGAACCCTGACAAAAATGTCAGCCCAGATTTGAATATGTCTTTTACTACAACAACACCTGTCTTAAGCAGTCATTCATTAATTAAACATGCAGGGCAAAAGCTACCATCCACCTACATGTCCACAATTGGACATTTTGTAATGGCCGAGTCAGTTTGGAAGTCCAGCTAAAGCCCATACATTAAAACACTATGTTGTGACCACATTTTATAAACGTCTCTTCGAGACGATTCCAAAGAGTCATAACAACAAAGTATTTCGTGGAGATTTGACGATATCAGTTGGCACATTTATATGTTGCTCTGATTCAATACGTTTGCAACTACAAGTCAAATCGCGAATATGCCAATAATCGTGCTGTATGGGTATGGCGCACATATATACTAACACGATAAAGAAACTGTACATTTGGTTGAATGATGATTGTGTGAAAGGTAAAAGTTGCAGACTTATATAAAAGTCACCATAGCTTAACAAATAGTGTAAATAAAGGTATCCCGCCGGACTTCCCCACAACATAGAAGACGGTAAACACACCACAGTATGTAAAGCATAGCAAACCAACTGAAAAATCCATACAATAGTTACTCAATGACTTTGCTGACGTCAGAGCAACTGCTGGGAAGCCGTTAAGGGCACGACGTTAGTCTGGTAAGCTCATCCGGTTTCTGAGTTTAATAGTATACCATCATAGAGTACTATCCTCGGCCTGTCATCGCGCAAGCAAAGAGGGAAGCATAACTACCGACTGTAAAGGGAATGCCAAATTTGGGGAAAATGTATAGGACAACTTGGGTGCAGCATGTGGACCATACTGCAATGGAACTTCCAATTACAGGGGGCTCAAGCTCCTTGAATTCGCTATCTACAACGACCTGATACTGACGAACACCGAGACGATAGACCTGGCATAGTCCAGAGGGTAATCATCACAATCAGACAAACTAAATTCTATGTGAATGGAACAGAACAACTGTTGGAGCCAGGCAAGGATGCCTTTTGTTACCGACCCTCTTCAACATCTTTGAGCAAATCATGTCTACGACTTGGGTGATTGAGGGAACTGTCAAACTTGGAAGCAGAAACATCACAACTCCGCGTTTTGCAGATGATATTAATGGACTGGCATGACTTTCGCAAGAGTGCAAGGACTTAGTGTAATGCCTTAGTCACGCATTCACCACGATAAGTGCTGAGATGACCAAACTCACCAGGAACACCACAGAAGACCTTGTAGATGGCATAGAGATTAATTGACAAATACTCGAGAGAGTGTCAGCCTTCATGTACATATGATATATTGACAGATGAAGACCCTAAACCTCACGTTTAAGCTCGAATTGCACAATCAGTAGTTGTTCTAGCAAAGCTGAAGCCCAGTTGGAAGAATAGAGACATTTCACCCACCATTAAAATGAGACTTATGTACTCCTGTGATCTCAATATTCATGTATGCTCGTGAGACATGGACTTAGATGAGATGCCACAGAAGGATCTTCAACATAGAGGGCGTGAGCAGTGTTGCACTTTCAATTACTGTTCATGAACAGACTCAATAAAACCGAGTCTGCAATTTTCTCTTTTTGTGTTGCAATTTTTGCTCTCGGGGATCACCTCCTTTCAGAATTTATAATCTTCACAACAGCAGGTGTTAAGTGCTTATGTGGCGGCCATAAAACGTCGCCCCGTACTTCATTCTCAGTGTTGTTATACCTTCTGATCCTTCGAGATCATGAATTTCAGTACTTCTTGTTCTGAAAATTGAATACCGCTTAAGTCGGTGCTAGGGGGCGTGAGCAGTGTTGCACTTTCAATTACTGTTCATGAACAGACTCAATAAAACCGAGTCTGCAATTTTCTCTTTTTGTGTTGCAATTGTTGCTCTCGGGGATCACCCCCTTTCAGAATTTATCTCTTACAAGGACCACATCACCAATAAGGGCTCGGCAGTAGGGTTCAGGCACTGATTGACCCCTATAAAGAGATTATCGCTACAGTTACCCAAAGGATTCTTAGATGGTATGACCATGTCTCCGGCCATTGCTAAGGCATTTCTCCAGGGAACAGTTTATAAACATTGATGAAATTCGATGACTATTTATGGTCTGCAAAAGGCACATTCACTTCACTCAGGGACATCTTTCAGAGCAACAGATAAACGTGCGTCTTTATGTTTATATCCATAAGAAGCTCAACTCTAGGGTGGGGATAGAATAAGTGTGAGGTTGGGCGCCCATAAACCGGTTTAACCCCCCCCCCCCCCCGTGACATTTGTCACTGACCGTTCCAAGGCGCTATTTCCATCTTCCCCTATTGTATCTTTGTTTTGTCTTTGTGCGTCTCCAAATGTTTTTATAGTTATGTACATTTGCTGTTTCCTTGTGTTGCTGTTCGGGCGACTGTTTGTTATGTATGTGGTGTTTCCTGCATGACTCATTTTTGTACTTTCATGTATTACACTGTACTTTGACCTGCCACGATACTCTATTCGTATATTCAGAGCTACAGATAAAAGTGCGTACCCAAATACTAAAACAATCGTCATTTCGCCAACACAACATATCGAGGGCTTGGTGGAAAACTATTCTAACTCCTTCACACAAAGTGAAGGAGTTAGAACAGTTTTGCACCAAGCCGTCGATATGATGTGACCAATATCTAGACGTAGGGTTCAAATTCAAATTCAAATTCAAAAGTTTATTGTGTTTATGGCCTCCGGCCCATACACAAAACGATGCATATATAAAGTATTCATATGCTAAGTGCAGGTCGTGCATTCCAAATATAGTTATAAATGTCAGCTACGTTCAGCCGTGAAAGTTGCTAATAGCATATATATATGAAAACAATGTACGAGCTATATATGCTCAATTACAGTAGATGTATAATACCCAGTACCTACACTCAGCAAGACCTTATGCATATTCTAGCGTATATATCATATGACGTATACATAGAAAAACTGATATGCCAATTCCCTAACATTTGTACTACACAACCACGTATATGTTGCTATGATACACTCATATGATATGTGATAATACATCAATATATAAACAAATTGCATTTAAGAAAATATCCAGAAAACATGGCGACCACATACTAGGATGTTTACTCATATATGTTCATGAATTGCTTTCTTTCTGCAAAAGCTCTATAAATATACACAGCAAGATTTCTAATCACATCTTGACTTTCGCATGACATTAGATTATAGAATTGCTGCATAGTTGGATATTCATAATAACACTTTGGAATGTACAAAGACCGTAGATCTGCAAATAATGGACACACAATTACAAAGTGATATTCATCTTCTATACAACCTTCACAGTATGTACAGTATCTGTAATCCCTTTCAATATTAAAATACCGGCCTGTTTCAATTTCGAGACAGTGCGAGAAACTTCTAAAGTTTGCTACACATTTCCTGTACTTGTTAATATCAACAGGGGTGACATATTTTTCAACAGAGTAATTTGGTTTGTTGGAGAAATTAGAATTTATTCATGAAAATCTTTTAATTTATACATCTTATCTGGCCTTTATCTGGTATATTCCCTGATATTTGTTCTTTCTTGAAAATATTTCAGAAAAATGTAAAATAAGTACCATTTTAAAAAAGAAGAGTTCGTATGTTAGTACGAAGAAGAACGGGAATGAGAACAATCCGAACACTGTTGAAAGTGGAGCGGTTTTGCAACTCCGTTGTAGAGACGGTTACGAGTCCAAGACGAAGGGACCTTTCAACATGACATGTGTCGAAGGCAAATGGCGTGGACCTTTATGCACACAGAGTAAGTTACTGTTGAGTATATAGCCGTTCACGTCATTGATACGTAGTTTAACTCATATGCGCAAAGTGGATTTGTCCATGCTTATATATTGGATTAGTCCGTTTTTTTATCTAAGGGGTGTCTGGTCTAAATTTTCATTTTCGTTTGGTTTTATATTGAAATTTCTAACAGCAGACAGTGTAGACTCTGATCAGACGCCGCATTATGTGGCGTCTAATCAGAGTCTACAATGTTTGCCTATTTCCCATATATGGGATCGTTGGCACAAATTGGTTAACTCGCTAAACACTGAACACTCAAATGGAATGTTCCAAAGTTCAAACAGTTCGATCTTACCGAGAATATTCAAGGATTGTTTTAAAAAAATGTACAAAATGACAAACAATGCTGGCGCTAACGAGATGGCTCCTAGAAGAGCCTTCTCAGCAGGGTCTACACTATTTGCAAAGGGTATTGGCGAATCGTTTCTCGAATTGAAAAGGGCTTATACCTTTGTAAACAGAGTACGTAGACTCAGACAAGACAAGTCGTATAGGTCTGCTCTGTTTGCATATGAAATGATAAATATTTTTTATTCTTATCTTACTGCCATATCTGCCATTCTAACCACGTATCTGGTAAAAACGTACATAATGCCATTATATAATTGATATGTATACCAGAGGATCATAAGATGCGTAAATAAAAACAGTTTCAAGAGTAACTTCTTTCTTTCTCCACAAACACTATGCTGTCACCACTCTAGAACCATCTCGAAAAGACGATTCTAAAGAGTGATTACAACATAGGGTTTGGTTGAGAAATGGCAGTTTTAGTGTAATGGGTACGCATCTTTATCTGTTGCCTCTGATATACTATCAGTATTTCTTATATAAATGTTCATGGTGTAACGGGTATGATCTTAACCGTTTTTCGTGAACATGTTAACTATGCTTTTCGAAAACCAGGTTATACAAACAAGCATTGTGCAACAAAATTAAATAATTACTGTATTTTTAAGGCAGCGACTGATCAGGGACTCACTTTTTGTCTCAAAATATATTTCTATATCTGTGCTTTATTCCTTTGAAATTTGCATTTATTCATTTCATTTCTGGTTTGCAGACGACAATTAGAAATTTGTTGCCGAAAGGATTAACTAAATACCGTATTAAAAACACCCATTCTAATAAAAGCCTTTACTTCTTTGTGTGTGTGTTGGGGGGGGGGGGGGGTATAACAACTAAAAAAAACTTTCTATTATATAAATAACCATTACATAATAAAGACATGTAATTTGTTTTTCAAAGTACACATGGTAGCTTAATGCAGAATGAAAATCTCCCATCTTTCTGCATTGCTTTTATTCTACAAATGTTTACGACAACTAAATTTGTGTTCGGTCAGGCAACCCGTACAGGGATGAAATCCCTATAAACCGCAATCTAAGTAAATAAACATTGATATCTTTTTAGGCCGGTGACAGCTTAAATCAGGATAAAAGTCTCGACTTTAACACTGGATTATGTTTTCATCTGTTTTACAGATCGACCTTAACCCTTCGCTTGCTGAATTTTAAAATACATTTCTCCTTCTTTACCCATGCCCTGTTGTATAATTATATAAATCTTCACTTTGTACAAATATTTCGCTGTGCAATCACTGCTGTGGAGTGCACTGGTTGCACGATCAACTTATTAATAGTGCAGACCCTGAGGAGAGAGCTCCTGCAGTAGCTGTCTCATCTGGGTGTACACTATTTACAGGTAGGTATATTGACGTGAATAGCAAGCGGAGAGTTAATACTGCTTTGAATATCCGACTTAACAGACTCAATAAAACCGAGTCTGCAATTTTCTCTTTTTACGTTGCAATTTTTGCTCTCGTGGGATCACTTCCCTTCAGAATTTATAATCTTCACAACAGCAGGTGTTAAGTGCTTGTGTGGAGGCCGTAAAACGTCGCCCCGTACTTCATTCTCAGTGTTGTTATACCTTCTGATCTTTCGAGTACTTGATCTGAAAATTGAATACCGCTTAAGCCGGTGCTAGGGGCGTGATCAGTGTTGCACTTTCAATTACTGTTCATGAATAGACTCAATAAAATCGAGTCTGCAATTTTCTCTTTTTGTGTTGCAATTTTTGCTCTCGGGGGATCACTTCCCTTTAGAATTTTTAGTGCTATCCTCAATACATACGCCTATCTATTTATCACAATTGTTTCAAATATGATAGCTTTTACAATGAATTGTTCAAATCTGATCATTAAAACCAACAAAAACGTATAAGTCAGAGATTCATTTTGTGGTTTTGTTTCTAATTCTTAACCAAGGTGGATGCAACCTTCCCCAGATTGCAAATGCGACGATATACAGAACATCAGATGATGAAGGTTTGAATCCAAAAGATTCGGTAGGACATGGCGAGGAGGTACGTAATACATTCACATGCACTGATACGGAAAACAGGATCCAAAACGCAAATGTAATGGACAGAAAAGACCCCTTAAAACGGTGATACCTCGGGATTGACCCGGGATGTCAGTCTTATGTAGATTGCCGATCTCCGAGAGGACAGTGCAACGATTATAAGTAGAATAAGTCCTTCTCATGTTGAAAACAATCTGCTTTAATCCCAATCTCTTTTCATTTTTACTGTCATCCGATTCGTTCAAGCATTTTAGAAACTATTTACCGAGTGTCAAACAGTTTGGAACCTGATAAATGCTTGAGAATGATCTCAGACTCAAGCAAAATGTTTTATAACCTCGGGGCAAGATCTGTGACAATATCTAATTATAAGATTCCTTCATGTTTTCAGAAACTATTGACCGACTGTCAAACAAGCTGGATTCGTATGAGGTGTTAAGTGATATGTATCCAAGCTGTTTGTAAATGTCAATCAGGTCCGACCGAGCTTGAGAAGGGTTAACCTGGCGAATATTCATGGAAGAAATAATGACGTCATGAATATTAATAAGATTATTTTTTATAATACCATATAATTACAGGACATTTTGGCTCAGGCAGAAGCTGTAGAATCAGATCTATATTACACCATAAGCAAACAGAGTCGACACTGATCAGACGGCTCCTATTGGAGCCGTCTCATCTTGGTATACCCTGTTTGCATATGCGTCAAAATGCCATTACATAAGGGAAAGGGTTAAACTTATCTTCAAACAATTTACAACCAGACCTTCTTCTGGGTCCCTGCTTATAAAACTTTTAGTTGAGTCTGAGTACATTCTCAAGCTTTTGATTGGTCAGATTTGAGCCATCAAAAGCTTGAGAACTCAATTCTGACCAATCAAAAGCCTGAGAACGAAACTCAGACTCAACTAAAAACTTTATAAGCATGGACCCAGTTCTAGTAGTAGTGGTGCTCATTATGGTATACTCTGATCATCAGTTTCGTTTCAAGATATTCCAACAAGGATGGAACATGTTTGATGGAACAATTTGAATAAACCATAAAAAAAAAAAAAAAAAAACCAAACAAACTCGACATACTCAGATTTCAATTTCGATGATTCGCAAGTCTTATTATAGATGAAATTTAAGTCCCAATGATGCATTTCAACAGATAACAGTTCGTTGTGACGATGGATTCGAATGGACAAGTGGGGAAGAAGACAAGTCGACGAGATGTGAAGGAGGCAAGTGGATTGAGGAACTAAAGGACAAGTGCGAAGCAAGTAAGTCTATGGATGGGTAGGGATTTCCTGTAAGCTAGGCGGAATATTATGCAGTTATGAAGGACCTCTGGCAGATTCATTTTCATTTGTCTATTGTTTAGATACTGTGCAGTAAACCCCTTCTAAATCGGAAGTTACAATTACATGTAGTATAAATATCGGTCTTGGGGACAGGTGGCAGTTTAATACAGGGCAAAAGTCTCATTGTATGAGATTTCTGCATGACTGTCACCCTGCATTAAGCAGCCACCTGCATACTTATATTTGTCTTTACTAGAATTCCGGTTTTGAGAGGTTTTACTATATTAATCTCTTACTAAAGAAAACAGAACTAACCTCTGTTCAAATTTGAAGCAGGTGCAATTCGCGGGTTTGGTGCAAAACTATTGTAACTCCTTCACTTTGTGAAGGATTAACAATAGTTTTGCACCAAGCCCTCGAATTATTACTACTGTCGAATCGAACAAGACTTTGAGGAACTATTGACCTAGTGTCAAACAACTTACTTGGGCCATAATGAACTATTGACCTAGTGTCAAACAACTTACTTGGGCCATAATGAACTATTGACCTAGTGTCAAACAACTTACTTGGTCCATGATGAACTATTGACCTAGTGTCAAACAACTTACTTGGGCCATAATGAACTATTGATCTAGTGTCAAACAACTTACTTGGGCCATGAGGAACTATTGACCTAGTGTCAAACAGCTTACTTGGGCCATGAGGAACTATTGACCTAGTGTCGAACAACTTACTTGGGCCATGAAGAACTATGGACCTAGTGTCGAACAACTTACTTGGGCCATGAGGAACTATTGACCTAGTGTCAAACAGCTTACTTGGGCCATGAGGAACTATTGACCTAGTGTCAAACAGCTTACTTGGGCCATGAGGAACTATTGACCTAGTGTCAAACAACTTACTTTCGCCATGATGAGTCGACGAATTGATCGGCGTTTCATATGGATTCACGCTACTTGCTACGTGTCAGGTCGGGATAGACAGAGCAAGGGTTTTAATGTATGGTATTCGACTTTCTGCTGGCAGTGTGCATGACGTAGCTAACTTGGGATTTGTTTAACGTCTTTTGGCGCCAAATTTATAAGTGTCGTCTGCTATAATAATTTCATGTCAAATATAAATCTAAACTAAATAATAAAGGTATATTAGTAATACATTTGTTTTTAAAAAAACTGTATGCTTGGGATAAAATAATACAGAAAACAGTGAAGTCCTAGGTCAGATGCCGCCTTCAAAAGGCGGCATCTGACCTGGGACTTTCAAGGCGGCATCTGACCTGGGACTGCACTGTTTTCAATGATGCCAACAGGCGACATTGGCGCCCAAAAGAGTTAATGTTTTTCCTTCACGCATTTGCAAAACATAGTAGACCCTGATTGGGTGGCTTCTATAGGTTTCGTCTGATTTTGGGCTACTCTGTCTGTAAAGTCCTAAAAGGAGTTTTATATAGAATAAATGGTCATCAGGTGTGTTATTGTACTATAAAAATGTATGCTTTATTTCAGAAAAATGTCTCTTGAGCAACATGACAAATACCAGACGTCTAGAAAAGCGAACAAAAAGCGGAGCTGTTCTCAGTGATAAAACAGTTGTTTCAAGTGGAACAGCCGTCCAACTCAGTTGTAAATCCGGCTTTGAGGCTCAAAATGATGTGAAGGAATCAGTGTGTGTCCGTGGCGATTGGAGTGAAGCGCTTATATGTGACTCTTGTGAGTATGTGTACGGCGCAAAACTATATTCTATGTACCTTAACTCCATAGAGACATCCTTTACTGCATTTCAAATAGAGTAGAACTATATCTGACGGCTCCAGTAAGAGATATTTTGTATGTGCTTGCTCTGTTTGCTTATGAAAAAATAAAGCACTGAGTCTACATTTTGAAGCGGCTAGCTGTCTTTTTTCATTCTTGTTCTAGTATTCCACAAATCAGGCATTATGTTACATTGCTAACATAATATGTTATCATAGGTCTTCATCATTTAAGATTTGAATGAAAAAAGTATAAATAAAGTATCTTTAACAATAGTATCAAAACTATTAAATAGACGTATAATATATTCTTACAAATAATTAATGTTATACTTATTAATCATTTATAAATAACAATTATAAAAAATATCAACAAACTGGTGGCACGACTTATACCAGGTCCAAACCAATTATCGTACTTATCACCTCATGGTAATAATTGTTGAGCATTACTACCGGTTTGATGTAACCACTACCAATCTTTAAAACCTTTATTATCAATTTGCTATCATTTTCAATACGACAGTTGATCATAAAGTCCAGTTTGATAAACCGGTAGTTTGACGAAACCACCATAATCCACAGGCAACATAATAAGAAATAAATAAGAAAGGTTGTTTAATATATATTAAAGTAGTGACATTAATAGTATTAAATTACTATTAATTAATATCCCCGAGCACAGCGCCGAGGCTTCGGATTGTTGGCACTCTGTGATATAAAGCTACTAACTGAAGGCTATTGCTACGGTTCTATCACCTGGAACTTTGTATCGTGGAAGTAGGTTGAGGTTGCTAACTTTATATTGTTTTAAAATTAGATTCGGTTAATGATGTCACATTATGATGATACACACAAGTCGATTAATGCGTTGATATAGGCTAGGTAAATACCGTTCTTTAAGTTATTACAGACTCTGCACACACAAATACTAAATTCTAAATGCTTTAAAGTGTATTCAGTTTGTTATCTTCATACCAATATAAATATACGCGCTTCATAATATGAATCAATTCTTACGCGCAATGATTTATTCATAGTAGTCCGAACGTGCTTCAAACAATTTCCACCGGCCATCCAAAGACATATTTCCCGTGCTGTTGTGGTTGTTTTGCATTTCATGTACATTTTAATAGCGATTTCCTATAAAAGTCACTTGAAAATATTCAATAACTGTTTATTTTACTCCACGTTTACGTATTCTTTTCAAACATTATAATTGCTTAGAAAATAAAATATGCAGATAGACCAGGGGTCCATCTCGTTGCAGTATATTTAACCAATATCTCCAGCAAATCGAATTCACTAATAAAAAGACACAACCATAAAGTAAAATTATGGAATGAAATAGTAGGTCTGCCTTTTGTTTAAGTCATTTCCCCTCCACGCCTGTCTGCTAGTATAATAACAAACAGTTCATCATATATCTACTTCCCTGTACTAAAAAATCTCCAAACATTGAATTAAATATGACAGGGCTGTGATAACATTATTGTCTTGTACATTGTCAATATCTGAATACCGCTGAATATCTTTTTAAAGATATTTCTTGTTTAAAATGGCACAACTATCCATTTTTCATTAGCCATAATACAACTAGTTAATAAATTTTCACATTCCGTATTCATATAGTCATGAAGTAACGGGTAAACAGAAATATACGGTCAATAATTCATAGGCAAACAGAGCAGAGACTGACTAGACATCTTATATAGTTCTGAGTCGTCCGATCAGGATCTAGTTTGATTGAATAGGCGTGAAGATGTGTCTCTACCAGGTATCAGAAAATCAAGGATATGAATAACTACTACTAATGTATCAGCAAGGTGCAATATGTTTATATTTGTTCCTTGCTAAATATAAATAATGGACACTTCATCGGTGTTTGTTTCGTTATGCGAAAATTGTAAAACCTCTTTCTTCCAGCAAACTGCACAGTTCCCGAAGTACACAATGCATGGATCTATGATATGAGTTCGATGAAACTGCTTGAAACAGGAGACCAGGTGCCTAGGGGTGAAAACGTTAGTAGTTTAGTTTGAATATGTTTTCCTAATATGAGCAATGCTAAACAAAACAGGAAAATTCTGTCACATCTCTTTGTTGCAAATAAGTGTAGTCTGATAGTTTTCAAAATCGACTATTCCTCAATGTCTTGTTATTCATCGTAAGTTTTGTGTCAGTCAGTCCAGGCGCGGATTTAGAGGGGGGGGGGGGGGGAGGTGGAGCCGGTGTACGATTGCCAAAACAAATGTTTTTAGTAATATTTTAGATCTATATACAGTAAAACCTCTCGACCACTAAATTGTGTAAATTAGTTGGTATATAGAACAGAAGGCTGCTTAAAGCAAGGTGAAAGTAAAACAGAACGCTCTGCCTTTACCACAAAATAATTGATGCAATTTAGTGGTCGTTGTATCTACTAAAAATCAATAAAACAATGATTCAGTAGGAGTGTTTTATTTCCCTCACCCATTTAAGCTCTTTTTAAACATGTATTACAAACACATTATTTATTTATGTCATCAAACACAAAATTCTACGCCCCCACCTCCAAATAATTGTCTACGCCCCCATCTGAAATACTTGATCCGCACCTGCAGTCTGAATCCTAATGAGAACCCAAGTTACGCGTCTCCACAACTGTATCCAGACTGTTGTCAATGGTAATCAGAGATTCGTCCTATTGCAGTAAGACATTTGAGTTGGCTTCCAGCAACTTCGGCGGTGAAAGAGTTTCATATCTTGCCTGTCATAATGATAAAACAAATAGTGAGTATAATGATACAACTAGACACGCAAACTCAGTTTTACCAGGTCGACATCCTTAATCAAGAGACCTTGGATACTCCGTGACACTGTTCGACACAGTTCACTTACTAGACTGGTTGCAATAGGCAACTCTCACTTTACCCACTACTCATGTTTTTCTAATCTTCACAGTTTCCTAACAACTAAACTACTCTGGTCATAAATTATATATATAATTTTATATTACTTTCACACTAATTGATCTGTTGGCCAACGTGCAATCCTGACTGCACTTCCTAACCTGTTTCATCCATAACATCGTTTTCCTGTTAGTTTAAACATATTTCATCAGTGTACATAAATCCACATATCACTAGATATATATTAGGGATTGGATCGGAAGCAACATGCTTATTGGGATCCTCTCCTTGACGCATTATAACTTCACTCGTGGACATTGTTTAACATATCAAAACACAACTACGTTGAAGGGTACAACTCAAATAACTAGGAGAAAAACATAAGAAAACGGTATATGAATGTGTCTACAACATAACAGTGTCTCGGTAGACGTACAGAAGGGAATGCTTTATATTGAATGGTACTTCTGTTACATGTACGTTTGAAGAACGCAATGGACGTAGAACATCATTCATGACCAATATCATAGAAACAGCTGGGAAAAAAATAAAGAGAATGGAAATAATGGTTGTCAACATGATGGAGGCCAAGGGCCGGTGAGACACAGGAGTGCATATGACAATGGTCACCCTACTAAAAACAAGTCAAATAATGGAACTTAACCGAATATTTTAGTTTCTAAAATGAACTTCTGCACCGCTTGTGATATGATTGTGTTACTATGTGTATCAAGTGATGGATTAGCGTAAAGAAGGAGTTTCACTGTAACAGGTCGTAAATAGCTAATTGTATGTTTTAAATGGGTACGCTGTACGTGGTAAAGCGGGCATATAAGACAAAAGTGTTCAGTGCTTTCGATATCACCACAAGAGCATAGCGGACAGACAACAATGTTTTTCTGAAACAATGGAAGGTTTAATGCGCTACAATTTGTTCTCAACCGGGTATGGAGTATTTGACCCTGTCTTGTACCAGCATAGAAGTATAAGGGAACAGGGGTGGTGTCATTGTGGTCAATAGCAGATTTGAAGGATGACTTTGAAACAGAGCGTCTGACTTTTAATGGGAGGGAGTTCCATTCACGAACAACAGAGAGTAAGAAAGAATCCGAATACAGTTTTGTCTTGGAGTGCACAATCTGTACATTGTTTTGGTTTCTTAAAGGATAATGACTTTGGTCGCCAACAAGTTGGGGAACAAATGAGGATAGGAAATCAGGTGTTTCTTTATGAATTATTTTGTTAAAGAGAAGTTTGTTTTTTCACCTTCTACGCTCGAGAGATTCCCAACCTACTTCTTGTTCAAGATTCTTGCCACCTCGTACTGGATCTTTTCAAGTTCATACTTCTCATTGTTTGTGCAATTATCCCATACAACATCTGCATATTCCAGCAATGGTCTAATAAGACTTAAGTATATTGTTTCGAGTGATTTTCTATCCAAAACATTTTTTAATTTACGCATGATGTAATTCTTTCACAGTTTTTAGATTTTATATAACCGATATGAGAATGCCATGATCCATCGTGTGATAAGTGGATTCCCAGATGTCTAAGCATATCAACCTCAGCAATTTCCTTGTTTAACATTGATAAATAGGATGTACAGGCTTAATGGATTTTCTAGAAATTTTAAGTGATTCGGTTTTAGTTGGATTAAAAGCAACAAGCCAAGAGTTTGCCCAATCTGTTATTTTACTGATATCGCTATTCAAGGTACTTGTAGCAGTATCTGTATGTTCTACGATTAAATAAAGACTTGTGTCATCAGCAAAAAGACGAATATTAGAATGTATATCTGTTACTATGTAATTAATATGGCTCAAGAATAAGAGTGGTCCAAGTATAAATACCTGTGGTACCCCAGCATTTACAGGTAGAAATTCGGACTTGCCACCCGGAATTACAACACATTGTCGACGTTTATATAAATAGGTAGAGAACCATGTATAAAGACGGTCTGATATACCAGTCGCTTTGAATTTGACCAAGAGTCCCGCATGCCATACCTTATCACAGACTTTGCTAATATAAAAAAGACGGCTCTGATTTCTTTTCCCTCATCTAACGCTTTACAGAAAGCATTATACAGGAAAGTTAACTGGTTGAGTCCCCTGGAATAAAACCTGATTGAAAAGAGGAAATATACTTGATATCACGCAAGTAGTTAAAGACATGCTTTCCTGTTGAATACAACACAACACGTTTCCATGCCAACTAATTTTTTATACGCCACCCTGGTTTCTCTAAATAAAACCCTGAAACTTATCACACATATTTGATTTTCAAAATTTATGTACAACACTTGTGGCACTGACCAATAAAGTGTTAAGAACCATATTGATTGTTCTGATTAAAACCGTCTCTATTACCGCACTTATTGCACTGTTCAAAATCGTCTAATCATCACACGAAGTTTAATATAACAACATTTGTTGTACCTATCAAAACGTTTTACATGACATACTGGTTGTCATATTCAGCTGGTACACCGTTTTACAAATACACATTATGTACATTAATAAAATTCAATTCACAAACCAATAATTGTAGGCAGTCTGCTGTTCTTAAACGATGCCTATTTTTCTATTACTACTATTACTATAAATACATAATGGTAATGTGCCATATCTTTTAGTATACGTGTAGTGCGTTTAGTCTTGTAATTTTACTTTTTCATTTTTGATGATGTTTGGGTGCCGTGCCCTTTTGTGTGTGGAGCTCCCTGCGTTTGGATTTAATCTGAACCTAAACTGCTTGCCTTAGTCGGAAGGGGTTTATCTCCAGGGGTATTTGAGAGAATAATATCCGAATTATGGACACCGATCTAGTCAGAATTTGTACCAAAGGTATCCTTAAAGATGTTTTTTCGAGTTATGACAGGCTATGGACATCGACATAAATTAAAAGTAGTAAATCATAGCAGGAAAAGACAAACACAAAACGCAACCACCACCAAAACATCGACAGAAAGCAAGTAACCGCCATTCACATACGCGAACACACGCAAGATGAACATTTTAAACATGAACAAACGCACAAGTACATATACTAAAATACATCATATAAACAAAACCTGATTGAGTGGTAATAGTATATCCCTGGGGGTATTTGGGTTAGTCTGAATTATAGACATAAACCTGTTTTTAGAATATGTGTAATTCACAACAGCAAGGGTTAAGTGCTTTTGTTGCGGACGTAAAAAGTCGCCCCGTACTTCATTCTCAGTGTTGTTATATTTGCTGATCCTTCGGGATCATTAGTTTTGATGTTATTAAAAATTCAAAATTGAATACCGTTTAAGCCGGTGCTAGGGGTGTGAGTAAGGTAGTATTTTTAATTACTACTCATGAGCAGACTCAATAAAACCGAGTCTGCAATTTTCTCTTATTACATTTCTAATGTTGCTTTTGAAGGATCACCCATTTTCAGAATATTTGAAGCAGTATTATCGAATCTATTTCCACAATTATTTGTATGAGTTCTGTCAGACCTATGGACAATGACTGTGAATAAATAACAAAGAGTGCACGTCTAAAAAGTATTCTATTGAATAATGGACACTGATCTAGTCAGACTTAGTATTAA
Source organism: Azorinus chamasolen (assembly GCA_963576725.1). NCBI lineage: Eukaryota > Metazoa > Mollusca > Bivalvia > Cardiida > Solecurtidae > Azorinus > Azorinus chamasolen. The sequence continues at coordinate 83,759,831 of OY755241.1, forward strand.
ACCTTCGCCTGCTATTTACATCAATATACCTGCAGGAGCTGTCACATCAGGGTCTGTACTATTTACAAGTTGATTGTGCGTCCAATGCACTCCATTGCACTCCGCAGCTTTGATTGTACAGCGATCTACTTGTACATAGTGACGGTAGATGTAATTTTACAACAGGACATGGGTAAGAAGGAGAAATGTGTTTTAAAATTCAGCAAGAGAAGGGTTAAAGACAGTGTGTATCTCCAATGGTATTTTGTTGAGAGTTACATGTAACTCTACAGTGGTGGTTATCGACACCCATGTAAAGTGTTGAAAATAGGTAAAAGAACAGTTATTGGTATGAATGTAGAGCTATATATTTTTTATGTATCGAGAAAATTAAATTGCACAAATCTTGGACTATTTTCGAATTAGAGCAGTGAGCGTATTACTGATTGTTGAATGTTCAAAATCTAGGGTTTTGTGAAGACACACTATAGGGTTTAGCTGAGAACCGATGGAGATGTTCTTGACAAAGTTTAATTAATGTATTTTATCTATGCCTTTGACAACGAATGTATTGGTAGAAAAATGCAAATACTATTTCTGCGAACTAATCCGATTGCCGTCTAATCATGGGCGCGGCGGGGAGAGGAGGGAAGGGGAGGAGAGGCGGCTTGTTTCACTATAATAAGAATTCACTTAACCCTTTCCTCCATTGGCTATTTTTTTATCCAACCACTTAAAACAAATCTACCGAAAAGGAGCATTTACTAGAGAAATGAAAAATGAAATGTTAGAATTTTGCAATTTGAAACCATTGTGATAAATAGAGCATTTGCTCCTATCACAATGGTTTCATAAAGTGACTTTTACAGAGGAGTAGAAAGGCGTATTTATGAGTAAATGGTTAAAGGCAAGGATAACATCAACTTTAGGGGGCGTGAGCAGTGTTGCACTTTCAATTACTGTTCATGAACAGAGTCAATAAAACCGAGTCTGCAATTTTCTCTTTTTGTGTTGCAATTTTTCCTCTCGGGGGATCACCGCCCTTCAGAATTTTTAATCTTTTTTATACTAAAAAAAAGAATTGGCCCTGAGACTGATCTCCATATACGCTTTGCTCACGTCTCACTCGTTCCAGTTTTTTTAAACTATTGACCCAGTTTTACAATAAGGTTCCTGGTGACACGTTTTTAATGTGATTCTCGTCTTGGTCTAAGCTGTTTCAAATGCTAGGCTTCGTGGTTGAATACTTTCTAAGTCTGAGTCTTAATTCTTAAGTATCTAATTGGACAAATTTTAAGAAAACTAATACACTGGCAAAACGTGCTTGAGAATGAACTCTATCACGAGCAAAAGGTGTTATCACCACGGGCCAGGTTGCACTAAGGCTTAATAAACATCTTCATAACAACGGCCCTATATATCAGTATGTTCAATAAAAGTTCGTTTTCGTCAGCTTTTATCAATGTTTTATTTTTGTTTTTGTTTCAGATGTTCATTGCCTGTAAAAACAACTACGTCATCAATAAAAGTCCATATACGAAAACGCATATAAAGATAAAGTGTAAAGATGGCATTTGGAAAAAAGAGATTCCTGACCAATGTTTGAAACCGGGTGAGTAGAGTGGCATTTATTCGCCATTTATTCGCATATCATAGTTGAACTTCAATATCTCGAACTTCAAGAGGTCATACGAATTACTTCGATATAACAGAAATTCGAGTCATCCGATTTATTATCTGGACAAGTTCTCAAGTTCTCAACTTATGCAGTTCTTAGGTAATGCTGAAAGTTCCTGTAGGGACAGAAAATTCACCGTCTATTCGAAGTTTCATCGCGGGTGAGATGATGTAATCCTTAACGAGTTATGTCCTGAGGTTATATCCTGATTATTCTAACATTTTACCGAATATGGAAGAAATGTTTCCAATAATATTTCGTTTACGAATTGCAGTGTCGGTAAAAGATGCAGTGATAGCTGTAATGGTCAATCAACATGTAATCATTCACCAATAAATAATTAATGAAGTCTAACGTACCGTAAACAAATCAGATATTTTGTTTTCGGCGCCAAGTATCTAATTGTCGTCTGTAATCCAAGTTTGTTAAGTCATTCGGTAAAATACGAAAATGAAATAAATAAATGCAAATTTCAAAGGAATAAGCATATACATTGTGGATATAGAAATAGAGATTGAGACAAAAAGTGAAGTCCCTGATCAGACACCGCCTTGAAAAGCCGGCGTCTGATCTTGGATTGCACTATTTGTCGTGGTGCATTTATGGGACATTTGCGGTGAAAGGGTAATGCGTCGCACGGCAAATAGTGCTGACCTAGGTGGAATGGCTCTCATAGGAGCCCTGTCATCTGGATCTACACTGTTTTTAAAGACCACAATTGACTTGTTCGTTTCCGCCACTGAACGAGTTCAGTGTATACATTTATACACTACTTTGTCATATTAAAAATAGTGTGATATTCTTACTTCGATCTGCAGATGACTGTGAATTCATTCCACCAGAACACGGGGAAGTACGTGTGAGCTACACAGTCGAAGATAATTCTCGCAAATCAGAAGTAAGTAGAATTTGTTGTAATACAATATAATTACCAATATACCAAGTATTCTCAGAGCCTCAGATAAGGGTACGTTACCAAATACTAAAATCGTCATTTCTCCACCAAACCCTATACTGTTACGACTCTTTAGAATGGTCTCGAAGAGACGATTTTAAAGAGTGGTCGCATTATCGGGTTTGGTGGAGAAATAAACTTGTTATTCTTGAACATTTTTAATTTTTCGCAGCTTATCCGGACCTTTAATTCTATTTGAAGGTCATTGATTTATGACACACTAGTGTCCGTCACTGGTGAGTACTGGTCTAGCTGTTTGTGAGGCAAACGTTATTTTACTGATAAACAATAGAGTTATATTGCAGATATTTAGTGTACATAAAACGTGTACCTGAAATTCTTTAATGCGTCTCTGATCTCTGGTTATATCTGTTTATGTTTCCCATAAGAAAGATAATGAAACTACTACTGTAATGAAAAAATACGGTTTAAAACTTGACTATACGACATGTTTTTAGTTATGGCGGGTGTCTATATTTTGCAATTATTGATCAAAGTCGTTACCCTACTGAGTCTGTTCTTATACTGCCTAGAGTATAAGATATACAATTCAGTGAGTACATATTTCCAATTTTGATAACTGACTTAGTTAGGTCTCATATCCAAGTTCAGATCTTGACATTCTACTAAGTGATGTGACATACAAGCCGCTCACAACGTCAAGTCGATGCTTCAATTCTCGAAATGGAGGTGCAAGGTCTAGAATGGTAGAGCGAGCTTGAAATGAGTTTTATTTTAGTGCATCTGTTTCGAAAAAACGTCGAGCTATTGTGATCGCTGGGTCGTAGACACTGTTGTGGGCGTTGTTGTAGGCATTGACGCCGTCGGCGTGCAAAAACTTTAATGAAGCTGATTAATCAAAATGTATTAGAGGTATCAAGATGAAACTTCATAGGTTGGTAGATCTCTTTGAGGAAATATATTTGTAGTGGACAAGCACAAAATCAGAGGAGCTTTGGCCGCCACGCGGCTCTTGTTAAAACTACACGTAACTAGAACGACGGGCGACATTACGTAAAGTCTCGCACAACGCCTGGCATTTCTCACTATTGCACTCATTAAAGAAAACTGCAGACCTACACAGAGCTACAGATAAAATTACGTTCTCAAATACTAAACTTGTCATTTCTCCGACAAACCGTATGCAGTGATCACTATTTAGAATCGTCTCGAAGAGACGATTCTAAAGAGTGGTCACAGCATAGTGTTTGATGGAGAAATAAAGGAAGTATTCCTGAAGATGTTTAAATTTACGTATCGTATCTAGACATCTGCGTGCTTATATCTGAAATTTCCTGAAATTGCCGTTTATTATAGTATGATAGTACATGCCAGAATGAAATTTCCGTTCATTATAGTATGATAGTACATGCCAGATTGTGTTTACATTAATGTTGTCAACCCTTGTTCCTGTCACAGATAAGTTCTATCCTATCAAGAGATGTTGTGCTCCGAGCCACGGTATTGTACAGTCTAACAATGGACAGTCTCTTTCAATGCTTTCTTATTTCAGATAAAAGTTGAATGTGACACAGATTTTGAAATTGTGCACAGCAATTTTCCACTTCCCATGTTTAAGACACAGTGCAGTGATGGAAAACTAGTAAGGACGATGCCTGTGTGTAAGCGAATTAAGGGTAAGTTAGATACAGTAAACGCTTCTAAACCGGATTTATAGTAGATAATAATTTAGATATGTTTAGGCAGGTGACAGCTTAACACTTTCCCTGTTCTATGTTTATTACACATTTCAATAGCTACTGAATATTCATTAGCAAATTAGCTATAATGAAATGTGGAAGGTGGTGCATTATAGCCATTATGGAAAGTGAAGACACAGATATTTCAAATTATATTGGCAAACAGAGTAGATATGGAAAAATAGTCAAACAGGGAGAGCTACACACGGAATGACACCGCACCAAACACCATCTAACAAGAAACGGTAAAGCCACAAGACAAAACATAACAGGACGCATATCAAGACGACTCCTTTAGGCGGTATGAGTTATCCGAGTTCGAAATATCGAAGTTCAACTGCTTATTTGCAAAAGAAGATCCTCGAGGACAGTTAATATCCTCGTGTCTCTAAACCGTACCTCATTAATTTGCATATAAGAAATAACATTGTATTGTAGCCGGATAGAGATTGTGGTGAACTAAGTTGATAGGCTTTACTGTGTGGCTTGGTAGCTCAGTCGGTAGAGTGTTGGTATGGTAGGCAAGAGGCCCTGGGTTCGAGTCTCAGTCGAGTCACAACTTGTTCACAATGTTACATTTGGCGCCTAATGTAAATAAAATGAGTTAATTTACGCATCTTATCCTGAATCTCTGCCTAAGAAAAGCATAATCGATGTCGGTATTCAGGCGCGGACTTAGAAGACAGGGAGCCGGCGTCCGCCCCCTAAAATTGCCAACATATTTTAGTAATAATTTAGATCTATATACAGTAAAACCGCTCTATAAAGACCACTAAATTATTTTAATTAGTTGGTATTTAGAGCAGGTGCCTGCTTAAAGCAAGGTGAAGGTAGCCACCTGCCCTTAGCATAGCTCTTTTTCAACATGTATTACAAACACACTATTGATTTATGTCATCTAACATAAAAATCTGCGCCCTCGAACCTCCAAAACAGTCTACCCCCCCCCCCCCGCTAATCTGAAATCCTGGATCCGCACCTGGCGCACCAGGTGACATGCTACAATGTTCTCAGTGCGAAGTTGTTTCTAAGGAAAGTGATCACAGAATATCTTTGACATGAAAAGAAGATGATTTTAGTATAATTAGGTACTACAGGTACTGATTAAATTGATCTGAGAATAAGTACATGTACATAGGTCATGGCAATAATTCGGTCGTATACACACTGATCAAATTGATCTAAGAATAAGTAAGTCCTATAACTTGTGTGGCGACCGTAAAACGTCGCCCCGTACTTCATTCTCAGTGTTGTTACACCTTCTGATCCTTCGAGATCATGAATTTCAGTACTTCTTGTTCTGAAAAATGAATACCGCTTAAGTCGGTGCTAGGGGCGTGAGCAGTGTTGCACTTTCAATTACTGCTCATGAACAGACTCAATAAAACCGAGTCTGCAAATTTCTCTTTTTGTGTTGCAATGTTTTTCGAGGGATTACCACCCTTCAGCATTTATAACACAGACTAAGTTGTTTTGGGGGTACTTGTTTTTTGTGTGACGTAGCGGTGATTCGAATGTTGATGTGGATGTCTTTGTTGTGTAATTACGATATTATGCCACCATGTCTGATTACTGCGTTTAGTCTTGTCGGGTCCAGAAAAATACAGTCGAACATCTGCTATACGGTCATTCATTTAGTGAGTGAAAATAGGAGTCTCAAAAAGCAGATGGTTGATTAATGCAGGGTAAAAGTAATACAGAAAAACTACCATAGTATCATTCTGCACTATTTCTGGCCTAAATTAAGTTACAAGCTGCCTTACAAGCACAAAATTAAACATCATTTTGATCGCCGCTTAACACTCTACTCCATAAATATCCGTGTATCCGTGGCATCATGAATATTAATGAGATTTTCAGTAAAACCTCTCTCTAACGGTCACTTATTTGTTTTCATTAGTTGGTATTTATGTCAGGTGGCTGCTTAAAGCAAGGTGAAAGTAAAACAGAACGCTCCTATAGGAGCGTTATGTTTTACTTTCACCTTGCTTTAAGCAGCCACCTATCTTTAACGCAAAATACTCGATATAATTTAGTGACCGTTATAGAAAGGTTTTACTGTATTGCTATAATAGCACATGTTTACTGTTGGTTGTGACAGTTACTGTAGAGTCATGTATATAGTATTTCATAAGCATATATAGCAGACCCTGGAGCCGTCTGATCTGGGTTTTCTGAGATTGCAAAGGCATTGAAAGACGTATCTATGGAGTAAAATGTTTAGACAGGTACTACTGTAGGCACCATCGATAAACAGTAAAGTCGGTGCAATACGACCTATCTAATTAAAATACAGAAAAAAAACAGATCATCCGAATACTCAAGTACGCATCATCATTGATCTTTAAGACAGATGGCAGCTTAATGCGGAGTGAATTTTCACACAGAAAGTTCCTTCCGCCCTGCATTACAAATGAAAAAGGAGTAAAGTCAAGCAGGAAAAGCCACACACAAAACGCCAACATCACCAAAACACCTACAGAAAGCATAGCAATGTAAACTCATACACACACAAATAGTAGAAAGTTACATACAAGACGCAATGACCACCAACAGACCAATAGACAGCATGTCGCACACATACAACCAAACACACTCAAACACACGAGAAGAACACAGAAAACACCAACAAATACACGAGCACCAGAGACAAACATGAACAAAACACAAGCACAAAGACCCAAAACAAACAAAAGTAAGGGTGACAAAGACAGAATCGCCTTGGCACGGTCAGTAGCAAAATCAAAAGTATCTTTCGAAAAGTGTATTATATCTCCCCCTTTAGGGGAGGGAGACATATTTATGTTGTACTTTCTGTTTGTCTGTCCGTCTGTTAAAATTCTTGTGCAGCAAGCTTCTCCTACACCATTAAAGGGATTTCCTTCAAACTTTTACATATGAATCAGCTATATGTGAGGATAGTCATGTGGTTTGGAATTTTGGCTACAACAATTTTGACAGAAGTTAAGGCCCTTTATAGTTTTCCTTATATAGAATATATAGCGAAAAACTCTTGCGCAGCTAACTCCTCCTACACAATTTGAGGGATTTACTTCAAACTTTTACATACGAACCAGCTATATGTGAGGATGACCATGTGGTTTGGAATTTGGCTGCAACAATTTTGCAGAAGTTATGGCCCTGTGTAGTTTTTCCTTATAGCGAAAGAATCATGTGCGCCAACTCGATTTTCCTGGTATAGAATATATAGCGAAAAAATATTATGCAGCTAAGTCTTACACTTTATGAGGGATATTTTTCAAACTTTAACATATGAACCAGCTATATGTGTATTTGAGGGATTTAATTCAAACTTTTAAATATGAACAAGCTGTATATGAGGATGGTCATGTGGTTTGGAATAAGAGTGAGGTTGGGCGCCCATAAACTGGTTTAATCCCCCAGTGACTTTTGTCACTGACCGTTCCAAGGCGGTACTTCCATCTTCCTCCTATTGCATGTTTGTTTTGTCTTTGTGCGTCTCTTGTTGTTTTTTCTAGTTATGTATATTTGCTGTTTCCTTGTGTTGCTGTTCGGGCGAGTGTTTGTTCTGTATGTGGTGTTTCCAGCATGACTCATTTTTGTACTTTTATTGGAATTTCGGCTGCAACAGTTTTGACAGAAGTTATTAAATTTTCGAGTTTTTCCTTATATAGAGTAATAGCGAAAAAGTATTGTGCAGCTAACTACTCCTATAATATGTAAGTGTTTTCATTCAAACTTTAACATATGAACCAGCCATATGTGAGGATGACCATGTGGATTGGAATATGGGCTGCAACAATTTTGACAGAAGTTTGCATTTTTTCAATTTATAGGGAAAACTAGTGTTTATAGATGTCTACAAAAGTTTACAGATAACCAATCTGTATGTGATGCCCAACCAATCTATATATATCTATGTATCTCTTGGTTACAACGTACATTCCTCTTATGGGTGCGGGGGCAGGGTACCGGGGGGAGACATGTGTTTTTCTCAAAAACAAACTCTAATTGATTTTTCTGTACTAGTATATCGAACTATCCAGGCCTGACTATAAATCTAATTCTACCATGTTTAGTATGCAGATCAATGACAGGCATTGAAAAGTTCCTGGAAAAAGTTTTAATGGTCTGACACTGATCAGCATTCAATTTTCAGATCGGACGAATATCAACTGCAAAATTCCATCCAGAGACATCTATACCGTAGGCATAGGACGTGCAGATAAAGCTGAAGACGGTCGGTATGCGAAACACAAAGCAAAGGTAAGGAGACTAGAAAACCAACCCTTCTCCTGCTGCTTATTTAAGTGTGAGTTTATTTACTGAGTGACCCAGATCAAAGGACTCCTGATTGATCCCTGTGACAAGGGTATGCACTATTTATCATCATATCATTTTCTTCAGTGAAACAACTTTTTTGTTTAAATATGTTTTATAAAGGGAGGAACCAGGTTTAACATATCAGTATGTTACGTGGATATATTGTAGTTACTGAATGGTGCAGAGTGCAGACCAATGCCAGACAGCCCAATTAGGTATACACTATACGAATGCATATAATATAGACTAGTAGCTTGAGATGATTAACAAAATCAGTACAAAGTAACTGTCACATGTAATGTTCTTGTCCTTGTTTATTGTCGTACACTGTCAGAGTATCAGTTTTATACCCTGATGCAATGATACAACAAATCATATAGTATACACATTCTAAACATAGAAATTCTAGATTCTATACAGTTATATTCCATGTAGTTTACAAATCACATATAGTGTTATACTATTTTCAGTATAATATACACATATTCTATCCATTACATGCAAGTTCCATACAGCATACGGATTCCATATAATGTATGAAGCCATACAGATTTAATAGTGTATGCATATTACATCCAGTGTACATATTCCACACTTTATATACATGCCATTAAATATAATATTAAACAGTAAAGAAACACCATACAAGGAGCCCTTTGATCAGGACCTGCACTGTTGGGTTCACTAACATGTTGGGTTAGCCTCTTATTGTTGCAAGTTCTCTTCATTTTCATAATATTGAAATGAAGAGGCAGATAAAACGACCAAAGAATCCCTGAATCTGAATAAGGCGGTTTTCAAATTACTATATACTGATTTTAAACCTTTGATTAAACAGTATGTATGTATATTCCAAATGGCAGGTTTCCTGGCACAACAAAGAACTTCATGCCATTAAACCTACCATTCGTGATTCCCTATTAAATTATAGGAATATACGAAGAGATGAAGTGGTCCTTGCACGCTGTCGCATAGAACACTCTCATATCAACCCTTTCGGTGTCAACTAATTGTCGTCTGCAAACAACTTTAGGTAAAATATTTGGTAAAATAAGGAAATGAGCCAATAAATGCAAAATTCAAAGGAATAAAGCACATATATAGAAATAGAGTTTGAGACAAAAAGTGAAGTTCCTGATTAGGTGCCACCTTGAAAAGACGGCGTCTGATCTGGGACTGCACTAATTTGTCGTGGAGGAATTACAATATTGCATTTGCAGGACTGCACTATTTGTCGTGTAAATAATAATTTCAAATTGCAACTTTTTTTACAACGGGTTGGAATCGAAAATCGCACATTGGAATAAACTTCAACCCGTTTTGAAATAATCAATGTACATAGTTATTTCAATGGAAAGGTAGTAAAGTCAAGCAGGCAAAGCCAAGACGCAACCACCACCAAAACACCGATGGACAGCATGACACACACATACACAAACAACCACACACCCAAACACACACTCAAACACGAGATAAACACAGAAAACATCAACAGACACACAAGAACTAGAGACAAACACTCCACACATGAACAAAATCACAAGCACAAAGACGTAAGGCAAACAAAAGGAAGGGTGACAAAGATAATATCGCCTTGGCACGGTCAGTAGCAAAAACACCACTGGCGGTTTAAACCGGTCTAAAGACGCCTCATCTCACACTTCTCTCAAAGTCTCCCCAGAACTACAAATAGTGTTAATAAAGGTATCCCCGCTGGACTTACCCACAACATAGACGACAGGACAACATGTAAAACATAGCATAAGAACAGTGACAATTCGTCACATATGTACTCGATGACTTTGCTGAAGTCAGAGCACCTGCAGGTAAGCCGTTAAGGGCACGACCGGGAATAAGTAATACATGAGTCTGGTAAGCTCATCCCGTATCCGAGTTTAAGAGTATACCATCATAGAGTACTACCCTCGGCGTGTCATCGCGCAAGCAAAGAGGGAAGCGTAGCTACCGACTGTAAAAGGGTCGATTACCAAACATGCAGTACGTTGCAATATAATGGGATCATAACATTTCTTCTTAAATGTTTTAATGCGGTTTATAAACAAATCATGAAAATGGATATGACCTCAAAGTTTGTAGATAACATCCCCATAAAAGTCTGGTTGAGAAATGCCTTGTTGCAGTAACGTCCGTAGATTGCAATTATATTTACTAGTGAGTGGTAAATTTCGATAATAAAATGTAGAAAACGTTTTCTGTAACCTTGCTTAAGAAGTTTATCAGTTATAACTAAATTACGACTATTAAAATCTTCAAGCAAAGAACATGCTCGGGCAAACCGAATAAGTTGGGAAATATAAACCCCATAAAACGGATTGCTACAGCAGTGCTGGTGAATTTTCTCTTTCAGTCCTGTACTTCCTGAGTGGAATAGCTATCGTGTTTAAATAGAGTCCATCCAGTATTAAAGGTTAACACTTGCTAGAGGACAAACAGTGCAGGTGCTGATCAGAGGGTTCCTCTAGGATTTTTCTCGTCCGGATATACACTCTTTGAAAATAACAGTGCATGCTTGTCTTTGGTTAACAGGCTCAAGATGTGGACATATGATAGAGTTGTGTTTACCATCCCACCTACGGCATTTATATTGAGACGGATTGTCTCCCTTGTACATATACATTAATTTTTGACCCACTATGATAGCATGCGGTTGACATATGGTATGCTACCGCGTCCAATCAGGTTGGACACGGACACGACGAATATAATAGTCATAATTCGTAGCACACCCATCACAATATTCATCGTAAGCAAAAGGCTCATATTTCCATTAAATCATATCCCGCATGTGCCAATTTGGACTCAACCTCTCTTAAACAATCTACTAAAAAGGAGCATTTGAAAGAAAATGGTACAGAGCGTATTTTTGATACCATGTGGAGCAAATGCTCTATTTATCACAATCGTGTCAAAAATGACTTTCAGCAAAGTCATTGAGTACATATTTGACGGATTGTCACAGTTCTTATGCTATGCTTAACATTTTGCCCTGTGTTCACCGTCGTCTATGTTGTGGGTCAGTCCGGCGGGGATACCTTTATTTACAATATTTGTAAAGCTAGGGTGATTTTGAGAGAAGTGTGAGGTTCGGACGTCCGTAAACCGGTTTAAACTCCCGGTGGTGTTTTTGCTACTGACCATGCCAAGGCGGTAATCTCTTTGTCAGCCTTCCTTTTGTTTGCCTTGCGTCTTTGTACTTGTGATTTTGTTCATGTGTGGAGTGTTTGTCTCTGGTTCTTATGTGTCAGTTGGTGTTTTCTGTGTTCATCTCGTGTGTGGGTGTGCGTTTGGGTGTGTGGTGGTTGTGTGTGTAAGTGTATCATTCCGTCTATCTGTGTTTTGGTGGTGGTTGCGTTGTGGCTTTGCCTGCTTGACTTTACTACTTTTCCATTAACATTTACAATACAGAATATAAGTGTTCACTACTCATATCTAGAAACACTCGTGACAGCTAAATGCAGGAGCTATCAGAATTACTTTAGACATGAATTAATGTGAGAACTAGAGAAATTGGATGATAAATCGGATGACTTAAGCCTCTGTTATCTCGAAGTAATATGTTTGGTCCTTCGAAATTCGAGATGTCGAAGTTCAGCTGTGTATTGATTTTCAAATGTTTTCTTTTGTAACAGATTGATGTTTCATGTAGGAAGGACTTACAGGATGTTAGAACGCAATGCCTGGACGGGACCTTTGAGCCTAGTATTCCGGCTTGTGAGGACAAAAAGAGCAACGGTAAGAATACAACATATACTCTGACAATAGGTCAAATATAATTTGCGTGGTAGACCACTCAGCAATTAGCAAACTGTGAGAACACAGCTGTATAACATTCAATATTCTAACCATGCAGTCCGCCTAGAGAAACCGAAGTTTTAAAACGGCAATTTTGTAAGGCTCTAGATGCACACAATATCGGTTAATTAATTCAATTCTTGGCATGCTAGCACAGCGAACAATTTGGATTCAGCGAGAGAAACCGTGTTACCCAGGATTATATAGCATATACTTTAAAAAAATGGCATGTGCAGTAAAATACGGACAGTTGAAATTTTAGTATAAAAGAATTTAGACCCTTTTCGACAGGTGGTTGAAACACATGTGACATCTTAATGTAAGTTAAATGTACTGCTGAAAGATTCTATGGGCGCTTTCAAAATTACTTTAGACCTTTATTAAGCTGTGAACTTGTTCAGAGTAGAAATCGGATGACTCTCTTTTATCTCGATTCTATTTGTATAGTTCCTGGAAGTTCAAGTTCCTTGAAGCCACCTGTTTGTTGTTCAGAAGTAATATGTCTTACTAAATACCATGTGACAGAAAGTATTGCAAGTTCTGTTGCAGCACAAAAGAATGTGCTTTTGTCACGCTATCTGTTGTCTGCTAACTGTGTCGTCTGCTACAAATATTCATTTTTTTGGTTTTCTTTATTTTGTTTCAAAAACATAGTAACAGTAACAAACAGTTTGGATCCTGATGAGACGCCGAGTTAATTCATAGGTAAACAAATCACAGATCCGGCATTGGCAGCGAAAGGGTTAAAAAGGGATACTAGTTAAGAATTAATTAGTTAATTTGATTTTGATTAAATAATATTGTATTGACATACATACAACTTTGATTGACAGGCAATGACCAAACCAGCTGTGGTGTTCACTATGCAAACATCTAGTAATTATGATTACACAATCAGACGACAAGATATGATCCATATTTTTGTTTTTATAAGCAATTAGATTGGCAATAGAGGATTAGGACGTAAGATAATTTGGGCTGTATGATATTCACTATGACGGGTAAGTTGTACGACATAGCCTGGAATCGAAACGTCGACCTCACGCTTCAAAAGCGAATGCTGAACCGACTGGGGTTACCATGTGGTAGTTACAAGTATGTCTTAAGTAAGGGCAGTTAAAGTAACAAGAGGGCCAGAATGGCTCTGAAGCGCTCACCAGACAATCAGAGGAGAATATTTTCAAAGTTTTCACTATATGTTTCTATAGAAAACTAGCCTGCCCTGGGGCGGGGCTAATTTTTACCCAAGAGGCACATTTATATAACTTTTGTAGAGGACCTGAACATGATGCTATGTGCCAAATATGAAAGCTGAGAACCTTCCAGTTTCAGACAAGAATATTTTCAAAGTTTTCACTATATGTTTCTATTGAAAACTGGCTACCCCTGGGGCGGGGCCAATTTTGACCCCAGGGCCATAATTTATATAACTTGTGTATAAGACCTGAACATGATGCTATGTGCAAAATATGAAAGCTCAGAGAACAAGGCATCCCTGGGGCGGCGCCAATTTTGACCCCGGGGGCTATAATTTATATAATTTTTGTAGAGGACCTAAAGATGATACTATGTGCCAAAGATGAAAACTGAGAACCCTGTTGATTCAGAGGAGAAGATTTTTAAAGGTTGAAATTGTTGACGACTGACGACGCACGACGCACGATGGACGATGGACGACGGACGACGCACGCCGACGGACGACGGACATCAGGCACTCACAAAAGCTAACCCTGAGCACTTTGTGCTCTGGTGAGCTAAAAACTGCGAGAAAACAAGTTAATGTGCTAGTAAGAAAATGACAAAAACATCCCTTCAAAACAAGCAGCATAATTATGTTGTGGTTTTATTTTGTCAGTTTTGTTTGAACTTATGATGATATAGAAGCGTTGTATTTGAACATTAATACGCTACAAACTGATTATTACAACCTAGACCCTATACATGTATAGAACTTTTTATTCCAGATTGTCAGATACCTAACGAGGCCAAGTACAGATTTGATGATGACAATCTCAGTCCAGGAGATAAGGTAAACTATTACAAAGGTCCAGATAAGATGCGGGAATTAAAACATTTTCAAGAATAGTTTCTTAGTTTCGACACCAAACTTTTCGGGTCAATTCTAAAAAGTGGTCACAGCATAGGGTTTAGTGGAGAAACTATTGTGATAAATAGAGCATTTGCGTCAATATGAGGGAATGGATTAAATGTTCATGTAAAACATAATTTCCTTATGAATACATTTTAACCGATTGTTTTATAATGGCTTGTATATACACAGGAAGTAGTGGAAACTGTAGTCATATGGAAAAGAAGTAAAGTCAAGCAGGCAAAGCCACATGCAAGACGCAACCACCACCAAAACACCGATAGACAGTATGACACACACACACACACACACACAAAACCACACATCCAAACGCACACACACACACACACACACGAAATGAACACAGAAAACACTAAAAGAGACACAAGAACCAGGGACAAACGTTCCACAATATGAACAAACCACAAGCACAAAGACGCAAGGCAAACAAAAGGAAGGGTGATATCTATAATTTCATAAAAAAACAATAGACTGTGATTGTAGTATTCGAGTACGCACCTTTATCCGACAACACTGCAGCGACTATTATAGGTCAAAAGGGTCATTGGACTGAAACGTGTGTAATTTTAACCATTTCCTTCATATACATACTTTTTCGTGCCTTGCAAATGGAAAAGACACTGATCAAACGGCAGTTTAGGGTCTATTCTGTTTTGTTATTAAAGTTGAATACACCGGACTGATTTGTTTCTATTGAAACTGTAGAGTCAGATCTATTATATAATGTCTTTCAAACGGTCTTGGGGATGACAGGAATAGTTTGATTTTAAAATATCTTGCGTATTGATTCATGAATAAGAGCAGTTGTATAATACTAACACACATGCATATCGAGAGTTGTTAGTGTGCATTACTGATGATTGCAAATGGTCTGCGCTTTATTGTGTAGTTCAAAATCAATATGTGAGAACTGAGATGAGAAACAGGGCACGTTTTGCAAAACGAAAAATATCGCTTTAAATTTCATTTACTTGAATGCGACAATCAAACAAATACAGTAAGATAAAACTATGTTTATGCTTTACTAACAGTGTATGCCATTATAGTGGTGACTGTATTCTAACTACGTCAATACCGTTAACCCTGACAAACTCTGTCGTCTGCTAACTGTGTCGTCTGCTACAAATTTTCATTTTTTAATTTCTTCATTTCTTCATTTTTGTTTCAAAAACATAGTAACAATAACAAACAGTTTGGATCCAGCTGAGACGCCGAGTTACTTGGCGTCTCATCTGGATCCAAACTGTTTGCATAGGTAATCCGGCCTTGGCAGCGAAAGGTTTAACAAGGGGTACTAATTCAGAATTAATTAGTTAATTTGGATTTTGATTAAATAATATTTTATTGACATGTATAAAACTTTGATTGATAGGCAATGACCAAACCAGCCGTGGTGTTCACCTTGCAAACATCTAGTAATTTTGATTACACAATCAGACGGCAAAATATGATCCATACTTTTTGTTTTGATGAGCAATTAGATTGGCAATAGAGGGATTATGACCCTATCGAACAGCACGCTTAACCAATAGGGGAAGGTTGCAATTAACAGCTAAACTGTCAAAAACAACCAAACCTTTATCATGATGAAAAATGCATTGGGTCTTTTTATAAATGCTTTTCTTGTACATCAATAGATTGTCGTGACATTGTTGGGACGTGAATAGTGTTGCACTGTTTATAACTGCTCATGGACAGACTCAATAAAGCCGAGTCTTTGCATTGCTACTTTTGCTTTCGAAGGATTTCTTACTTTCAGAATTCATTTACTACGTCACGAAAATAAAGGTTATATAGCGCTGACGATAAACGAAGATATAATAAGGCTGTCAATGACAATATCAAAACGATTTTGATTAATAGCATTCAGTGTACAACGCGCTTTATAGGATCAAACCATTCTCCGGGCACACCACACCACTTTGTCTTGCTAGAGAGCAAATACTCGACAACCCGGCAACCTCTATTCCCTATTAGCTGCACTACCCTAGAAAGATAGTGCATTTGTTAGTCAGTTTTATTGAGGATTTGCTGGAATTAAATGTGCTATGCACTTTAAATAAAGTCGTTATTGTAATAATAACAAAATAGTATAATGATTACAACAAATATAATAATTTAAAACTACAGAACGATTTGTACCATCTTAGAGGGGCGCATTCGTACTGATTTTAAAGGAACTATTGCAAGATTCCCTTAGACCATTAAGTAGATAAATACTTGTGAGCTGTATCCATTAATCGCAGTACTCGATGAATACGTCGTGAAGGTTCCGACGACGCGATGGTCGACGAAGAATAAGCCACCGGCGAAGATTCCTAAACAACCTTATTGAGACCATAATGTTTAGCAAACAGTAAAAGCTTACAGGGCCAAACATCTGAATAGGGTTTTATATATTGTTACATTGTTTTAACTGAATAGAATCATAGTTTTAAACTAAAACTTAAAACAGAGTTTACCCCTATCAAGAAGCATAATTTATAAATAATTCTGGTCTGGTCTAGATATACGTTGATTACAACTCTACAATCTATATTTGGTCCTTACTCACGTCATATTAGAATTTAATCGTGATTTTAATCGATTAACATCTGCCGATTATCGAGTAAATATTTAATAATATTAGATAATAATTATAATACATTGCTCCTTCTCTACAACGACACCCTTTGGGATACGAAGATTGTACGTGTTGTTCAGAGGAATTTGTTATAGGGTGGGAAAATCAAACATAATTAGCATGTTTGCAGATCCCCAGATCAGTTGTATTTCGAGAACTTAAACCGTTATGCCTCAATCAAACCCTATGTTGTGACGACTCTTTCGAAACGCTACAAATTGACGATACTAAAGAGTGGTCACAACATAGGGTTTGATAAAGGCATAAAGAAAATATGATGGAAAAAGTTGTTTCTGGCGCCTTGTTGTTTCGGAAACAGTGACATACGTTGTTGTAAGGAGGGAATCGTTATTGAGAGGGCCGTTGTAGGGAGGGAACACTGTAGCTGTCGTCGTCGTTATTATCATCCGAGATATTTGAGGCTTAATTGCAACACTCCTGAAACGAGCATCTACAGGGCGAACTCGTAACTGCTTTTGGAGACAGTTTGGATCTTGATGACATACCGGATATTTTCAGGATTCAGAGTGTTGATATTCTGATTATGCTCTTCCAAATAATGACCGAAACACTTCTTTGACAATTTAAGGAACACAATTATTTAAATGCTCTTAACCCCTCGCTTGCTGAATTTTTAAATACATTTCTCCTTCTTTACCGATGCCCTGTTGTATAATTACATATATCTTCACTGTGTACAAGTATTTCGCTGTGCAATCACTGCTGTGGAGAGCACTGGTTGTACAATTAACTTGTAAATAGTGCAGACCCTGACGAGACAGCTCCTGAAGGAGCTGTCTCATCTGGGTCTTCATTATTTACAGGTAGGTATATTGACGTGGATAGCAAGCGAAGAGTTAACATTATATTATATTGTTACTACGATTTGTTTTAGATCAGTTTATTTTTAGGTCTGTTTATTTTTAGATTAGCCACGGACAGCTGATAGGTGTAGAGTGTGCTGAAGCCATCTGGGGTTACTACGATTATTTTTAGATCAGCTTATTTTTAGACTAGTTTATTTTTAGATCTGTTTATTTTTAGATTAGCCACGGACAGTTGATAGGTGTTGAGTGTACCGAAGCCATCTGGGATTACTACAACTACTATGATACGCATCAATCAAATATGAGTGTACTATGCCACAATGGTATTCTATATGGAATGGATAACATGCAATGTGAAGATGGTAAGAAGCACATGGCAGTTACACGCGTTACCTAATGAATACCATAGAATCTGTATAAAGCGGCCAGCCATTTATTGAACATAGGTTACTTAAAAATACTGTTGATTGCTTAAAGCAGGGCAAAAAGCAATGCAGAAAGTTACCACCTGCCTAATATACACATTTCTATACCCTTTAAGTCCTCTTAAAAATTGTTCTGCTGTGTTAATTGAAGAATGTATTGCTGTATGTACAGTGCTCCCTCTCTACGACATCTTTTGGGATACGAAGAAGATTGTATGTGTTGTTCAGAGGGAGTTGATATAGGGAGGGAAATTCAAACATAATTAGCTTGTTTACAGATTACAAGATAAGATGTATTTCGCGAACTAAATCCGTTATGCCTCTATCAAACCCTATGTTGTGACCACTCTTTAGAATCGTCACTTTGTGGTCACAACATAGGGTTTGATGGAGGCATAAAGAAAATACGATGGAAAGTTGCATCTTGAGCCATGTTGTTTCGGAAACAGCGAGATGCGTTGATGTAAGGAGTTAATCGATATTGAGAGGGCCGTTGTAGGGAGGGAGCACTGTATATTCATGGGCCGATTTTATTTTATAATTACGCATTAACCATGTGAGATTTGACTGTGGCAGAAATTTCAGAATTAGATCTATATTATTCTAAACTGATTATTATAACTAAACAGCTCGTCCTAATCAGACACCACGGCTACTACTGGGACTGTCTGATATGGTCCTACTATGTTTCAAATGGTTCAAAACATCATTTTCTTTTACCCCATGAATATTCATGTAGAAAAAAATGACTCCATGAATATCAATAACATTATTTGTTATAATGGCATATGAACACAGAACATTTTGGCTCAGGCAGAAGCTGTAGAATCAAATCTTTATTACACCATAAGCAAACAGAGCAGAACCTGATCAGACGGCTCCTATAGAAGCCGTCTAAATCTTGGTTTACTCTGTTTGCAGATGCGTCAACATATGATTACATAAGGGAAAGGATTAACCATTTTCGAAAATCTTGCAAGAAATTATGACATAATGTATATTTATTAAATTTAAGAAATAATAACATCATATATATTAATTAAATGATATTTATAATGACATGTGATCACATGAATGTTGGACTATGGCGGAGTTTTTTTAATCAGATTATAATTTTTAGATCAGAAAACAGGTTACATGTATTTCACAAGCAAACATATCTATATAATTCAACAAGCAAACATGTCCGCATCGGTAATTTTGCAATACGATGAAATAAAGTAAACTTCTTATATCGGTCGTGGAGACAGGTGGCAGCTTATTGCATAGTGATAGTCATACAGAAAGCTCCTCTACAGAGCTCCAGATAAGATGCGTAAATTAAAAACATTTTCAAGAATAACTCCTTTATTTGACCACTCAACCCTATACTGTGACCACTCTTTAGAATCGTCTCGATGTTTTACCACTTACTCCATTAATATTCTTTTTGACGCCTTTACTCATTACCTCATAGGCTATTTTTAGATCCAACCTCTTTAAATAAATCTACCGAAAAGAAGCATTAACTAGAGAAAAGGATTTGTTTTAGTTTGAAACCATTTCGATAAATAGAGCATTTGCTTCTGCTCTATTTATCATAGTGGTTTCACAAAGTGACTTTTACAGAGTCGTCAAAAGTCGTCAATATGAGGGAATGAGTTAAATAAAATTATCAAATATCTTATTTTCAGTTTTTAGTGATGATTGAAAACTCGCTTGTTCTCTTAAGTTATATGTGATCACCGTGAAATTTCTTTTTTTCTTTTAAGTTTTTAGTGATGAATGCAGAAACTCGGTAGACCATGGCACAGTGGTAAAGAGGTTCGACCAAATCAAAGTAGAGTGTGACAAAGGGTACACTCTCAGTGTATCCAAGCGAAACAATGACTTTAAATGTAACGACGACGGCAAACTGATAAACAAAGTACAGAGCAATCAACAAGCAAAATGCCTTCCTGGTGAGTGTTTATTGTTTTCAGCTTCAGATTCATAGAGTACCATCAGGTTCTGTGACGTGGTTAGTTTTCGTTTTACACATGTCAAACCCTTCCAACGCCGAGTATACAAATAGACTATTCCAAAATTAAAACGGCCAGACTTATCGTGAATATTCTGGGATGTTTAAAAGAAAAATGTAACATGGCAAACAATGCATATCTCGATGAAACGCTTCCTCTAAAAGCCCTCTCATCTGAATCTACCCTGCCTACTAACAACATTACTTACATTGTCATGCACTTGCATAATTTAATGTTTAGGTATGTGTGTATCAACATATGTACGTATATATGTTCGTATGCACGTACTCATGTACGGACGTTTTGTATGTATCGGATTGGGTGTGGTTTGTTTTTGTAAAAGCGGAGTTTGGGGGCTAATCGGTACGTGCACAAGCACTTTAACAACATTTGCAGCATCAGAGCAGAATAAGACCTTCGCCACGAATCGGGTTCTGTTACATCATATACAGCAACTATAACAAAAATGTTTCTCAATGGATAACTTTGTTCCGCCTCAAACTCTTGTTATTTCGTTTGAGAGCGGTTGTTTGGATCGAATCGACGAAGTGAAGCTAGTTGGCCATTTTAGTTTGTAGTAGCAATGAAGCGAGGCCCTCGACAGGGCAAATTCCATTGTTGCTCATGAATCCGTATATACATCAGTATTTAGAGGGATATACGGCTTTTATACATGGCTAATTGACCAAACAAAATCGAGGAGTTTACTTTGCGGTATAATAAGTACGTATGTATGTGTCTATGTAAATGTATGTACGTTAGTAAGTACGTACGTCACTCCCTCATTTGATCTCTTTTAAGGTTGAATGTCTTTGTGTATGTGTGTTTGTCTATGTATGTATATTTTTATATATCTTTCTTTCTCTCTCTCTCTCTCCTCTCTCTCTCTCTCTCTCTCTCTCTCTCTCTCTCTGTACCGATCTCTTTCCCTCAAACACATAGACACTTACGTGCACACATATATTCATACAAAGAGACACCTAGACAAAGACACTAACAGTCCCATCCCGTCACACACAGTTTCACACAGACATACAGACACACACGGCAAACGTATGTACAATCAGTCACATAAAGAGACACAGCAACGCACATACACAGCGATTCACATCCGTGACGGTATACGGGCACAGTTGCGCATAAATCAACACCTGCATTTCGACAACCGTTATAACCAACCAACCACAACCAACACATAACGACACACATCACCACATCGCACTACACCACCACAGACACACTGGCACAAACACACACACTTGCACTCACACATGCACTCACACACACGCACATACACATACACACACGCACGCATGCACTCTCTTTCACACACTCAAACACACACGCACCGATGCACGTAAGGTCACGCACTCCTACTCACACATACACACACACAAGCACACACACACATACACGCACACATACATACACACACAAACTCACACCGGTTTGGCAAGAGAGTGTGTAAGAAAGGTAGTTTATACGCAGAGCAATAGTTACAAACAGATATTAATGTTAGGATGAGCGTAAGAATAAGCGTAAAAACGAGCGTAAGAATTTAAGGATGAGCGTAATAATGAGCGTTAGGATCAGCGTAAGAATGACCGTAAGGATGAGAGTAAGAATGAACGTAAGAACGAGCATAAGAATAATGTAAGAATGAGTGTAATAATGAGCGTGCGAATGAACGTAAGAACGAGCAAAAGAATGAGCGTAAAAATGAGCGTAAAAATGAGCATAATACTGAGGGTTAGAACGAGCATAATAATGAGCGCAAGAATGAGCGTAAGAATGAGCGTAAGAATGAGCGTAAAAATGAGCGTAAGAATGAGTGTAAGAACGAGCGTAAGAACGACCATAACAATGAGCGTAAGAATGAGTGTAAGAACGAGCGTAAGAACGACCATAACAATGAGCGTAAGAATGAGTGTAAGAACGAGCATAATAATTAGCTTAAGAATGAGCATAAGAATAAGCATAATAATAAGCAAAAGTATGACTCTCTCTCTCTCTCTCTCACTATATATCTTTCACAAACATTGTATTAAGTTTCATATTTTGTTTGCCATTACATGTATATATCAATGCGTTGTATGCTTTGTATGGGGAGGGTCAAATCTAATGTTGTAAGAACTTGTGACCCGACCCAATTTCCTCTAATATGGAAATAAAATATGTTTAAACTAACCTACATTAAGCATCCGATTGTCTCTATGACCGATATTTACCCTAGAATTAACGTCCGGTTTAAAAAGGTTTTACTGTATACTAGTTGATTCTGAAAAGCAATCAGAAAACTCTGTTTTGAATTACCTCATCTATGCTGTCGAAGTATATTCTTTACCTCACAGAGACGCATTTTTGACAATTTTGCAAATATAGTTGACACAGAGCAGAGTTGTCTGCTGTGTTTGCTTATACAAAAATATTGACCTGATTCTTCAGTATCCGCCACGGCCAAAACACTCTGCATTGTACGCTATTACAAAATGTTAGCTAGTAAATATATGCATGATTGAGATAGATCAAGTAATGAAGACATACAGTATCACATGTCCAGCATTTATTGAACAAGAGTCGTACAAAGCATGTGGTTGCTTAATGCAGTTCAGAAGTAATCCATAAAAAATGCCTGTAGGAGCTTTCTGCATTATTGTTGACCTGCATTAAGCTACAAACTGCCTTAGATATCCATATTTAGACGTATTTCTTGGTGACTGCTTAGAACAGGTTCTACTGTATTTAAACGGTATATCCAAATTGGACGACAGGTGACCTGACCTCCTGTTATGACCCAATCTAGATGCGTTCTGATTCTGTAATCCATTCAACCCTGAATTAAACCATTTGCTCCAACGTTTCCATATATTGGACGTAAGCAAACAGTGCAGACACCGCATTATGCGGCGTCTGATCAGAGTCTGCACTGTTTACTGATAGGATATTCAATGTAAAACAAAGCAAAAATGAAAATTTAGACCAGACATCCCTTAGATAAAAGATAGACTAAACCAATATATAAGCATGGAATAATCCACTGGAAGCAAATGGGTTAAACGAACGGAATAGCCCATCAGTGTTTAACTATAGAGCCTACTTCGTACGAAATCCTTAACCCTTTACCTGATAGAAGCGGCTTTAAGCGAGTTTAATATATTCCTCCGCTGAAGAAAATAGTTCCAATTTTTACAATAATGAACATATAGCATCATAAATAGTTTCTATATTCTAGGAGGTGTTAGCTTAAAGCAGGCTGAAAGTAAAGCAGAATGCGCATTAAGGCGCATTCTGCTTTACTTTCAACCTGCTTTAAGTGGTCACCTGTCTTCAAAACTAGAAATAGGGTATTGGGTAAAGGGTTAACTTGCTTGACGATTTGGAATGAAAAGCATACTCAGTTTTTTTTTTCTCTATGAGTTTTCTGGTCTGGATCCACGCAAATGACTATGCATTCTTGTCCAGCATTACATAATATTTAACAAAACGGACGCCAAAAAAAAGTAAACAGTCCCAAAAGGTTTGAATAGATCTTCATCTTTATCTGTCGTTTAAGAGTTGACGCATTAGTTCTGTATTGTACCGATTCTCCTTTATTGGCAGATAATTGCAAATTGCCCGATGATTTGAAAATGCAAGTGGAACGTTGGCCGAAAGGAAGCACAACACGTTACCTGTCTGGTGGCCTGACAGTTAACCATTTGGACATGATTCTCCTGAACTGCACAGATGTGGGCTATGAGCCATCTAACCGCATTGTTGAGTGCAGGGCTGGTGAGTGGATCGACGAAGAAGACGATTGGAATATCACATCCGACACATTTTCAAAATGCAGGGCAGGTTTGTTTCAGATTCGTTCTTATTTCTCTGATTTTTGTTGGTTAGTCGAATTTATATCCCACCTATCCTTATATCAAGTATCAAGGTGATTAATCATTTCTCCTATGTACATGTAAGCGCACGTTTAAGCATCAGTAAGCATAGAAGACCCAGATCAGACGGCTCCTATAGGAGCCGTCTGATCTGGGTCTGCCCTGTTTGCTTATGATGTAATATAGATCTGATTCTACAGCTTCTGGCTGCCTCGAAATGTCCTGTGTTTATATATCATTATTTAAAAAATCTAATTAATATTCATGACGTCATAATTTCTTACATGAATATTCAACAGTGAAAGGGTTAACCCTATCCCTCATATAAACACCCTTTTCATGTATTTACTAACAGTGTTGCCCATATCAGACGGCTCCTATAGGAACCATATAACCCATTTACTCCCAGTTGATTCTTCCGCGCTTATATATTGGATTAGTCCATGTTTGATATAAGGGATGCCTGGTCTAAATTTACACATTCGGTTTGTTTTATATTGAAATTCCTATCAGCAAACAGTGTAGACTCTGACCAGACGATGCGGCGTCTGATCAGAGTCTACACTATATTGGATCGTGAGCACAAACTGGTTAACCAGGATCTGCTCTGTTCGCTGTTGACATGATAATATAGATCTTAATCATCAGTTTTTACAAAAGGAAAATAAAAGTTTATAGTATAAACATTCAGCTAATAAATATGTATGGCGTCATTATTTAAGCGCTTTGAACATACATATCCTGCGTTAAAAGATCGCTGTATAAATGTGGTAATATAATATAATAATTACAGTAAAACCTCGATTATCCGAACACTAAAATACGTATTATCATCGATCCCTAAGACAGGTGGCAGCTTAATGCATGGTGAAAGTCATGCAGAAAGCTCCTCTAGGAGCTTTCTGCATGACTTTCATCATGCATTAGGCAGGCACCTGCCTAAAAGGGTCTAACTTCGTTTATAACGAAAATTCGAATAATCGAGATTTTACTGTATTATTATTATTTCTTACATGCATATTGAACAGGGAAAGGGTAAACTCTTTGAAAGTGGGAAAACGAATGTACAGGTACTTCCCGACAGCGTACACTCAAATCATGGGGCTCCTGGAGATGCCGTCTGGTCATTGATCAGAGTATACATTGTTTGTCATTCAACTCCTCTAGCAGACTTCACCCATTCCTTTATAGGCAATACTTAGACTCTTTTCCTCATAGGCTATTGTTAGGCCCATTCCCTCACAGGCTATTGTTAGACTTATTCCCCAAAGGCTACTTTTAGACACAGCCCCTTTGACTAAATCTACTGAAAAGGAGCTTTTTTGGAGAAAAAGGAAAATGTTTGAAATGTGTAATTTTGAAACCATTGTGATAAATAAAGCAGTTTTCCCTATGGAGCAAATGTTGTATTTACCACAATAGTTATATAAAAATAACTCCATTATTTCTCCACAAGACCCAATGTTGTGACCACACCTTTGAATCACTCTAGCCCTTTCACCGCCGAAGTCACTTAAATGCACCACGACAAATAGTGCAGTCCCAGATCAGACGCCGCCTTTTCAAGGCGGCGTCTGATCAGGGACTTCACTTTTGGTCTTTTTTGACTTCACTTTTGGTCTCTATTGGTATACCTGTGCATTATTCCTTTGAAATTTGCATATATTTATCTCATTTCCCTGTTGTACCGAATGATTTAACAAACATTGGATTGCAGACGACAATCAGAAATTTGGCGCCAAAAGGGCTAGAGAGTTCGGCGGAGATATGACGATTTTATGATTTGAGTACGCACCTTTATTTGTTGCTACAGTGCTCCCTTTCTACAACGACACCCTTTGGGATATGAAGATTCTGTGTGTTGTTCAGAGGGAGTTGTTATAGGGAGGGAAAATCAAACATAACTAGCTTGTCTGCAGATCCCCAGATAAGGTGTATTTCGAGAACTAAAACCGTTTTGCATCAATCAAACCATATGTTGTGACCATTCTTTAGAATCGTTACAAAGTGACGAGTCTAAAGAGTGGTCACAACATACGGTTTGATGGAGGCATAAAGAAAATACGATTGAAAATGGTTGTTTCTGGAGCCTTGTTGTTTCGGAAACAGTGATATGCGTTGTTGTAAGGAGGGAATCGTTATTGAGAGGGCCGTTGTAGGGAGGGAGCACTGTAATGTTATATGAGCATATATGTCTTACCAGTTCAGAACTGTAGAATGAGATCTGTATAATGACAGAAGCACACATAGCAAATTCTGGAGGAGCCGTCTGATCTTGGTTTTCTCTGTTTGCAAGGATCTGAAATGGCGTGTTTATCAGGCAAATGATTAAATAGAACTTTCAAATTTTTTCAGCCGAATGTGAACCAAGATGTGAAAATTTCGGAAAGTGCGTCAGGAACAATAAATGCCAGTGTCTAAGAGAACACACAGGGGACAGATGTAGTGAATGTAAGTAATTTTCAAACTATATACATATCTACTTCTAACCAACATTCTACTGACAGCTAACGTTATGTCAGTTACATTTGGCTGGGACTGTATATAGTATGGAAAGTTGTGGTAGACAAACAGCAGAGACACTTTTTATTTAAGATCGTACAGATTGAAATGATCGTAAGTTTAAACACACAACAATCACAAAAATGCTATTTTTAGAATAAATCTACCGAAAAGGAGCATTAACTAGAGAAAAGGAAAATGTTAGAATTGTGTAGTATTGAAACCAGTGTGATAATTAGAGCATTTGCTCCTATAGAGCAAATGCTCTATTTAACACAATGGTTTCAAAAAGTAACTTCTACAGAGGCGTCAAAAGGCGTCACTATGAGAGAATGGATCATTTCTACAAACAAGTATTAAACTTGAGCATGTAGAATTACACAAACAAGTTTATTCATGTTTCCTTGTTACCCTAGCAACTAGAGTTTTGCACTGAATGCAATTCTTTGGACATTTGCAAGTAGAGGACCGTCCAAGGAACATTTACTCCTATCATTAATTTCAATCATGTATCAGAGATGCTGTATGAATACAAACTTAGAATAATATCCAGATAATCCATATCATGCGAAAACAGTATATATTGCTGCACACTAACTTGAGCGATAATTTCGGCAGCCCAAGTAGAAGCCAGTGTCGTATACAGTAAACCTCCTCAAAACCGGACGTTGAATTTCGTAATAGGGTCATTCTCCGACAAAAGTATTAATCCATCTCAAAACCTCTTAGTTTTGAAAGCTATTACTTTCAAATAATTAGTTTTGCCATTCAACGCATTTACCTTTTATCAATGTTTTGCAGATAGTTTGCAAACAGTAAGTTAAGTAATATGTTGGACAACGACCTTGACCTTTATTTGGCTGTCTGAAATTGTCTTTACCATCACTGTTTTTATTTGTTGTTAAAAAGCATTACTGTTCATTTTAAGAAAGAAAGTTTGTCGGTTATTTAGGAATGGACGATTATCTTTACTGGTAAAGATGAATACAAAAACACTAAAACTGCCAACAAGTGTTGGCAGAATAAAATTGTAACTATTATAAATATCAGTCTTGAAGACAGATGGCAGCTTAATGCAGAATACAAGTCATACAAAAAGCTCCTCTACTGAAAAGGAACATTAACTAGTGAAGAGGAAAATTTTAAAATTGTGTAGTTGCTGTTTTAACCCATCCGCCATAAATACGCTTTTCTTTGTCACTTTTAGAAACCATTGTGATAAATAGAGCATCTGCACAGTGGTTACAAAAAAACACAATTCTAAATGTTTCCCTTCCTCTAGTAAATGTCCCTTTTTTGTAGATTTATTTTTGTTGTGTTCTTATGTTTCAGTTAGATGTCCTAGGTGTAAAAAGAATGGTGGTACTTGTCCGAATTCTCCCAAATGTGTCTGCCCGAATGACAGAGTAGGAGTAGACTGTGAATATTGTAAGTAATTCCCAACGAAATGCTAACTCATCCAATACTGACTTGTAAAAGTGGAATACCCCATCATTGTTTATTACAGTGCTCCCTCTCTACAACAACACCCTTTGGGATACGTAGATCGTACGTGTTGTTCAGAGGGAGTTGTTATAAGGAGGGAAATCAAACATAATTAGCTTGTTTGCAGATTCCCGGATAAGGTGTATTTCGAGAACTAAAACCGTTATGCCTCTATCAAACCCTATGTTGTGACCACTCTTTAGAATCGTCACTTTGTGACGATTCTTAAGAGTGGTCACAGCACAGGGTTTAATGGAGGCATAAAGAAAATACGATGTAAAAAGGTTGTTTCTGGAGTCTTGTTGTTTCGGAAACAGTGACATGCGTTGTTGTAAGGAGAGAATCGTTATTGAGAGGGCCGTTGTAGGGAGGGAGCACTGTAGTAGAGTCCACATAGTACGAACGCATGATATTGAATGACAAACAATGCAGAAGCCCTCTTATCTTGGTCTACATTGTTAACTAATGTCGCAGACGACAAACTCAGTCGAATTCAGTTCATATGTTTAATATTCATCCTTATGACAGGAAACCGCAATACTCTGCAATAATACTCAGCATTACGCACACAGAGGAACAGGGACTCTGAAAATACATTATGCAAGTATGACATTATATATATATAATGAGAAAGATATTAATTAGCTTATCAATGTATCGTATTGTGAACAAAAAGGATCTAACACGCGGAAGCTTATTCCGAGTATCAGCGCGTTTAAATGGATTGCTTTTATCTCGCTTGAATAATTTTACCTTGTCGTTCTTGAATTCATACGCTAGAGATGTGATCTGGAGAATACATGTAAATAAAGTGTTCCGGTGTAACAAACGTTTTCCGCAATAATTACTTTGCCGATATCTCCTTTGGGAAACACTTTGTGAAGCAAACAAAGGAGACCGTGGTCAAAACATTCGTTTAGGGACTCTCAGACAGGGGTATACAACACTTGGCTATGTCATGTTTAGAAAACCACTAAGCATAACTTGACTGGATGAATCGTTTTCTTACCGAGATACTTGTTCTTGTATTTGCACACAGAGTAGACACATATCAACAGCTGGTGGTTGAGCTGTTTGATAAGGATCTGTTTTTTTCCTGATGAATGTTGTTCAAAATTATTAATAAGTTTCTGCTATTATCATTGTTGCCATTGTTAATATGCTATGTTAACCCTCACAACCCAGACGTTTCCAACAATGGACTGATAAATTTCAAACAAGTTAAGCTTGTGGTAAATAGTTTGGTATTGTTCTATTGAAAAGTGTAACATGACAAAAGTGCAGACCCTAATGGGAGGACTCCTTTAGGATACCTCTCATCTTGGTTTACACTTTTTGCAACGTATATCAATGGTTTTTTCCCTCACAGTATTGGTTAAAATGCCTTCAATGCACGTGCACTAAGTGATATATTTTATAGTTTTTCATGATTTACGGTGTTAATGTTGCTTCTGTTATTGCGTTTCAGTTAACTGTCCTCTGTGTGAAAGGAATGGTGGTACTTGTCCGAATTCTCTCAAATGTGTCTGCCCTCAAGACAAAACAGGAGAAAACTGTGAACATTGTAAGTAATTCTCAATGATATTATAACCCGTCCATTGTAAGTAATTCCCAATATTGTGTTAAACCGTCCATTGTAAGTAATTTCCAATATTGTGTTAAACCGTCCATTGTAAGTAATTCGCAATAATGTGTTAAAATGTCCATTGTAAGAAATTCCCAATATTATGTTAACCCGTCCATTGTAAGTAATTCCCAATATTATGTTAACCCGTCCATTGTAAGTAATTCCCAATATTATGTTGACCCGTCCATTGTAAGTAATTCCCAATATTGTGTTAAACCGTCCATTGTTAGTAATTCCCAATATTGTGTTAACCCGCCAATTATAAAAATTCTCATTAATATGTTAACCCGTCCATTGTAAGTAATTCCCAATATTCTGTTAACCCGCCCATTGTAAGAAATTCCCAATATTCTGTTAACCCGTCGGTTGTAAGAAATTCTCTATATTATGTTAACCCGTCAATACAGTATGGGAGGTGAAATGTGTGAGAGAATTTTGAATGATACATGTAACACAGTGCAGTCCCTAATCAGAGCGTTTCTCTAAGAACCCTCATAGCTGGGTCTACACTATTTGCTTGCTAATTACAGTACACTCGTTTCCGGTAGTCAAAACTATCACTTGCATTTAGGTTTACTTCACAATTATTTAATTGTTCGATTTGTTCACAATATATCCTGAAATTGGGAGATCCTTCCAAAGCAAAAGTAGCAATGCGAACAGAGAAAACTACAGACTCGGTTATGATCCTATTATATTGCAACGCACTGCATGTTTGGTTATCGACCCTTTTACAGTCGGTAGCTGCGCTTCCCTCTTTGCTTTCGCGATGACAGGCCGAGGGTAGTACTCTATGATGGTATACTCTTAAACTTGGATACAGGATGGGTACGAATTGTGCACCACTTGTCGCAGATTTGTTCTTGTACTGCTATGAGAGAGATTTCATGTTGAGTTTGAATCCTCAATCACAAGAAGATGTTATAAAAGCCTTCAATGAAACTTGTCGATATTTGGATGATATTTTTAACTTAGATAACCCTTTCTTTGATGCTCTGATTCCTACAATTTATCCTAAAGAACTCAAATTTAATAAAGCTAACCCGTCCGACAAGTATGCAGCGTTTCTTGACCTAGACCTTAAAAGTAAAAATAGAATGATTTCTTCTAAAATATATGACAAAAGAGATGATTTTGATTTTAATATTGTAAATTTTCCTCATCTTGACGGGGATGTTCCCCGTGCTCCATCTTACGGGGTTTATGTATCTCAACTTATTCGTTTTGCTAGAGCTTGTTCATCTATTGACGATTTTAACAGTCGAAATCTCATTTTAACTGAAAAACTGCTTAAACAAGGATATAGATACCATAAACTAAGAAAATCTTTCTCTAAATCTCTCGCTTATTGGCTAGTACAAATGTAATCTCAAGGTACTTTTGCGACACGGTATTTCACATCCTGAATTTTATGGTGATGTGATTTACAAACTTCGTAAAATTATTGGACATACCCATTTTCTCACTTTGTTCATCAAATATATAAAACAATTCATTAAAAAGGGATCTGATCCTGTATTACTACAACACACTGCATGTTTGGTTGTGAACCCTTTTACAGTTGGCAATCACGCTGGCCTCTTTGCATGTACGCCGACAAGAAAGTTTTAGTACTCTATGAAGGCGACCTCTTTAATCCAGAAATGGAAGGAGAACGTCGAATATCTGTACTATTTCATTTTTGTCGTACCCTTTATTACTTTTCTACAGTTACTCTGTTTGCAGCTCAATCATTGAGTACACTAGCGATAGGTGGATACAGTATGCTTAATTAAATATTTTTTTGTTATACATGCACTTTACCACTGTATTTGCTGTCGCGGTTGTTGTAGATTAGTCGGAGAGGGGGTACGTTTATTTACACTGTTTGTCTTTTAGGATGGGGATGGAATAAGGGTGAGGTTGGGCGCCCATAAACCGGTTGAAACCCCCGGTGACCTTTGTCACTGACCGTTCCAAGGCGGTACTTCCATCTTCCTCCTATTGTATGTTTGTTTTGTCTTTGTGCGTCTCTTGTTGTTTTTTCTACCTATGTACATTTGCTGTTTCCTTGTGTTGCTGTTCGGGCGAGTGTTTGTTCTGTATGTGGTGTTTCCTGCATGACTCATTTTTGTACTTTTACCAGACTCATGTATTACTTTTTCCCTGTCGTGCCCTAAACGGCTTACCTGCAGGTGCTCTGACTTCAGCAAAGTCATTGAGTACATATTTGACGGAATGTCACAGTTATAATGTTATGTTTTACATGTTGTCCTGTGTTCACCGTCGTTTATGTTGTGGGTAAGTCCAGCGGGGATACCTTTATTTACAATATTTGTAAAGCCAGGGTGACTTTGAGAGAAGTGTGAGGTTAGGACGTCTTCAAACCGGTTTAAACCCCCAGTGGTGTTTTTGCTACTGACCGTGCCAAGGCGGTACTCTCTTTGTCACCCTTCCTTTTGTTTGCCTTGCGTCTTTGTGCTTGTAATTTGTTCATGTGTGGAACGTTTGTCTCTTGTTCTTGTGTGTCTTTTTTTGGTGTTTTTTGTGTTCATTTCACGTGTGTGTGTGTGCGTTTGGGTGTGTGGTTGTGTGTGTGTGTGTGTGAGTGTATGTCATGCTGTCTTTCTGTGTTTTGGTGGTGGTTGCGTCTTGCATGTGGCTTTGCCTGCTTGACTTGACTACTTTTCCATTTATTGCATCTGTTCAAAACGTTTATTTGTAAGGCATTAATTTTGCAGACATTTTAGATTCGCTAGAGAACATTAAACAGAGAAAATAACAAAAGTTGTCGCCAATATACAGCAACTGCTATAACTTTTTGGTCTAAATTCCTGTACAACAAAATCATTGCCAGACCTGATCCTCTAATTGGAAACAATGATAAAATGGATAAGAGTCAGATTATGTAGACGACACATGGTCGTGGTAATTAATACAGAAAATGCATTGTGGTTACATGTTTAATGCGAGAGCTACATGATGTCTGCTAAAATATGAGAGTATGAAATGTGACAAATGCACAATATGATGATACATACATGTATACTAATGGAATTGGTACAAATGTTTTGGTATGAACTTATCTTGATTAACACTCACTAAGAACAGTATCAGTGATCTGGGTCATAACAGTTTACTGTGAAGAGAGAGAGATAGAGGTTTTTCTTAAAATGAGCATATGCTTTATTGCATTCCAGTCTCTTATCAGTATTTGTCAGCAGCAATTAAAACCTCCGCCATTTTATCTCCTTTCTAGAGAATATTATCTAAATGGTGTAGGTTTGTATGGATTTACCTATAAGTAAGTTTAATTGGCGACAAGTGTGATATTGCCGGTCATGTCCGTCGCTATCGCGACAATATCCCGTACAATATCCTACACTTGCAGTGGTCATGCCACTTCTGTGGCCTAACTAAACCGTTTACTTTATGAATAATTAATATTCATGTAAGAAATAATAGCATCATCACTATCAAATAATATTCAATGTAGTCTACCTCCAACTCGACGAAACCTTTGAGAAAATATTGATCGACTGAAAATAGTTTGGATCCTGACGTGTGATGGAGTCCCTTGGGCGTCTCATCTAGCTCCAAACTGTGTGCAACTGCCAGTCGATCGTGATTAGCGAGAAATAGAGGATCTGTCGCGAGTTGTCTTTAATATCACATGTTCCTAAACGAGCCTTAGAAAACGTTATTAAGTGAGCCTTTTCTTGGTGAGTTTCGGAACATGTGATCTTAAAAGACAACGAGCATCAGCTTATTTTTCTCACATAACTAAAACAGTGTATTTTCGCCGTTTTAATGACATGTAAACATCGGTTTCCGTGGTTTGACGTCATATATGACGTAGGACGTCATATATGTTCTAAAGTGTTCTTACACGTGTTACAGATCGGGAAATCTTAAACCGTTGTTCTAAACCGGAGATAAGGGGAGTTACGTGAGAAAAAGAGTTATACATGTTTCCTTATTATTATTATTATTATAATCATTATCATTTGTACAAGTAAATTTGACAGACCAGGCGATTACTACAAACGGAACAAAAAGGATCGTCTACTCATGCGCGAGTTTCATTTGGTTCAGACCATTTTATGACATTTTGTAACCTTCTGCCTTTTGAGCATTTGCCGTCTGCAAATTTTTCGCGTACTTCATTTCTAAGAGTACATGTTTGGCTAAAGCAGAGACAACGTTTCTTGTTCCTAATGAGGCGCCGATGTTTCATTTAAAGGTGCCATTTTATAAGTACAGTCAATACAGATTCATGAAGAGATAAAGATCGTCTACTCATGCGCGAGTTCTTGCATGATTATTCATGAGGTAAAATGTAACTTTGTGTTTTTTTCTTGTATTTCAGTTAAGTGTCCTGAGTGTAAAAATAATGGTGGAACTTGTCCGACTTCTCTCAAATGTGTCTGCCCTACAGGTAGAGTAGGAGAAAACTGTGAACATTGTAAGTAATTTCCAATATTATATGAACCTGTCCAACGCTATATTTTCAGAGTGGAGTAGTCCACCACTGATATAATTCATACAGTATGAAGGATACACATTATGAAAAAGGATTTTGAATGACAAACAGCGCATACTCTGATCAAAACACCTGTCCGGTAGCCCTCTGATCTGGCTCTACACTGTTTGCTAATGACAGAACAGAGTAGGAGAAGATTTTGAGAATTATAAGTATTTCACATTGTTACGTTTAACCTGCCAATGCTCAATAGTTTATTATTGTTTACTGTTTCACACTTTACGGAAGGGTAAATCGGATGACCAAATTGCTGGAGTCCTCTTATCTGGGTCTACACTGCTTGCTAATGACATTAATTTTCTAGACATTTGAGTCAGTTCATTGGATTAACCGTTAACATATGCATGTTAATTAACCTTTAGCCTGCTGAACAAATTACTTTTACTGAATGTTTCACCTACTACATTTTCAATAATTAAGCAATAATGGATTTGTCTACCGAGATGCAATCAGGGTGTCAAACAGTTTGGATCTTGATGGGATGCCGAGTTACTGGACCCAAACTGTTTGCATAGGTATTTATTCTCTGATCCGCCCATAGCAAGCTAAAGATCAATGACACGTTGAAGTAGGAATTTTATCAGGGTAGAAACTGTGTCATCAGATCTATATTATTTCATTAGCAAGCAGAGTAGAACATGATCAGACGGCTCCCATAGGGGATATGTCTGTACTGGATGTACTCTGTTTGCACGGGCGTAAAAGGCATGCCAATGTAGTATAGGTAACTAATATTGGTCGAACTTGAGACCCGACCCTTTTTCATGAAATGATACATGTTCATACTATGAGGTATAGGTTAACAAGTAGCATACGAATGAAGATCTGACTCGCATTTGTAAACAGCATAGATCCAGATGATAGTAATTAGGAATCTAATCAGGATCCAAGCTGTTTTAAACTCAGTTAACAGTTTCTCTTACGCTCGTACGAATGAAAAGTAATAAAAATGCAACAAATCAGAGTATTTGGCAGATATGATTATTTCGGCACAATAATAGTTATGATGTAAACGGCATTGCTAATACTATATTTGTATTTCTTTTTATTGTACACATATGATGTGATGATACGAATATAGATATCACAGACTTCAAGCCTTCTCTTGCTGACTTTTAAAATACGTGTACATGTCTCCTTCTTTAGCCATACCCTGTTGTATAATTACATATAGCTACACTGTGTACAAGCATTTCGCTGTGCAATCACTGCTGTTGAGTACACTGGTTGCATAATCAACTTGTAAATAGTTCAGACCCTCATCTGGGTCTTCACTATTTAGAGGTAGGTATATTGACGTGAATAGCAAGCGAAGGGGTTAAAGGATATGTTCCATGTTTTCTACTTCTGACTCGACCAAACTTTTCAGAAATTACTGTCCGAGTGAAAACAGTTTGAAGCCTGGCTCCAAGGTTATAAAGCTTTTTGCTTGAGTCTGAGATCATTCTTAAGCATCTGATTGGTCAGATTATGAGCTTGCTCAGAATCTGACCAATCAGATACTTGAGAATGATCTTAGACGCAGACTAAGAAGTTTTATAACCTTGGACCCTGATGAGACGTAGAATTATTCCACCACTCATCTTGATTCAAGTTGTTTGCAAATGCGAGTAGGTCGTGAAAAACTGAATAAAGGTTAATGTGGACTCAATTCAGAGTTTGGGACTTTTTGACATTTGTTATTGCTACTTCCGTTGAATGTTTCTATTCATGGTTGTGTTGGGTTTGCAGCTGGATGTCGTCCACCTGATACAACTGCTGTAGTTGAGAATAAACAGTCCATGTACAAAGTTGGAGATGAGGTAGAACTGGGGTGTGAGCCAGGAAAACGACTTGAAGGCGACTTGAGATTTGTTTGCCGTGATTCAGGAGACTGGAAAGGACATGCTTCTTGCGTGGAAAAGAAAAGTCAGCACAACCATTTTCTTGTGTTGAGAACTAAGTACCAAAATATAACTTTTTTGAGGTCACTGTATATGGCTGGAAATACATACGTTAATCATCCAACCAATAATATTTATTTCAACAAATATTTTCTATCGTTTCGTTTCTGCAATAATATAACCTTATCCATAAGTACGCCTTTCTACGCCTTTGCAAACAGGGTTGACTCAGACCAGACGGCTCCTGTGCCAATACGCTATTATAACAATTAATCTAATTAGTATGATATGAATACTAACGGAGTTTATTCTAACCCCAGTCACATTTTCCATGGTGGCCATACGGTCGTAAATTTGCACGGCCGATTAATTTAAATTGTTGACCCATAAATTAACGGTAGCATTAATTTCTACTGACATATACTGCAGTTGTCACAAATGTTACGGCCGCTGTGCGGCGTATTTTGAATTTATGGCGACAAAAAAATAGGGCTGCTATACAGCCTTTGAAGTGAATACTAAAGGTGACCGTGTTGCCGCTGTAGCGTTTTTAACATTCCACGACAGCCGCAAAGTAAGCTGCACGTTGCCCGTACGGACGCCGGATGGCATTCGTATGGTCAGTCTGGTGTTAGCACTACACAAACGGCGGCCGTAGAAATAGTTCCTCATTTAAAATTCTACGGCAACCGAACGGCATGTAAACAGTATGGATACGCCGTAAGGCGTCTATGCGAGCGTCGCAGAAATCTCGATTTGAGTGATCTACGTCCGCAGTGGGGTTTCAATAAACCATTGAGGCCTGTAATAAAGAGTTATCAATATAGTACCTAACTCAATAAGAATTCACCTTTAACCGTTACAGTGCGATACACGATCACTAGCATCCTTTGCAAACAGTGTTGACCCATATGAGAGCCCTCTCATCAGGGTCTGAACTGTTTGTCATGTTACACTTTTCACTAGAAAAATCCCTAAATATGCACCATAAAACCTGTTTGAAATTTCGAAGAGTCCAGTTAAAATCCATTTATTATAAGAATTCATGAAATCATGCATGAGTATAAACTGTATATGAACACACGAATGCTTGGGTGTGGCCAAAACTGTACACTCAGATCTATATTATGACACAAACACTTTTCAGGAGGCTTCTGCATCAAATGTATATCTGGATCTACTCCGTTTTTGGAAAGGCTTAAAATGGCGCCTCTATTTGGTAAAGGGTTAGATCAGGATGCTGTGATTAACTATGCAAGCAGACTGAATCCAAACTATTTGTATTTGAAAGAACTAAGAGCTCATTTTAGAAATGAAAATTGTAGCAGTCGACGAGTTTTACAGACGGCAATAGTTACACCAGGGAAACCCAAATTACTGTTCCGAATTACCGAAAATACTGTGTGTGAATGTGTGTTTGTGTGTATTCATGTGTGTACAGCTTTGTCCGGAGCACATCTCCTGTATTACTTGAGGTAGGAATGCCAACATTGGTATGTGTACATATTGGGTACAGAGTGGTGTGTACCATTTTCAGGCCCAGGTGGCATTGACGTTGATGTCTGGCCTCAGTTATAGAAACTCTGTGCCCGGAGCATATTTCTGGTATAAATTAAGGTAGCAAAGACATATTTTGTGCGTGGGTATGATGGCAAAGTGTCGCATACAATGTTCAAGTTGCTGTGACCTTGACCTTCATCTTTGATCTCAATAATAGAAAATCTGGACTTGACCGACAGTTATTACATTGTCTTGGGCATATTTCCTATATTGCTTCAGAAGGGAATGCCAATTTTAGTGTGTGAGTACATCTTGGGGTTGCGAAGTGTCACGTACAATTTATTTGTAGTGTCTGTGATCTAGACCTTGACCATTGACTTCAGTAATGGAAAACCTTATCCTGAATACTGCTCTTGTATTGCTTCAAGTAGGAATGGCAAAAAGTACTGTGTGAGTACATCTTGGGATGGCAGAATTTCGCATGCTATTTTCAGGTGAATGTCACCCTATTCTCTGACCTCAGCTATAGGAAACCTTGTCAGGAGCATATCTCCTGAATTACTTGAGAAGTAAAAGTACATGTAAAGCTAAATTCGATATGTGAGTACATCTTGGGATGGCAAAGTGTTGCATACCTTTTTTTCAGGTCACTGTAACATTGACCTTGACCTCAGTTGTATGTTAACCTTATATCTTTTATAACTTGAGGTAAAAAGTCAATTTTGGTATGGGATAGCAAACATTTCTGGTCACTGTGACCTTGACCTCAATGGTTGAAATACATTCACACATACAGTAAATATGAGTAATTTGCATTATGTCCGCATTGTGGCGTAGTCTTTGTTTGTTTGATGTTGCTTTAGTTGAAATTCAGCTCACATTGTGCAGTATTTTAGTCTAGTTTCATATAGCAATATCATATACAGGTATGTCTGCAAAACATATTTCAGTGTGATTGCTTTGCTTTTGGGACATTTCTCCCATACCGCGACACATTACCTGTACGGTAGTTAATTTAGTTCAATTTTTCCTAATCTGTACTTCGATATTTTTCACTGTAGGTGGTAGTCTGTAAAATTTCTTCTGAGCTTTCCAATATGACTTGCAAAGCAAACAGATGAG
This sequence comes from Azorinus chamasolen, assembly GCA_963576725.1. Taxonomy (NCBI): domain Eukaryota; kingdom Metazoa; phylum Mollusca; class Bivalvia; order Cardiida; family Solecurtidae; genus Azorinus; species Azorinus chamasolen. The sequence goes on from OY755241.1 coordinate 83,798,756, forward strand.
ACCCTGCTTAGAGAGTTAAGTGAGGTATGCGATCGTTTGTTTTCAATCGTCCCGTTTAAATATTTTCTTCAAGAATATTCATTTAAGAAACAACGGCATCATGGATATTAATAAGATAAAGCATGGGGAATCGGGGAAATTTAGTCATGTCGCAAACTGTAGAATCAGATCTGTACAATTCCATAAGATTATATAGGAGCAGTTTGACTTGGGTCTAGTTTATTTTAAAAGTTTTTAAAAGGTATAAACTTAAATATGGATTGAAGGGTAAAGCAGCGATAAACACATATAGATTAACCGTTTACTCCATAAATACGCCTTTCGTGTTGGAACTGTCTGATCAGGATCTGCTCTGTTAGCTAATGAATAATATAGATACATATATATTTATAACCTCGGTCCCAGTACCAGGAAATATGATTATTACAGATACAAAGCACTTAATGAAATTTGACTTTTCAAGTCATTAATCCACGCATTAATCCACGCGTGTTTAATGTTCCTTTATCATTTAGTCATTACAGACACATTTTAGCGCCTTTGCAAATAGAGAAAACCCAAGTCAGACTACTCCTGCATGATCTAACCGGTTGTATAGGTCTGACTGTGTAGTTTCCGGAATGGCCAAAACATGTTTCCGTGTGTCATTATAAAAGTACAAAAATGAGTCATGCAGGACATACCACATACAGAACAAACAGCCGCCCAAAAAGTAGCACAAGGAAACAGCAAATGTTCATAACTATAAAAACATCAAGAGACGCACAAATACAAAACAAACATACAATAGGGGAAGATGGAAGTACCGCCTTGGAACGGTCAGTGACCAAACTCACTGGGGGGTTTAACCGTTTTTTTGGCGCCCAACCTCACACTTATTCACTCCCCACCCTAAGAGACAAACAGTGTAAATAAATGAATCCCCTCTCCCACTAATCTACAACAACCGCGATGGCAAAAACACTGGTACATTGCATGTATAACGAAAATATTTAAGTGAACAAACTGTATACACCTATCGCTAGTGTACTCAATGATTGAGCTGCAAACAGAGTAACTGTAGAAAAGTAATAAAGGGTACGATAAAAACGAAATAAAAGTTAATCTATATAATATTTATTAGTCATTTTTTTTCAGAATACCCATGGAATCAAGGGTTAATTGCTTTGTTTAGAGTATAAATAGACCAAGTGTTTGTGTTTTGCAGTCGTGTTGGTATAAGACATAGCTACAATAGGGTTTCCTTGATATACCAGTCGAATAGTCAAATGACATTTAATGCTTTATATCTGTCATAACCACCTTTCTTCTGGTACTAGCTCCGTTGTTACAAATGAGTCCGTGTCTTAGATCAGTCTATTTCTAAAGTATCTCATTGGTCAGAGTTTAGGTAATTCCAAACGATGGCCAATCAGATGTTTGAAAATGATTTCAAACTGAAACAAAAAGTTATATAACGTCGGGACCGGGACTAATATTTAATAAATATCGAAATGATAAGTATTTGTTTATATTCAACTATCATTTTTGTGTGTAATTGTAGAAATAAAATATAGGTTTCGAGTTACAACTGGGGATGAAGGGGGTGTGTTCGATAAAGCAGGTACAAGGGGGAACGTTTTCGTAAAGATGTACGGCGAAACTGGACAACAGACCGAGGAAATACAGTTTAGGTATAACATAAATCGGGAATGGAAAAAACTTGAACCGGGATATATCGAAACATTTGAGGTGGCAATGAGTGATATTGGAAATGTAAGTATATGTGTAAGTGGGTGTTTTATTGTAAATGTCTTTTATTTTACTGATTTATCTACATAGAAACTATACATCATCTAGTTATAAGTGTTTCCTAAAATAATGGTTTATGTATGTGTGTCTGTGTTGAACCTTTACCTTCTAAGAGCGACCTTACTGTCATTTTCAATCAGCTTGGATCCAAATGAGACGCTAAATATTTCGGCGTCTCGTCAAGATGGAGAATGTTTGACTATCGGTCAATATTTGTTCAAAAGTTTTAACAAATCAGAAGTAACTAAAATTTATACAGTGTAGCAGATCAGAATGTGGGCAGACGTATATTTTGATTTTGCAGGCTAAGTATAAAACATAAATGTGAAAAGTTCACAACAGAGACTCTAATAGTCCTACTATCGCACCAAACAATATATAATATGGAAAAATAGTCAAACAGGGAGAGCCACACACAAAATGACACCGCACCAAACACCATCAAACGAGAAACGTTATAGCCACAAGACAAAACATAACAGGACGCATATAAAGACAAAAAAATAAACATTAAGCATATTAAACAACAAAATTGACCATAGGCTGAAAGCAGGAGTACCGCCTTGGAACGGTCAGTAACCAAAATAAGCTACTGGGGGACTTAAACCTGGTTTACAGGTACCCATCCACGTCCTTATCCCACTTTCACCAATGTCAAAATGTAACTCAAATTTCCCCTCCAGACAACTTCACAACATGCATAACGATGTCTGCCAAATAAACAAAACTAAAAGGAATACACATAAAATTATGATAAAACAGTAAAACTCATGTTTTTAAACAGTGACGCCACTGTATGACATGCTTATGGCACTGATTAGTCAACAATTGCAAAAAGGATACGGACTCGTAGGCAATAGAATAATACACGTTTCCAGAAAGTGAGCTGAATCGTATACGTTCTAGTTTACTCAGATGGTCGAAACTATCGTACAATCTAGTGTGCGGCAATAAAAACCAAGTGCGTAAAATAACATATATCGCGAGTTCTAACATACGATCGAAGCGTCACGTTGTGACCGTGCTGAGTGAACTTATGATAATTTCAGATGTACAAATTTAGGAAAGTGTCATATATACACATAATATCAGAGATTTTGCTTTACCAACAGAGCCAATAGTAATCTACAGCTACTACTGTAGCTATTATATAGTAAACTATTATATAGTTTACTCTTTGCTCCTTGTTGTCAACAGGTGCCCCTCCATCACTTACATTTGCTGTTTCCTTGTGTTCCAGTTTGTTCTGTATGTGTAACTCGTTTTTGTACTATTATTATGATATAATTACGTTCATAATAATAGTATTAATGCATTCTTTGATTTACGATTACAGATTTATACTTCTATGTAATTTATATCCAGGATCTGTACTTTTTCATGCGGAATACGTTTATATGTTTGCTTAAACCGAAACAAACCATATGTTCATGTAACCCTTTAATACATAAATGCGCTTTTCTATGTTATTTGCAAAAGTAGTAGACATATATCTGTCGGTTGCCGTAGGAGCTGTGTTTGCTTATGAAATAATATAAATATATAGTTGTATACAGTTGGCCAAATATTTCTCGATTCATAGCGAATTATAAAAAATAATTTAATTGATAGTCCTGGTGGCATTATCTCTTACATAAGTACATGTATTTTTGGAGCAAAACACAACCCCATATACATGTACCTTTGGTTGAAACACAACACCAATTACATTCCAACTGCTTTAGAACGTATATGCTGATGATACACTGACCTACTAAGTGGGGTTTACTAGTCCCCCGCCAGTAACCGGTTGGGGGACTATAGGTTTGCTCGATTCCGTCCGTCCGTCTTTCTCCCTATCCGTCCGTGACACTTCTTTTCCAGACCGTATCTCCTACAAGGGTAGGCTAAAATAATTATAACTTCACACATGGAACACGCATGATGAGAGAGAGTAGCATGCACAATGGCCATACCTCTAGCATTAATCTTTCTTGAGTTACTCCCCCTTGTTCATATGTCTTTCTTATGATTTTTACAAATACCAAGGATGGTCATGTATAAACCAGGGTCAGGTACACCATGCGTTGGTGGGTCGGGGGAGGGAATTTTATTTCTATCCGGTGGGGGACTCGTGTATTTCATAGCATTGAATTCGGTCTTTTTGCTTAGTTTATCAAATCAATTTATCGCCAGAGCATGTATTTACATGTACCAAGCTTTAAATGTTTTATAAGGCTTTCAAGAAACTCTGACGTAGAATGTTTAATGTGTTGTAGAATCCTTCACTGTTTTTTTCATAACTATTTATGTAAGAATATATGACTTCTTGAAAAATTTAATTGAGTGACGCCATGTTATTGCCCGTGAAACACGGGCCTTTTGCCATGACAGGCAGTATAGAATAATATCTTCAACAGAATTTAAGCAAAGTAGATCCAGATCAGACGGTTCCTATTTACAGAAGCTGTCTCATCTGGGTGTACTCTGTTTGCAAAGTCATTGCTATACTAATACAAGTATATGAATTAGAGGAAGTTAATAACCTATGTTCGTTTGATTTTTTATTGAGAGATAATTAATTGAAAAATAGGCTGTGATTGTTTCATTTTGGATTCAAATCCACAATCAATCGTATTTTCTCATTTGTCCTTGCAAGTTCCTCATACGTTCAGCGCTAAGCAAGCGAATGAACGACCCGTTGTTGCGTTGTAAAATACTTTCTGTCCTGATAGTATGAAACATGCAAAGAATTCAAAGGCAAATAACGTCGAACGGCAAACCAAATATATCTAGCATTTATCACATCGAAGTTCATTGTTATATTCCTAAAATCCTATTAAAACTAAACGAGAATAAACGTTATATACGAATATGGTATATTGTACAGAAATACCTATTTGGATTTAATGTTTGTCGTGAATATAAAACAGGAAACTCGTAATAAAAATAAAACAAAGAAAGCCATAGTATTACTTCCTTCCTTGATAAAGTGGTTATACATTTACTTTGATGTTGCTATTTTAGCAAACATTGTGTTGTAAGGTGTGTAGACATTGTCAAGAGTAGTTTCCTTAAATCACATCAATATTTTTCCTCATAAGACTATGGTCGTTTATGAATATTTTCGTCTTTACGACATAAAGTGCAACTGAGAGAACTGAAACAAACAGGCCTGTATACGAAACATAATACCCTTTAAATAAAATTGGCGATACAACACACAAATCGACAGCGTTAAGTCGTCTGCCTGTTCGAAGGTCGCAATTCCTCTATCGAATAACGGACAACGAAATATTTTGCAGTTCGTTATGCACATGCAAATAACGAAATAGTTTCCGGTTTGTAATGGTAACAACAGAACATACAGACACTGTTCAGTTTGTTTTTATTTTGGAAATTTTGCCCATGCATCTAATCTGGCATGAATTTTAAATAGTCTTGTTGTTCTCATCAACATTCGAATGACGAAATATTACGTCGTGCGTGATTTGTATAACGAACTAGTTCCTACTTCAACCTCCAAATAATGGAATGTCAAAATAAATTATATATGCACTATCATGACATTCTAGACAGTATGGATTCAAAATTTGTATTTAAAAGTCTAGGTTTTACATCAAGGTCAAAGGTCATATTGGGGGCCTAGTGTTTCACAAATACATATTGTTATATTGTATTCTTAACATTTCCTTATTATTCGGAGGCTGTATTGTGAACTATTTCTTTATTCGAATAATGAACCTAAAAGTACAAAAACTGAGTCATGCAGGAAACACCACATACAGAACAAACAGCCGCCCGAACAGCAAATGTACATAACTATAAAAACATCAAGAGACACACAAAGACAAAAAAACATACAATAAGGGGAAGATGGAAGAACCGCCTTGGAACGGTCAGTGACAACAGTCACTGTGGGGTTAAACCGGTTTATGGGCGCCCAACCTCACACTTATTCACTCCTCACCCTAAAAGACAAACAGTGTAAATAAACTTAGCCCCTCTCCGACTAATCTATAACAACCGCGATGGCAAATACAGTGGTAAAGTGCATGTATAACGACAACATTTAAGTGAACAAACTGTATCCACCTATCGCTAGTGTACGCAATGAGTGAGCTGCAGAATAACTGTAGAAAAGTAATAAAAGATACGACAAAAACGAAATAGTACAGATATCCGACGTTCTCCTTCCGTTTCTGGATTTAAGAGGTCGCCTTCATAGAATACTAAACCTTTTTTGTCGGCGTACATGCAAAGAGGCCAACGTGATAGCCAACTGTAAAAGGGTTGACAACCAAACATGCAGTATGTTGTAGTACTACAGGATCATATCCCTTTTTAATGAATTTTTTAACATATATGATGAACAAAGTGAGAAAATGGGTATGTCCAATACTTTTAAGAAATTTGTAAATCACATCACCATACAATTCAGGATTTGAAATACCGTGTTGCAGAAGCGCTTTGAGATTACATTGGTACTTGCCAATAAGCGAGAGATATCGATAGTAAAATTTAGAGAAAGATTGTAGGTTTTAGGACGTCCGTAAACCGGTTTAAACCCCCAGTGGTGTTTTTGCTACTAACCGTGCCAAGGTGGTAGTCTCTTTGTCACCCTTCCTTTTGTTTGCCTTGCATCTTTGTGCTTGTGATTTTGTTCATGTGTGGAACGTTTGTCTCTGGTTCTTGTGTGTCTATGTGTTTTTTGTGTTCATTTCGTGTGTAAGTATGCGTTTGGGTGTGTGGTTGTGTGTGTGTGTCATGCTGTCTATTGGTGTTTTGGTAGTGGTTGCGTCTTGTATGTGGCTTTCCCTGCTTGACTTTACTACTTTTCCATTAGTATATCCTTGCACTAGCAAAACGAAGAAGTTGAGATATATAAACCCCGTAAGATGGAGCACGGTGAACATCCCCGTCAAGATGAGGAAATGTTACAATATTAAAATTAAAATCATCTCTTTTGTCCTATATTTTAGAAGAAATCATTCCAGTATCAGTTTTAAGGTCTAGATCAAGAAACGCTGCATAATTGTCGGATGGGTTAGCTTCATTCAATTTGAGATATTTAGGATAAATTGTAGAAATCAGAGCATCATAGAAAGGGCTATCTAAGTTAAAAATATCATCCAAATATCGACAAGTTTCATTGAAGGCTTTTATAACATCTTCTTGTGATTGAGGGTTCAAACGCAACATGACATCTCTCTCATAGCAGTACAAAAACAAATCTGCGACAAATGGTGCACAATTCGTACCCATAGGATTACCAATTACCTGACGGTATATAGCATTCCCATAACGCACAAATATGTTACCAACGGTCCCGGATTATATATATAATCTTTAAATCCACAATGATTAGGGTCTACTGTATGCAGAATATCACCTCTGCTCAACTCAGCCTTAAAATGATAAGGAATAACTTATAAGAAGATGTATTTGTGAAACACTAGTCCCCCAATATGACCTTTGACCTTGGTGTATAACCTAGACCTTGATAATCTTTGAATTCACTATGGTTGGGGTCTAAAGTGTTTTGAATATCACCGCTGTTCAAAATGAACTTCCGTGACTCGGTTTTACAATATATATAATTAGAATAAAAATACTGCTAATTTATGACTTTTAATGATCATAACATTATTCGTAAGTCGAATTGCGAACAACTATTTCATAGTTCGCATGCAAAAAGCATACTGTAAATATTTCTTTGTTCGTTATTTGAATAACAAACTGCGAAATGAATGCGAACTTACAGCCAACTTAATGCTGCCAAAAACTCCAGTATAACATAGATAAAACAACTATTCCAATATACAATATAAAATGATCTAATATTTATATTACCCTTAGGTAGACTTGGCGAAACAACAAATATTCCTATAGACGAAACATGTTACTATTTAGATATAGCTGGCTATGCGGAAATATTTCTGTATACAAAATACTTATATTATCATTTAGATAGAATTGGCGATGCGAAAATATTTCTCTATATGAAATACTTATATTACCCTTTAGATAAATTTGGCATTACAAAAAAATATTTCCATGTACCGAACATGTTACATTGAGATAAAATCGACGATACATGTACAGACAAATATTCCCATATACGAAATATATAGCACTTAGATAAAACTTGCAATGCAAAAAATACTCCTGTAAAAGTCTCACAGGTTTTCTTCGATAATGTTTTTTTGCCGGTAGAAGCATCGGAATTATATAACCAAGAAAGCATTTGGTCTAAACATTATTCTCAAACAACGACTTCTAGATGCATTTGCAAACAGCATGGGTGCAGATGTGACGCCGAGCTAGCCGGCGTCTCCTCATGATTCAAGCGGTTGGACCTTTTGGTCAAATGTTTCGCAAAAGCGTGTGTTATGGCATGTCATTAGGGTGTTCGAGAGTTGGAAGAAATCAGCATTGAACAGATTCTCATTGTAAGACTTAATGTATTTATTATTTTTCTGTAGATTTCCCAGATTGAAATCCGCTTGGAAGGAAAGTATGTACTTCCGGATTTATGGTATCTGGAATGGATTACTATTTATGACCCAACACAAAGCAAATTCTATAGTTTTCCGTGTCGAAAATGGGTGCCAGACGACAAAAGTGTACACACCTTTAAACCAAATGGCGGTGAGTAAAATAACATTACTAGTCTACTGGACCAATTACCATTTGAATGCGAGCGAGAAACTCTGACCCAAGTTGCGGCCAGATCAAAACCCTCTCATCAGGATCTGAATTGTTTGTCATATAAACTTGTTCTGAAACGTCAGTACTGCTTTAAAATGATACTCTACCTATTTTCCTGCAAATCAACCATATCACTGCAATGTCTTCTGAAAACCACAAAAGAAAACGCTAGGTCAGTTGTACGGAAATCACGGACAAAGCTGTCCGTTTGCCTGAAATGGCCCTGAGGCTTGAGCCTGAGAGTCTTGTGCATCTGATTGGTAAAGTTGGGTGAGCTCGCTATTAACAGGATAATGGTTGAAATTATACTTTCACGTTTTCTTAAATGATGGGGCTTATTAACGCACCGGAGATAAGTTGCCTCCTCTTTTATATCTGTCCTTCATGTGTGTGTATGCTCTGATCAAAATGCTAAAAATATGTTGACATGGCCTGAAATAAAAATCATAAGCGTATGTTGACAGAGCATGTAGCTTAAATCCACTACAAGTATGTTAACTCTTCTCATGATAATTGTGTGTTTAGACTGCCATTTGCAAACAATATGGATACTGACGGGACGCTAAATAACACTCGTCAATTTCCTCTAAAAACCCTATGCCAACTTTTAAAATGATTGAACTATATATTTTTATTGCTAATATATTAGAGATAGCATGAGGGTTGTTATAATCATGTACAATAAATTACGTTTTAAACTATTCTGACGTAGACGTGCACAGGATAGTTGATCTTGATAGTTGATATGTGAACATGATAGTTAATAGGTGAACATGATGGTTGAAAGTTGATAAGAGAACATGATAGTCGATAATTATATATAACCGTGGTAGTTGATAGGTGAACATGATAATTGGCAGATACTATTGATGGTTGATAGTTGATTGGTGAACATGAACGTTAACTTAACCCGTTTGTGCCCACGATCCCATATATGGGGCATAGGCGAACAGCATAATGTGGCATCTAATAGTTAATTGTTGATGTCTGAAGAATATGTCCTATGCAAACATTCTAGACCCTTTATTTTTAACTTTACAAATGGATTGGCCCACATCATATGGCTTATCTGGGATTCATCTGTTCAGAGACTACCTTGTTTTTATAACACCTAATATACAGATTCTAACAAGGCCAACAACTATTGTGTTTATATGCCATATCAAACATTGTTCTGTTTACACACTCAATATGTCATTATTCCTGTGTCCCAGGTATTCAAAAAACGGAATAGACCCAGATATAGCGTATTATCAGGGTTAACCCTTATACTGTAATTCGCCACTTGACTCGCATTACAACCAGCTTCGATCAACACGAGTCGCCGATAATCTCGACGTCTCACCAAGATATTTAAAAATCGGCCACTACTTTCTCAAATTTTTAATCAAACCACAATTGCACGAGATCAATATTTGTGGGTAAGTCCGGCGGGATACCTTTATTTACACTATTTTTAAAGCTAGGATGACTTTGAGAGAAGTGTGAGGTTAGGACGTCCATAAACCGGTTTAAATCCCCAGTGGAGTTTTTCCTACTGACCGTACCAAGGCGGTACTCTCTTTGTCACCCTTCCTTTTGTTTGCCTTGCGTCTTTGTGCTTGTGATTTTGTTCATGTGTGGAGTGTTTGTCTCTTGTTCTTGTGTGTCTGTTGGTGTTTTCTGTGTTCATCTCGTGTGTGAGTGTGCGTTTTTGGTGTGTGGTTGTGTGTGTGTTTGTCATGCTGTCTATCGTTGTTTTGGTTGTGGTTTGGTCTTGTATGTGGATTTGCCTGTTTGACTTTACTACTTTTCCATCTTTAATCCATACACCTATGGGTTAACACTTAATATAATCAGCACTAAATGTAGTACGATATCACAATATGCAGACACTAGACTAAATGACGGATTTAGATCTACATGCCTAGGATACCGTCCAACCTAGATGACATATCTTTTCAACTATATTTATGTAAAATTATCTTGATAACTATATCTACAGTACAACGTTCCTATATCGATTACATAATGAAATATAAGACAGGGGTCTAGAAGAACATTGGTTGCATATAACAATTTCATCAGACCGCTCCCATTCGTCTTGCATTAGCTCATTCCCTTTTACTGACGCCTGTTGGCACCATTTGACACATCTGTTAAAGCCATGTTTTGAAACCATTGTAATAAATCGACCATTTGCTCTGTAGGAGAAAATTCTCTACTTATTAGTAAGTTATTACATACGTTTCTAAAGTAAACAATTCTTAAAAATTCTTTTGTCAAGTAAATGCTACCTTTCTGTAGACTCATTCAAAGAGGTTGTTTCTAAAGCTTATCTATGAGGGAATGGGTTACGCTGTCCCGTGACTTAATAACTGCGTATATAGACTATCTCTGTTTGGTCGTTGTATATTAGTTGTGTTGTTCTAATACGGACCTTACCACTGTATTTGCCGTCGCGGTTGTTGTAGATTAGTTGGAGAGGGGACACATTTATTTACACTGTCTTTTAGGGTGGGGATGGAACAAGTGTGATGTTGGGTGCCCATAAACCGGTTTAACCCCCCAGTGACTTGTGTCACTGACCGTTCCAAGGCGGTACTTCCATCTTCCCCCTATTGTATGTTTGTTTTGTCTTTGTGCGTCTCTTGATGTCTTTATAGTTATGTACATTTGCTGATTCCTTGTGTTGCTGTTCGGGCGACTGTTTGTTCTGTATGTGGTGTTTCCTGCATGACTCATTTTTGTACTTTCAGTTATGTATTAGTCATTTATTGTATTTTTGCACAACAAATGTAATATTTAGGTGCAATATTTTGTTTATTGATTATTAGAAGTGTATGCATCTTATTATGTCTAGAAAAAGCAAATTTTATATACTCCGTGGAGCGAATTCGGTTAAAGATGAAATGAGGGCCATTTGAAAAGAAAAGATGTTCACATGCAGTCATACGTATGGCTTATCAATGGATTGGTATTTCTGTCCAAATGATCTGAAATAGCACTACATTCACGGCAGATGCCAACCTTAGTAGGATATCATATTGGTCGACGACAAATGTCTGAATCTAGGTGCAATTTTCGCAATGAGTATAGGGGATATTGTAAAATGCGCGGATTGCTTGACATTGGCGCATTAGAAATTAAAGCTGACTTGGACAAAGTGTATGGGAACAATGCGCTTGATGAGTATCTCGATCTAATGAAAGAAGAATCGGCATCAAAGATCACATTCGTCCTGGATGCCGTCTTACTGTTAAGCCTTGGTAGCGCTATTTACCAGTGTATAAACAGTATACCTATAGGCTGGTTCCTAGTCATGGTTACCGTAGCATCCCCCTAGAATTTTTTTCGTGGTTACCAAATTGTTCGTTGGGGTCCTAAGAACACGTTTTGAGCGTGTCCCCCAAAATAAGTTTGTCCCAGCTATGTTTTATTCAACGGTTTCCATGGTAACCCGAGGTAATTTTCGAAACTAACTTGGTTCAGAAAATGCGTCATAACCTGGCTTTTAGAGTCAATAGAAGGACAAAATAAGTACCAAAGTAAAGCAGAGACATAGCTTGAACATGATATATAATTTTACTAATATTCATAAATGCATTCTTATGAATATTAATGAGGAAATAAAAAATGAGTTTTTTAGAAAATACGAAGTTTGTTGTTTAGTCTGAGAGGCCTATTAATGCTAAAAAAATATTGAATTTAGGTTTAAATTGTTCGTTGGGGTCCTCAGAACACATTTTGAGCATTCCCCAAAATAAGTTTGTCCCAGCTATGTTTTGTTTAACAGTTTCCATAGTAACCCGAGGCAAATTTCAGAACTATCTTAGTTCAGAACATGTGTCATAAATTTGCTTTCAGAGGCAAAAGAAGCACAAAACAAGAATCAAAGTAGGCAGTTTCATATAGCTTGAATATGATATATAATTTTAATAATATTCATAATGTATACTTATGAATATTAATGAGGAAGTAATGAAATTCGTTGTTTTTAGAAAAAAAGGAGTCTGTTGTTTAGTCTTGAGAGGCCTTTTAACGCACAAAAGTTATTGAATTTAGGTTAAAATTGCTTGCTGGAGTCCTCAAAACACATTTGGAGCATTTCCCCAAAATAATTATGTCCCAGCTATGTTTTATTAAACGGTTTCCGTGGTAACCGGAGGTTAATTTTGGAACAACCTTGATTAAGAAAATGCGTCATATGCTATTAGAGGCAATAAAAAAGACAAAACAAGAACCAAAGTAAAGCAGAGACAAATAACTTGAATATGATATGCAATTCTATTAATATTCATAAATGCATTCTTATGAATATTAATGAGGAAGTAAAAATCCGTTTTGTAGTAAAACGAGTTTGTTGTTTAGTCTGAGCGGCCTATTAATATACAAGAGTTATTGAATTCAGGTTTAAATGTTTTGATATGATCATGCAAAGAAAATAAACCATCTTTGGTTCATGTAATATTTTCATAAAGCATGTATATTTAAGCTAATGTGCATATAACATGCGTAAATAAATAAGCAACTTTACATGAGCACTATATTTACCATTGTTTCTTGTGTACTATCTTTTATATTATTTTTTTTGCGTAAAATACCAGATATTGAACCAAAAATGTCAAGAACAGAGGATCATTACTTTGGGTTCCTGTTTAATTTGTTCATGAATATTAATGCATATTTATGAATATTATTGAGAAGTTAAAATAAATACATTTGAATGAGCTGTTATTTTAGTAACCCAGTCCAGAACTTGATACGGACTCAAACAGAGATATTGATATTCATGTATATATATATGTAGGTAATGAATATTATTTTCAAAATCATGAATATTAATGAGAATGTAAACAGTTGTTGAAAAGTAAGTATTTCTATTATGTTGCCATATACATGTATGTGAACAACACATTTCTTGTGAGAAAATGCAGCGGAGGAATTGAGCCTCATGAGTTTTCATGAAAAATACTAATTTTATACTCATGAATATTAATGAGTGTTTTGCAATACAATAGAAAGTATATAGCATCTCAGCTGCAATCATCAACTTATGTTTACCCATATTAACCTTGCGTGACTTTGAAATTACTCGCGATGTTTTATGTATTTGCTTGATTATTTACCACTGCATGCCAGGCCAGCACAAGGCTTCTTGCGGGCATTTCGCGGCAGACTGGACACACATTAAGTGTTTCTGGCCTGCTGCGGATGCTCCGATTCAGCTCCCCGTCCAGTTTCGGCCTTCTGGATAGGGGAAAGAGCTTGCTGTTCGATGGAAGAAGTATTCTCTTTGGTTAGCGATTCCCTAATCACAGACAAATTAGTGTCTATAAAGCACAGGAGAAGCCTGCTTCTTCTTCTAAATCTCTTTCGTCAACAGCCCATGTGGTGCAGTCGATTCCCCAGTTGTTAGTTGCCGCTTGGCACCCAACTGCTGACCCATGCGCGGGTTCCCCATTAACATCTTGAATGGTCCCTTTGTTCTGGTCTCAGGTACTCTTGTTGCCAGGTGTCCAGGTCAGCTTGTTTTCTGAAGTTTTGCCTGGCCCCGGTCAATCTCGGCCCAGTTATCCGACACCGGTCCACGGTGTCCTGGTGGCTGTGCTTCCGTTCACGACTTCGCCGGTACACCGGTCTAACGGGATCCGGCCCGATGATGTCACCGGGCATACTTTGGTCCGGTGTCCCATGTTTGCTCTCCACCGGTTCGGTCCTTTGGACTGGTGAATCTACCGGTCCAATATTTTGTACTGGGCATTCGGTCTCTACACCGCATTACAGTGGTAAAAGTCAACAGGAATCTGCTCTGGCTAAGTATAGACGTTATTGATCGTCTAGACCCTGTCATTACTCTTCGGCTTCTGAGTACTGTCCGGACTCCCAAACCTCCATCCCATACCACTGGGTAGGAAGCGATAAAACTCTTCTGAGGGGAATCGGCACTCGCGCTGCTGTCATCACAGGCACAGATCGAGGACTTACCATTACTCTTCTATGCGAAAACATCGCCCTTCCTCTTAAGATTCGTCGGCTGGTCGCTCTCGCCTGCCGACACTCGTTTCTTGGAACCAGCAAGCTTCACTTCACTGGCGACCGGACCAGCAAGGCCATTGGAACCCCCATTGACGCCCATTCCCCTTTCCTCTCCACACTCCATACCTCTCTGTCTGTGGCGGACCGTACTCCTTCCGGGTGCTGCCATCTATGGCGGTCACCGGGGTGGATTCTGAGGGAGAGCAGAAATACACTTTGTCCATTATGGCTCTAAGGGATGATCCTTTTTTAGGGAATCGGAATCTGTGGAGGCCTCTGACTCAGATTTAGACGGGACTCAGTCCTCTTCTACTTTAGATGATTCTGAACATCAATATTTTCTAATGAGAACGCGTGTGACGATTGTTTTAGAACCCCCCCCCCCCCACACCCAATGTCTGCCCTAGACCCCGAATGCTGTTCACAGGGGTCCTATATCCTCTTTCTAGCTAGTGTTAGTCGGAAGTCGAAAAAGTGGACCTCCCTAATCTAGCTGAGTCTCTCCCCTTCCAGGGGACTTCTTTCTGACCTGGACAAAGATTTGTGTGCCAGCCCGGCAATTCGGTGGACTATTTCCGCTAAACTCTTAATGGCATGGGCTCCCTCGGTCGCTCTTAGGCCTCTGGCTTCAATTTTAACAATCGTCCTGGGATGTTTGATCAGTTCCCCTCGCTGAATTCCGACAGCCCCAGGGTGGGCATTAGGCCTTCCACTCACACTGTCCCTCTCTCTCACGTCTTTAGCGTCGGGAGTTGCATCAGCGCCAACAGATGGGGTCGCTTCAAACATCGACCTCCTATCTGTTACCTTCTATGTGGAGCTTGAATCCGAAGTTACTAAGTGCCTTTCATAACATCTGGGCCGTTTTGCCAAACTGGTCTTGGGTCAAGGGCTCACATCGACAGCGAATATGCTCCGCTGTAGCCGTGCCATCGTCCTCCAGTCTGTAGGACAATATAAATTCTGAAGGGTGGTGATCCCCCGAAAGCATAAATTGTAACTCAAAAATAGAAAATTGCAGACTCGGTTCTTTTTAGCCTGTTCATGAGCAGTAATTGAAAGTGCAACACTGCTCACGCCCCCTAGCACCGGCTTAAGCGGTGTTCAACTTTCAGAGCAAGAAGTACTGAAATTCATGATCTCGAAGGATCAGAAGGTATAACAACACTGAGAATGAAGTACGGGGCGACGTTTTACGGCCGCCACACAAGTTCTTAACACCTGCTGTTGTGAATATTATAAATTCTGAAAGTCGAAGGACGAGATGTGGGCGTCTCTCTTTGCCTCCGAACTACTTTTCGGAGGCAATGTTAAGGAGAAAGAGCTGACACTGTTTCTACCAGGAGCCCTGCCACTTCCGGTCTGGGTTCCTGGAAAATCCATAAGGTCCCGGCTGCTAAATGTAAGCCTCTTTCGGGACCTCCAATGAAAGGTAAAACCCCAGACCCTATTTTTCCCCTAAGCGGGGTCCGGCCAAGAGCCGGTTAGGACCCTTCTCGTTTTCCCCTTACTCGATACTGGCGTCTCAGTGTTCCTTCCAACTCTAGTGTGTCTGTGCCTTCTAGACCCCAGCCCAAGGGACTCGCCCTTTCTGCCTCCCCCTTCCGATCCGACCCTTCATCACTATGGTGCACTATCACTGAGGACGCCTGGACCCTCTCTATTGTAGAGAAAGGCTATCGTGTCCCTATGGGTCAACAGCCTCCTCTTTCTGGAGAGAGGGGATTCTACTGAAAAAAATTAAATGCAGTTAGATATATAAGGCTTTTGGAAACATAATTACATATGCACTTTCAATAACTTAAGAGCTAGGTTTTCCAGTAATTGACCATTTTCTGTTCATGATACATATAGTATACCATAATTCAAATGTACAAAATATATCCTTTTATGAAATAATCTGCATAAAATATGTATAAGTTTTGTTGATCACCTGTCTGCTTTACTTATGGAAAAGTAGTAAAGTCAAGCAGGCAAAGCCACATACAAGACGCAACCACCATTGTGTTTCAATACTGTTTCATTTTTATTAATATTCATAATTTGGGGATAATATTTATTAGCTTAATATATTGATATCTCTGTTTCAGCCTGTATCAAGATCCAGACAGGTTTAATAAAATAATAGTTTAGAACAGCTCATTTAAGTGTATGCTTTTTTACATCTCATTAATATTCATAAATATGACATTTATATTCATGAACAAGTCATTTATGTATACAAAGTAATGACCATCTGCTCTCGTCTTTTTGGTACAATATATGTTATTTTACGTAAAATAAATCATACAAAAGATAGTATACACAAAACAATACCAAATACAATCCTCATGTAAAATTGCTAATTCATTTACGCATGTTACATACAAATTAACTTAAATATACGTACATGCTTTATAGAAATATTACATGAACCAAAGATGGTTTCTTTTCTTTTCATGGTCATATCAATGCATTTCAATCTGAATTCAATAACTCTTGTATATTAATAGGCCGCTCAGACTAAACAACAAACTTGTTCTACTACAAAACGGATTGTACTTCCTCATTAATATTCATAGGAATACATTTATGAATATTGGTAGAATTGCATATCATATTCAAGTTATATGTCCCTGCTTTGCTTTGGTTCTTGTTTTGTTCTTCTATTGCTTCTAAAAGCAAATTGTTGACGCATTTTCTTAACCAATGTAGTTCCGAAATTGACCTCCGGTTACCATGGAAACCGTTAAATAAAACATCGCCGGGACACAATTATTTTGGGGGAATGCTCAAACTGTGTTCTCAGGACTCCAGCAAACGATTTAAAACTGAATTCTATATTTTTGTGCATTAACAGCGAATTTCATTACTTCCTCATTAATATTCATAAGTATACATTATGAATATTATTAAAATGATATATCATATTCAAGCTATGTGTCACAGTTTTAATTTGGTTCTTGTTTTGTCCTTTTATGCCTCTGAAAGGAAAGTTATGACGCATTTTCTGAACTAAGATAGTTCTGAAATTTACTTCGGGTTACCATGGAAACTGTTAAATAAAACATAGCTGGGACAAAATTATTTTGTGATCTGAGGACCCCAACGAACAATTTAAACCTAAATTCAATATTGTTTTAGCATTAATAGGCCTCTCAGACAAAACAACAAACTTAGTTTTTCTAAAATAACTCATTTTTTAATTCCTCATTAATATTCATAATAATTCAATTATGAATATTAATAAAATTATATATCTTATTCAAGCTATA
The DNA here is from genome assembly GCA_963576725.1 of Azorinus chamasolen. Classification (NCBI taxonomy): domain Eukaryota; kingdom Metazoa; phylum Mollusca; class Bivalvia; order Cardiida; family Solecurtidae; genus Azorinus; species Azorinus chamasolen. The sequence continues at coordinate 83,816,509 of OY755241.1, forward strand.
TATGTCTCTGCTTTACTTTGGTACTTATTTTGTCGGTTACATCGGTAATTACATCGGGTAACCATGGAAACCGTTAAATAAAACATAGCTGGGACAAACTTATTTTTTGGGGCAAGCTCAAAACGTGTTCTTTGGACCCCAACGAACAATTTGGTACCCATGAAAAACAGTCTAGGGGGGGGGGGGTGCTACGGTAACCATGACTAGGACACAGCCTAAAAGTATACTGTTTATACACTGGTTTTTGATCTATAAAAACTCCAATGAGGTTTTAACTAAATTAAAAATCAGGCAACACCAAGCTAACAGTATAAGCACATATGAGTTTCTACACTTTATACGACATTACCACACGATCTAATAAAGATCAAACTTACAAACCTTATAAATAAAACATTTGCTAGAGAAAAAGTATCATTTATTGCCTGTAATTCTAGACATGCGTTCTTTACCAATGACATTACAAATAAATGTACCTCGTGGATCGTGATCTTTGTGACGCAATTACGTTACTGTTAGACAATATGTTTGTTCGTTTTGGTACTTTTGTATATCACCAGGTCATTGGTATTCCCATGGGAACCAACTGTGTTCCTTTAATTGCAAACATGGCTTTGTATTGTTATGAACGGGATTTATGCTTAACCTTAAAACCGATTTACAGGCGGATGTCACCAATGCTTTTAACAATACAACACGTAATATATAATATTGATAACCCATCCATATTTTGATTCTATGATAACCTCAATTTACCCTAGAGAGCGCAAGCAAATAGTTCTGACATATCTGCAGCCTTTTTAGATTTGTATTTATCCATAAACAGTGGAACAATTTTTTCTGGAATTTATGACAAAAGGGATGACTTTAATTTTAGAATAGTTGACTATCCTCATTTGGATGGTGATGTTCCCCGTGCTACACGTTACGGTGTATATATTTCTCAGCTTATTCGTTTCTGTTGATGATTTTAACAAACTTCGTAAAACATTTTCAAAATTTTACCACCGTAATGTTCTAGTCATCAGTAAATACAATTGTAATTTCCGTACTTCTAAAGTTAGGTATTTCACATCCGGAGTTTTACGGTGATGTCAATTACGAACTTCGAAAAATTATTGGACACACGTATTTTGATACTTTGTTTGTCAAACGTATAAAACAATTCATTAAAAAGGGATATGACCCCTCTATATTGCAGCACACTACATGCTTGGTGGTCGACCCTTTTACATAAACACTTGAACTGTTCTTATCTAATATTTCGACCACTAAGGGCCTTTTAGCTCACCTGAGCCAAAGGCTCAATGTAAGCTATTATGACCGTCCGTCGTCCGTCTGTCCGTCTGTCTGTCCGTTCACTTTTATTTCAAATGACTTCTTCTCCTAAACCACTGGAAGGATTTCAACCAAATTTCACAGAAATGTACATTAGGGTGTCCTCTACCAAGGTTGTTCAAATCATGACCCCGGGCGAAAATTGGCCCCGCCCCACTACTTTTAAAGTTTTTTTTTTAAATCTTTAAAATCTTCTTCTCTGAAACCACAATTTCTGGTGTTTGGTATATAACATCATCTAATGGTCCTTTACCAAGTTTGTTCAAATGATGAGCCCCGGGCCAAAAATGGCCCTGACCTGGGGCTTGTAATTTTTACAAAGACCTATATAGGGAAACCTTTAAAATATTATTGTCTGAAACCACATAATCTAGAGCTAAGATATTTGGTATGAAGCATCACCTAATATACCACTACTAAGTTTTTTTTTGCAAATAATGACCCCTGTGATAAAAATGGTCTCACCCTGGGGCTTTAGACTTCTTAACATCAGAAACTAGTTAAAACGTTTCCCCCTGAGCAATTTCCTCTCAGTTATTTCCCTTGTCTCATCAGCATAGCCATAAGGGACAAAGGGAGATAACTGCATTGGAGTTGAATATTTATTCTATTTATAACTATTTATAAAATATGGAAGGAGGATCAGTGTAGCTGTTGTAGAAGGCATAGAAACAGATCTATCAAACTCCATTAGCAAACAGCAGACTTGGATCCTATAGGGACCAACTTATCTGGGTCTACTCTGTTTGCAGATGCCTGAAAACAAGTTAATATGAGGGAAATTAAGGGTTAAATAGACTTTTTCACATCAGAAACTACAGTTAAAAGGTTACAGCACTGGGCAGTAAAATATCTCCAGGTCAATACATGACTCTTAACTCTTTGCACGCTAGTGGTGAAACTGTGATTACCTATGCAAACAGTTTGGATCCAGATGAGAGGTCGCATAATGCGGCATCTCATCAGGATTGAAACTGTTTGTCATCTTAACCATATTTTTGCAAAAAAATGAAAGTAAGTTTATTTTAAGAACTGAAGCAGATGACTATAAGTTTTTGTTACAGACGGAAAATTAAAGGCATTTTGAAAGGACTGTTGACCAATTAACCCAATAGTGTGTAGTGTGAGTGATTTGTGGTTTCACAGCTAGATGTTATCATAGCTCTTTGCACAATGTTATGTTTGTTTCTGCAGTTAATTTATGTGATTGGAGAAAAAAATAGTTTCATTATGATCATTTATTTTAATAAATTTTATTATGCGAGTCTTCATTAATTGTATTTAGTTGAAACTTAGGTGTTTTATAAAGTCTTTTCTCCTTGCTACTAATTGTATTTATTTTAATTTGATTTTTAAAACAAATAATGTCTTAAGTTAATCAAAATTAGTGTCAATGAATAATTAATGTTACTCAAAAAATGAGTAACTCTTCTCAATTCCAATTGTTAAAAAAACTAATTACCCGTTTAATTGACTTATCATCAAATATTCACACCTAGAGCTAGAATTATTTCTAAACACCTATTAACCCTTTACCTGTTTGCTTTGACAAAAATTGATCTGGGTCTACTCTGTTTGCTAATGCGTAAAACATGTTATTTCCATAAAGAGAAGTTTTAGCTTTGATAAAAACTGTAAATTCAAATCTATATCTTGTCAAATGCAAACAGAGCAGACCATGATCAGACAGCTTCTATGGGAGACGTCTGATCTGGGTCTACTCTTATTTTTAATGCGTAAAACACATTATTTCTGTGAAGAGAAGTTTTTGCTTTGACAAAAACTGTAGAATCAGATCTATATTGTGTCAAAAGAAACAGAGCAGACCCTGACCAGACAGCTTCCATAGGAGTCGTTCGATCTGGGTCTACTCTTATTGCTCATGCGTAAAAACAGGTTTATATGAGGGAAAGGGTTAAAAGATTTTTAAAGATCACCACCCTTCAGAATTTATAATCTTCACAACAGCAGGTGTTTAGTGCTTGTGTGGCGGCCGTAAAACGTCGCCCGTACTTCATTCTCAGTGTTGTTATACCTTCTGATCCTTCGAGATCATGAATTTCAGTACCTCTTGTTCTGAAAATTGAATACCGCTTTGAAAATTGAACACCTCTTAAGCCGGTGCTAGGGGGCGTGAGCAGTGTTGCACTTTCAATTACTGCTCATGAACAGACGCAATAAAACCGAGTCTGCAATTTTCTCTTTTTGTGTTGCAATTTTTGCTTTCGGGGGATCACTACCCTTCAGAATTTAGAATTTTTAAAGATATTTTATTGGTCATTTCACACAAAAACTGGCATTATGTAATGCCTAGCACTTTATTTGCCTATATACCTGGATCAATGTATAATTGCATAGCTTATTGACGTCATTTGAATTTCTCAAATACCAGTTTTAGACATTTTGACCTAAGGCAAAATTGGCACAAGTTGTAAACAGTTTAAAATTTGATCAACCAGTCACTTGGTATCAGATCTGAATCCAGTTAAAGCTTATTCAGCAGTGAAAGCAGTGCACTTTAGCTTCTATCATCTGCTAGAAATGATGTCCACTGAAAAATTAACATTGGTGTAACTCAGATGAGCGATATAGGGCCAATGGCCTTCTTGTACAAAGATTATCATGTCAAAATACACGCCACATTTTTACAGTTGGTCATTATGCTTTCCTCTTTGCTTGGGCTACGACGGAAAATACAACACTATATGAAGATTTCCTCTAGTGGGTTAAAATCATATTAAAATATGATACGCTGTGTACTCCCTCATTGCCATGGCGGGTCGAATAGTGTTTGACTGGAGGGGTTGCATAGTGCGCGAATATTACAGTTGTGTATTTGTATTGCTTAGTTTATATGCATGAACTTCAAATTGATCTGTTCTGTTATCCAATTTTCCGGCAATATTTTATGTGCAGTGTTGTATGTTAAACGAATGTACCCAAGTCTGTTGAGTCTGGGTCAAAATTATGGGACGTACTGGCACTGCGCATAGAATGTTGCATTCAAGTTTTGTTTTTTTTATAATCTGAGTGCGTTGACACACTATAACATAATACGGACAGATAAACTAACGGAAAAGATTAGCTTATTTACCAATGTCCTAAATAAATTCCATTTGATTATTATTCTTATCTATATATAAGTATTAAATATATTTTATTTTAAATGTTCTGTAATTTACGCATTATTGTACAGTAAATATATCTTTGTGAAGCGCTTTTGAACGCACATATCCTGTATGAAAAGAGCGCTATATAAATGTGGTATAATAATAATAATAATTTAACCCGTTTACGGAGGGAGGAAATTAGATATTTATAGTTTGCCAGTTCTGTGGTACCCCAAATGACTTCTCCACAGTTACTCTGACCTCTGAATAGTCATGGAGTACATGTCTACGATGTCAGGTTTATTCATTTTCAAACAAAACAGTTGTACATATTTAGTATCCACTCGTATTTATATCTTCTTGCGATTTTATTTATAAAATATCGGTGTAGAAATGTTTCATAATATTTCCCGTACTTTTAAATTATGACGTCATTTAAATGATGACGTCTCTTGTTTACCTCTAACGTTTATTTTAAAAATCATTTCATTTTGGCAAACATCGTTATTCATGTTGTGAGGGAGGGGGATTTTTTATTTACATTTTGACTTTGGTGAAAGTGGGATAAGGACGAGGTTGGGTATTCGTAAACCAGGTTCCACAGTAGCTGATTTTGGCGTCTGACCGTTCCAAGGCGGTACTCATGCTTTCAGCCTATGGTCACCTTTGTTGTTTAATATGTTTAATGTTTTTCGTCTTGATATGCGTCCTGTTATGATTTGTCTTGTAACTACATGTATACCGTTTTTTGTTTGATGGTGTTTGGTGCCGTGTCATTTCGTATGTGGCTCTCCCTTCTTTACTATTTTTTGCATATTTACTGTTACAGGTTTGGTAGACAGACAGTGTGGGGATACGTTTACTCCTTTTAATCGTATGAGTAATGTACGAAAGATGACATTTTTAGGAGCTGGAAGAGACGAAATCGCCTGCAAAATGATGTGTATTGAAGCAGAATTTGCATGCTATGCGATAGTGTATTTTCCGGATTTATATAATCCTCAATGTTATGGGCTTACTGGAGCCCGGTTTCACGCAACGAAACCCAGCCTAAATGGAGGAGGACATAACGTATCAACGAGAAAAAATTGTGATACAAGAGAAAAATGAATCCAAGATGCTTTAACCCTGTATTGTTATCTGCCACCTGGCTCATATTTGGAAACAGATCGGATCCGCTGTGTAACTCGGTGTCTCATCAGGATCAACACTGTTTTACTCTAAATCAATGGATAATCATAAGCTTGATTGAATCGGAAGTATACAACATTGCATCAGATCAAAGCATGAGAAAACATTAATTTTATCATGCAACGTCACGAAATACAGTCACTTCCTACTAGCATAATATTTTCCACGTCGACGCTGTATTTTGTGAGGTATAGTGCAGGTGTACTGACCCACTGGGATACAAGTTTGGTTCAGCCAAAAGGAGGAAAACAGAAGGACGAAAAGGCATAATTAAACATAAACATCAAATTTAACACATTTGCTCACCTTTGTCTCAACTATTTATCCAGATAAAATGATTAAATCAAGTTTGTTTATGTTGTAAAAGTCGATGACGTCACTGCACGCCCACATGACGTCACATATATCGCACTTACATGTATTTTCATTCAGGGGACGAAACCGCTTTAGCAATCTTTTCTTTTTCTTCATTTTCTCCATTTTCTGGGTGTTTCATGATAAAATAATTACTATGCTAGTAGTTTGGAAGTTAAGCTGTATTTTCGCTCGTCAGAAAAGTAGTTAAATGCTCGCCAAGGCTCGCATTTAACAACTTTTCCAACTCGCGAAAATACAGCTGAACTTCCAAACTACTAGCATAGTAATTCTTATATATCGATAGGAATAAGGTTTAACCCGTTTATTCATACATTTACCTATCTAGGCCTTCGCAAACAGGAGACCCAGACCAGATGGCTTCTTTTTTCTGTTTGCTATTGAATAATATAGAAAGGGCTATATATTCTCCGTGCTGAAATGTTACATAGCGATGGACATTGGAAGGTCTATTGTCACTACTGCTCTACCACTGTATTTTATGTATTGTGTTTTGTTAATATGACAAATTATTAATAAACATTGCACTGTATTGTATTGTATTGTAATTGGTTTTAGAACATATTCGCAAAGTGACAATTCGAGTTACTATTATTATTATTTTTATTCCATATTTATATATCACTCTTTTCATATCTAAAATACGTTCAAAAGTGCTTTACAATTCAAACATACATACTTAAACCTAAAAGAAAATTAAAATATTATTAAAGAAAAAATAAGATGTAAAATAGAAATAAAAACAGAATAAACAAAACAAAAACATTTACAGTGTATTTCTAAGGTATAAAAACAAACACCAAACATCCCCTGTGACAATAATGTCTGCTCAAACTTGAAACTGTTCATTTTTGTCTTCTTCCGATATTATCCAGCTTTTGAAACAGTATTAAAAAGTGATATGACGTTTTTGAGACACTTTTGACCGAGTGCCAAATAGCTTGGATCCTGAAGAGACACTGAATCACATCTGGACCAAAGCTGGTTGCTAATGTGATGGCACTTTACATGTCTCAATAAATACCCATTTCTACGCCTTTGCAAACATAATGTTGCCAGATCAGATGGCCCCTATAGCAGTCAGATTTATTATTTAACCCTTATTTCTCCATACTCATGACTGCCTCAAATTAGCAAACAGCTTGTGCCCACATGAGAGGCGAAATAACTCGGCGTCTCAACAGGATCCCAGCCGATTGACACTCGGTCAAGTGTTTCTCTTTTGACATGGCACTGTACTTGATTAAAGCAGAAGTAATAATATCCACCAAATTCCAATTTGAGTAGTCATTGTTTGCTATAGCGGGTGTTAAATAAAAGCTAGAGAGAACTTGAGAAATCATTATGTAAATATAAAACAGACGCACACAGGTGGTTACCAACGCTCGTCTGTCTGCGAAAACAGTTTTATAAGAACATGACTGTTTTCAATGTGCTTACCTGCTGGCTGACTCATTACCAGGTTGTAGTTCCCTCATTATGGAGAACACTGACATACTGATTCAATACTAGGTTGAAGTTCCTTTGTGATAGCGAACACTGACCTTCTGGTCCATTATTAGATTGTAGTTCCCTTGTGATGGAGAAAGCTGACCTGCTGGCCCATTACTAGGTTGTAGTTCCCTTGTGATGACGAATACTGACCTCCTGACCCATTACTAGATTGTAGTTCCCTTGCGATGGCGAACACTGATCTGCTGACCAATTACTAGGTTGTAGTCTCCTTGTGATGGGCAATACGTGAGGTGAGTGTGATAGGGATAGCAGTACGTTTGTCTTTGTTTTAAAGGACTAACACACCTTTAGCAACCAATGTATTACAGCCCCGGACTTTCAACTGACAATCAGTGACAGTCTGTAAGTCAGGTGACAGCTTAATGCAGGATTGAGTCGTGCAGAAAGCTCCCAAATGCTCTTTATGCATAATTTTCAGCCAGCATAATGCAGCGAAACTGCCTAAAAGACATTAAATCTTCATTACTATAATTCCGGTTTATAGGGATCTTACTGTACATGTAAAACAACAAGAATGAGTGGGCATCCACTGCGATTCGAGCTCACGATCTACTAATTGGGAGACAGACACTATATCACCGAGGCCCAGTAGTGCTTTTGAAATTATGACATAATGTCAAATAGCGGCTTTGACCATTCCTTGGCTTGTTTTTCTTTGCATAAATAGAATAAACATACTGATGCTGAACATAAATATATAACGTTTCGTTTGTATGTATATACATGTACATCTATATGATTAAGTACATTTTTGTTATCGGTTGACCCTTCAACATTCTTATGTTTCGCTGTTACCGTCATTGCCGCCGGAATACGTTCCTATGGCTTGCAGGAATGGGAAAGTCCGTGATTCCCTTTATAAACAGTTTGGACTCAGATGAGACTAGGCGTCTGATCAGGATCCAAACTGGATGATACAACAGCTATGTATCTGAGAGGATATTGAGATCTATTTCTGAAGTGAAACATGTTTCAACATCCCCTGAGAGGAATTATACCTTTCCCTCATATAAACGCCCTTTCACTCATTAGCAAACATAGTAGAACCAGGTGTTTACATGAATATCGATTAGGGAAATGGTTAAGATATAGAATTACTCTCTTTGGCTTAACTATTTTAACCTACATGTTACGTACATAAGGTTTAAACACTAATACAATAGACGCTCGTTCATGTGACCAACTATTTCTCAACATATAAGTAAAAACATCAGGTGGTTGCCTAATGAAGAGCAGAAAGCATGCAAAACGCACCTACATGACCTTTATGCATAACTGAATTAAGCTACCACCCGTTTAACAAATACAGTAATAAACCTGTTTGAGTGGTCTTATTAGAGATACTTCGCTCTTAGCTTGTTAGGTAATGTAACCATAAATAATCAAAAAATATTCTCACAATCAATCAACCTGGCGCTGAGGTTATAAAACTACAAGGTCTTAGTCTGAGTTCGATCTTAAGTATCTGGTTGGTCAGACTTTGATCAACCGGATACTTGAGAATGATCTCAAGAGCAATTATTCATGTAAACAAACGTGACAATTTACAAAATGAATATAACATTCTTAATATTAAATCACGCATTAAAACCATAAAGTCGAATTTACATTTGATTGCTTCCAAGGTTATGCAAATACACTCTGACAAACGTACTCTGGTCCTGTATGCAAGACAAAATACTTATATATTAAAACACCCATGTGTCAAAACACCCATATGTTTATACACCAATGTATCAAATACCCAAATATCAAAACACCAGTATATCATAACGGCAATGCATTAAAAGACCTATTTGTCAAAACACCAATGTCCCAAAACACCTATATGTCAAAACACTAATATGTCAAAAGACCCATTATCAAAACATCCATTTGTTAAAGTACCCATATGTCAAAACACCCTTATATCAAAACACTCTTTGTGCAGCAAAACACTCCTCTCCAAACCAATCATATAGGTGTCTTCTCTTTCTGAATTTTAAAACACATTTCTCCTTCTTTACCCAAACCCTGTTGTATAATTACATATATCTGCACTGTGTACAAGTAGTTCGCTGTGCAATCACTGCTCTGGAGTGCACTGGTTGCACAATCAACTCGTAAATAGTGCAGACCCTGATTAGGCAGCCCCTGCATGAGCTGTCTCAACTGGGTCTTCACTATTTACAGGTAGGTATATTGACGTGAATAGCAAGCGAAGGGTAAATGGAAAGCTGTCGCTTCATGCATGACACAAGCAATGCAAGAAAATACTTCTACAGGTGCGTTCGGTTAACCTTTCGCCAAGTATTAAGCGTAAGCCTTACAGCGCTGAAATTTCAAATGGACTATTACAAAATACAAACAGGTCAGGCTTATTGTGAATATTTAGAGATTTTACTAAGGCAAAGTGACACGACAAACAATGGTATACTTTCAAATTCAGTTCAGTGGCTGTAACTGAAATTCTGTTTTCGTTTTACGCAACACCGCGACATAAATTGAAAGTCACACATTTACACTAATATAAATCCAAACACTTAAAGATTCCAAGTGAACGACTTCAACATTCTAACTTACACTCCTATAAAGTGAGTGCATGGCGAGCAGTTGGAGAAATATGTCTTTAGTTACGAGCGACAAATGATGAAGTTCCAATTCACTTAGCCAATGCATGTAGTTCAATTAATACTGAATGAAGGTGGATCAAACAACCCTGATTACCACTTTAATAAATAAAGGAATTGTTTTGCAAGTATATATAACCTGCCTTTTAGGTCACAAACTGTAATTCCAGATCATATGTCACATCTGGCCTGGGCGTCATGTTTTTTCAAACTGATGTTGATAACAGTAAGAAAAGAATAATCTTAATTTTGATTTACATAAACATGTTCGCAAGTACTTAACGCTAGATTAGGAATGTTTGTACCCATGGTGGTACTGTCAGCATTAAAAAAATATTTGTACCCACGATAAAATTGTCGGCAATAAAGAGAATTGATTGTACCAACAATAGCACTGACATCAACAAACACGTTTGTACCTACTATAGAAATGTTACCGATTCACCAGGAATGTTTGTACCCGCGATAATACTGTCAGCAATAAACAGGAATGTGTATACCCGGGAAAGTACTGTCAGCTATAAACGGGAACGTTTCCACCCTCGACAATACTTCCATTAATAAACAGGAATGATTGTACGCTCGGTAGGTATGTCAGCAGTTAAACAGGAATGTTTGTACGCTCGACAGGTATGTCAGCAGTTAAACAGGAATGTTTGTACGCTCGACAGTACTATCAGCAGTAAACAAGAATCTCCGTACCCTCGACAAGTCTTTCAGCAGTTATCAGGGATGTTTATAACTCGGCGTTTCATCAGGATCTAATCTAAGTGCTTACGGAAATAATGTATGTAAATCAAAATTAAGATTCTTCTTTTCTTGCTGTCATCAACAACATGACGTCCTAGCCAGATGCGACATCTGATCTGGTATTAAAGTCCGTTACGTTTAAAAGTCAGGTGTCCTAAAAAGCAGGTCATTTAGACTTGCGAATAAAATTTGCCCAATTTATCAAATTCATAACCAGGGTTGTTTGGTCCACCTTCATTCAGCTTTATTTGAATTACATGCATTGACCGAACTTTAGCAGATATCGCTCATACCTAAAACTAGTATTGCTCCATCTGCCCATCATGCAATTTACAGGAGTGTAATTCAGAGTTTTGAAGTAGGGAGTGGGTGTTTTATACGGAAACACCTGGAATTGGTAAGTGTATGGGTTTATATTAGTGACAATTTGCGAATATCATCTTGTATCGCAGTGTTGCGTAAAACTGTTACAGAATTTCAGTTACAGCCACTGATGGACGTACAACTAAAGTTTTACAACTATTGTTTTAGGCAGGAATGAACCCGGACTACGAGAATGATATCAATCTTTAATCAGTGTCGTTTGTACCTGAAATAGCATTGTAACTACAGCATTTAACCGTTAACTGGGTCTACTCTGTTTGCAAATGCGTGTAAATAGCGTCGGGAGTGTCAAATAACTTGAATAACACCGAGTAACTGCGTGTCTCATCTGGATCCAAGCTATTTGCCAATGTCAGCAGTGTCATGCTCATGAGGATATCGGTTATATATGTACTTAACCGTTTACTCCATATCAACGCGCTACTGGTTAATTGATGATAGCCTTAACAAATAGCTTGGGTACAAAATGAATGCCGAGTAACTCGTTTTCCCATCGTCATTAACCCATTCCCTCATAGGCTAGAGATAACCTCTTTGAATAAATCTACCGATAAGGAACATTAACTAGAGAAAATGATTTTCTTTTAGAATTTTGTTGTTTGAAACCATTTTGATAAATAGAGCATTTGCTCCTATAGGAGCAAATGCTCTATTTATCACAATGGTTTCGCAAAGTGACTTTTACAGAGTCGTCAAAAGTCGTCAATATGAGGGAATGAGTTAATACGTTTTGACATTCCGACAAGGGTTAACCCGTTACTCCGTATGAAATAGTTAACCCTTAAGTCGCCAAATGTCTAATTGTCGTCTGCAATGCAAGTTTTGTTAAGCAATTTGGTAAAATAAGGAAATGAGATAAATAAATGCAAATTTCATAGGAATAAAGCGCAGGTATAGATTAAGAGATTGAGACAAATAGTTAAGTCCCTGATCAGACGCCGTCTAAAAAAGCGGCGTCTGATTTGGGACTTTATTTTTGGTCGTGGTGCATTTATGCGACTACGGCGGTGAAAGGGTTAATGACATCATGGATATTGCACATATTAATTTTGTAAAGCGTATGAACACATCAATGTTTGCCAACAGTAGGAACTGTAGACTCATACCTATTTTATTTCACAAGTAAACAGAACAGACCCTGATCAGACCTCTGATCAGGTCTACTCTTTTGCAAAGGAGTGTAGAGGCGTGTTTGTGGAGTAAAGGGTTAAAGAAACAAGGGAAAGTGAAAACAATCTTCTGAATTACTCATAGTGCAGAACATTTATTAGTAAAAACTAACCCTTAGAATTGATGACCTGTCCGGCACACGTTTCTAGAAGCTGTAGACGTCCGATCATGATCTGCTCTGTTTGTTTAAGGGTACTTTATATATCAGATTATACAGTTTCTTGCAGTTTAATGTCAAGACAAAAATGAATCTAATTGATATTCATTAAATTGTTAATTCTTATAAAAGTGTTTATGAGATGAATAGTTAGATAGTCCTTTCGCTTTTGTATATTGAATGTCAGTTATACTGGTATTGCGTTTCAGTTCGCGCCGTGCAATGTTCGTGACAATTAAGTATAAATATAATCACTTAAACCCTTTCGTTGATATAAACGTGCTTTTACGCATCTGCAGACAGAGTCGACCCCGATCAGACGGCTGTTATAAGTGCCGTCTGATTAGATTCTGCTCTGTTTGCAAATGGAATCAGTTCTTTACGTTCTAAAATAGCTACAGTTTTCCACCTTCCATATTTCAGGATACTTATTTATTTCCATGACTATTCAGCAGGTATTAAATTTGAGAATAAATATAGAACAGGACAAGGACTGAATTAATATCAGTTATAAGGGTTTGGCACTTCAGTGAACGGCATGCAATGTTCGGTACATGGTTGGGCGCCCATAAACCGGTTTAACCCCCAGTGACTTTTGTCACAGATCGTTCCAAGGCGGTACTTCCATATTCCCCCTATTGTATGTTTGATTTGTCTTTGTGCGTCTCTTGTTGTTTTTATAGTAATGTATATTTGCCGTTTCCTTGTGTTGCTGTTCGGCCGACTGTTTGTTCTGTATGTGGTGTTTCCTGCATGACTCATTTTTGTAATTTTAAGTATACATATATATAACGTTAATCTAAATCCCACAGTGTAAACTTGCTTTACGATTTTGAATGATGAACAGTGCAGAACCGGATTAGACGACTCCCATAGGATCCCTCTAATCTTAGTCTACACTACTTTGCAAAGCCAGCACATGCCTGTCACGTATTCAAATAGTGAAGGCAGTGCTATACAAAGAAGGCGCGTGCGCGATGAAACATTGCAAGGACGTGATATATAAATAACAAACATCCAAGATCAATTCAACTGATTCATGCTCCATACAGAACAAAGGGACAGGTTGTTTTGGTGACACTCTGAAAACATAAGATGTTGTATACGAATCGGTCTAAAGTAAGGAACACAAAATTTCGGAATCAAAACATTCGTACAGACAGTTGTCGACAGGGTACGGTAAGCAACTATGTCATATTTCAGTAACTTTTCGATTGATAGTCCGTTGATGTTATCCGTATGTCTCTGTATAATCATGCTCCCCTCTCTCTTGGGTTAGCCAATTAGCCCGTAGTTGGTAGAAACGGCCGTTATTCAACACAACTGATTAACCCATCAATCACACAACCATTGCTATCTTTAATCACTACTTCTCTGGTTGACCAAAAAGTACTTGCCTGTGCAACGGATACATTATCCTAGTGATATGGGCATTTACACATTTTTATGTCAAGCCTTATGCTAGTGTTAACCCTTTTTCGTGAATGTTCATGTCAAAAATAATGACCATGAATATTTATTTTCTCATTTGCATTTAATGGTTTTACACTCGGTATGAAGGTGATGTGTCCTAATAAAAGAAACCATTTAGACGACTCTTCCTGATCCTTATATTTGGATACGCACCAGTGATTGGGAGGTGAGGGATGACTAGCGTCATGATCCCCAAGGAATAATTGAAGATACTGACTAGATCTATACACGTACTATTGCAAATGCTACATTTTTAAACACACACTATACAACATCAGTAAATTGATGGATGTCGTTGTCAAAAATGGTTGCCATATTAATTAAATAGGTCAACTAAGATAATACTACATGGCAGAAACATATACCAACTAAATAACTAAGTACAATTAGCCCAGGGCCCATGCTTATAGCTTTTTTAGTTGAGTCTTAGTTCGTTCTCAAGCTTTTGATTGGTCAGGTTTGAGTTTTCAAGCTTTTGATCGGTCAGATTTTAGCCAAAGGCTCATATCTGACCAATCAAAAACTTGAGAACGAACTCAGACTCAACTAAAAATTTTAAAAGTAAGGATACAGGTAGGCATACATATACATAAAAAAGCAAAACTATTATTATTATTATTCGTGGAAAGGCTCGCTTCATATTGCGGGGAGAGACACTTCTTTCGTCTAGAAGGGAAGCTGGTCAGGTTAACTCTTCAAGGAAGTTTTTATTCTGATTCAAAGGTGCAAAATGTAGATCCTAGTGTAACTTTATCTCAATTAAAATTCAATCATTTTCTACTTATTTGCTGGGATGCGTTTACTTTCAGTGTATAATAGCTACGGTTAATTTGTGAATTTGAAAAGGAGATGGTAAAAGTGCATTTTGCTAATTGTTTATCGATATTTAATATTTTTCAGACAAATTCATATATTAGAATTAGAATTTTACCATTTAAACACATTTAAAATGACTCAACAAATTTGCATATTCAGAATAAGGACTTTATATTTTCCTTATTGTTACCCAAATCACAATGATATAATTTACTGTAACATGTCTGGATTTCAAACTATCATTTACAG